>CM050412.1:18739945-19174470 GCA_027564155.1 Gymnocypris eckloni scoliostomus | reverse complement strand
GTCTCTGTGAGCTCGTTCAGATCGGTGGCAGCAGCTTCAAAAACAGTTCAATCAGTAAGGTAAAAACAAGCTTTTATATATTGCTCTGCTTTTAACAGTTCTTCTAGACATTTTTTTACCTAGACCCATACATTTTGTTAATATTGAATTTATCCTGTTAAAATGGTCTGGTGGCTCAGTCTGAACATGTTAAACAATGATTGTTAAATGAAACAACAATATTGTCGATTATAAATGCAAAGGTTTTCTTTTATTTATTTTTTTATGCTACAAATCCATCCTTTTTTTTATGTTGGTTTATGTCTTAAAAAAAAAAAAAAAAGAGAACATGCAACAAATGACATCAGGAACTCATACTATAAACCGGTCGCACCAGCCTTGTGTTGATGTAACCCCCCCGGGTCCGCACCATCACACCGAGCGGGTCTCGAACCCGGGTTTCCGGTGCGGGATGCGGGCGCTCTAACAAGAAACGCCAAAGACGCCTCTAGCGTCTAAACAAACAAATCTAAACAAACAAATCTAAGTCTAAACAATCGCAATCTTGTCTTTTTTGGCTCCCCCGTACCAGCACTGGCCCGGCCAAGGTCGCTGTTGGAAATTCATCCCTGGGAAAGAACACTGCAGTGAGACGCTCTTGCCCCTCGCCTCCGTCGCTTTGAATCCGCCAGCCTGACAAGCGGGTCTCGGAGCGGAGCGGGCTCTGGAGCGGACTCTGTCGGCTCACGGGGCGGAGCAGGCTCTGGAGCGGACTGCGTCGGCTCCCAGAACGGAGTGGGCTCTGGAGCGGACTGCGTCGGCTCCCGGAACGGAGCGGGCTCTGGAGCGGACTGCATCGGCCCCCGGAACGGAGCGGGCTCTGGAACGGACTGCGTGGGCTCCCGGAACGGAGCGGACTGCGTGGACTCCCGGAACAGAGCGGAATGCGTGGGCTCCCGGAACGGAGCGGAATGCGTGGGCTCCCGGACCGGAGCGGAATGCGTGGGCTCACTTAATGCGGAAACAGGAAGAGATCCATAAAAAAGTAATGTAGTAATTAAAGGAAAGGATCGAAGTGCATAATCATGTTTTTGAATTGCAATTGTTGACAAATGAATTAAGTACATTAAGAATTCAGCCCCCTGTAATACATGTCTAAAATATACTGAATAGAACTTAAAGTAATGTATTGTAGTGTGATGACAAGAAGAGGTGTCAACTGCTGTATAAGTTTAACTGTTGCTTAGGATGCAAGATTGCTTTGAAAAAGGGTTTGAGCAAAAGACTGCATTTTGCAAGTATGCTTGCAGAATGGAATCTTTCACTGACCAGTATATATTCTGCCTTATGCTTATAATGAAGTGCTATGTTTTTGGTTTGAATATGTGTAATTAGCTTAAACTTTTTAAAGGCCATATAGCCCTTTCTGTGTGTTAAAATGGAAGTAGATGTGTTTGTATAGAGGGCAAGGTTTTTCCCTTCACGGTGAACTTTTGACTTGGTCTAGTCTAGTTTTTGTGACAGAGGTCTTATGACCAGCCTGTGTAGGTAGAAAGGAGAAGGACAAATAAGGAGCGAAACAGGTGTGGCGTTATATAAGATAATGCAAATGAGATGCAAGGTTATAAAAGCTTTATCCAGAGATTTAGACGAGGCCGAAAATTTGTGGGTGAAGACTTTAATCGCTGTTGTGTTTTTTGTATTTGCTTATGAGTTATTATTATTTTTAATAAAACGAAACCATTGCTATAGTGATTCGTAACCCTTTTATTAAAATAATCTTCTGAGTAATTACTTATTACAACTTGTTATCTGAACCTGAATACAATCATGATCGAGCCCTAAGAAGTCCGGACCTGACTGAGTGAGCACGGACACCAGAACAGGGGTCCTGAATCTTCTGATCACATCCATCCAGACAAGAGGTAATAGCGGATTTATTGCTGTTTGATTGTTTGAGGATGCCAGAAATGTGGTTTAGAGATTTTAGGGTTTCTGATCGGTGTATTAAATACAACACTACCCAAGGTATTGTCCCTGCAGTTTATGAATCAGCCTATTGTCTTGGTTGCACTGCAGCAGATCAAACTTACATACGGGTAAGATAAGATAGATCAATTGTTTGTTTGTTTGTTTCAGCGATATGCACAGGGGATGCTTTGCTTTCCAAACAGAGGCTGGCACACTGGGTGACTCAGGTAATTTCTCATGCGTACAAATCTGCGGACTGTCTGTATCCTCATTCAATCCACTGTCACTCTACTTATGCTTTGGCAACATCTTGGCAGCGTTCAAGGGAGTGTCACTCTCTGAGATTGGTGCTGCAGCAACTTGGATTTCATCCTCCACATTTTATTGTTTTTACAGATTAAATGTGACTTCCTTGCTAGTGGTGTGTTCTGCAGTGCTATCAGCCTGTACAATTGCTTTGCAAGAGGATTCCTCGTGACTGTCTAGGTATTCGTCTTCTTAAAGTGCTTTCAGCACTGGAGCAAAGGAACT
Source organism: Gymnocypris eckloni scoliostomus (assembly GCA_027564155.1). Classification (NCBI taxonomy): domain Eukaryota; kingdom Metazoa; phylum Chordata; class Actinopteri; order Cypriniformes; family Cyprinidae; genus Gymnocypris; species Gymnocypris eckloni. Next base: position 19,171,989 of record CM050412.1, on the reverse strand, counting down.
AGAACACTGGTTACAAACATAACTGTGGTTCTATGACTAAGTGGAAGACCACCAGAATTTCTGGCCAGTTGGGATCACGAGAATGATTTAGAGGTCTAGTCTAGATAAATTGTCAGGGGGTTATTATAGCTCAAGACATGTTATGAGTCACAAGGTGACAACTTTGTCATTATGTTCTCGGTCAAGCGCAAGGGATTTTCCACTCATGCTTTCTTTCACTTAGTCACAGAACCACAGTTATGTTCGTAACCAGTGTTTTATCAAGGAAAACTCCAAAGTAAGTGTTTTACTTTATTTACGATATAGCATTTTATAAAATAATAATTTATTACTTTATGACATATTATGCTCTAGGCGCCTAAACATTTCTCAGTTTTGAATTGATATGCAGAAGGGATGTCATGTGTCACATATGAATATTATTGTGTGAGACTTAAATGAGAGCGCAGCTCTGAAAGCACAAGCATGCTGCACATGATTACACACACAGTTTACAGCTTGTTTATTCATTGTGTATCTGTCAGAGATGGGCAGTATTTTAATTCAATGTATTTGAAATTCTTATTTAATTAGTAAATACGCATGTTATCCTTTGTATTTTGTTGGACAAAAAAAATTTAAAGTCATTTGTAATTAAATACTTTGAGCGACAGTATTTTGTATTTGAAATACTCAAAATACATAATCAAGTAGTTCAATTCATTCTCAGATAGTTCAATATCTTTCTTTACAAAATAAACATAACACTATTTATACATGCATTTATCATTATTCATATCAAGCCATTCTCAGATGTGTGACGTCACATGGACCGAGGCCCCTCCCACGATTGTTGATTGACATTAGCGTTTTACCTTAGACCCGCCCTGAGTAAACTGTCATAAGTCTGTCATTGGTTCAATGCCACAACAGGAGCAGACAAGAATGGCCGCTGCAGGCGCAGTGGATTGCCTTTGTTTTTGAAGGGAATGCATTCTCCGATCTGCCTAAATGCGTTTATCATTGCGCAAATCATTTGTGATCCATCTTCACCTACAGAAGAAGTAAATATAAGGTTATTTTATGAATCTTTGCAAATCGCCTTTCCTAATTATGCATTTAAAGTAAACAGTTGAGCATCCTTGTTTCCTTTCCTCATTTCCTTTACTTGCTTCCTTTCCTTTGCATCTTAGCTCCACCCTTCAGAATGCGAGGGAAAGGAAATTAGGACGGAAGAATCAAAGGATGAACATTGGAATATTCTTGACCACTCAAGTGTCACTTCAAAGCGTCATCAGCTGCGCTTAAGGGATCTGCCCTTGTGTTTTTAAAGTTCAATATTTAAGGCATTCATAATAAATATGAATAAAGCAAGATGCCTTGTTGAAATATATGACCTAAATGGCTTATTTAAACTGCAAAGCTAAAATATAAATGTAAATTATTACGAAAGATGTGAAGGGGAGGAGAATGTATATGTATGTCACATTTTGTTGATAAAACACTTCCGCAAAAGATACATCTGTTTATCCTCACTCATAACTCCTCGGGAGGCCTCCTCACTCCTCGAACCTCACCTCCTCCCTGTGCAATTAGAGAATTGAGATACCCCTATCATGAGAACAGCTTGTCACCCCACGAAAGAGAGGGCGGGGTGAGCAGAGCTCATTAGCATTTAAAGAAACATGGACTATAACGGCTTGCTGAAAAGAGAGCTGATTCTGACAGGGTAAAAAATGTGTTGTTTTACACAAAAATTTTAACCAAAGTATGTTATAGACTTTTTATTAAGACCCTAAAGAATAATTTCAACTTGTGGAAAATGGGCATCCGATTTACCATTTAAGTATTTTGTTTGTTTGTTTAGTTTTTTGCACAAGAAACATAATTTACCACTTTATTTCTGAAAATATTATCCAAATATGTGTTGTGGTGCTCTAACACTCACTCATGTGCGTTGTGATGACGCAAGTCATCTATAGCATGAACAACAAATGCGTTTCAACTAGTGCTGTCAAAGTTAACACGTATTAATAATGTGTTAACACAAATATATTTTAACAGCACAAATTTTATTAACGTGTGATTAACGCAGAACATATTTTCTGTTTGACCCGTTGCCCAACCCGTAGTTGGAGAAATGGAGATGTACAGTATTGCCAACTTAGCAACATTGCAGACCCCTTTAGTGACTTTTTTCCATTCAAAAAAGTACCCAAACCTTATTTAATTTCGGAGAATTGCCGGTACTACTGTGTTTTTCATTTAATCACAGATATTATGTTGCTTGATTTTCTAATTTTACATGCAATGTATAGCCGAAATCACAACACAGCTATTGTCTTTATCTTATGTGTATTTGATTTTATCAGACGATGGCTCGATTATCAGGATTTTTTGTGCAGATTAACATCTTGGAAGGGATAGCTGTTTATGTAGACTTACTGGGTCGCGTTTCAGTCAAAATTTCATATTCATCCCATTGTCTGACAACAGAAATCGTCAAATATTTAAATGAAAACTGTTTTATTGAGAATTTAGCTGCATCAAAATACAGTATGTGGGCACAGAGAGGGAAGCAAATACAATAATACATAATATAGGCTATGTACATTTTGTATGTTCAGAAGAAGAGCTGACATGTCTGCAAAAATATAAACAGGTTTGTTTCAGTAAATTGCTCAGTGCAAAGAAAGAGAAGGAATGGGAACCTGGCATTTCTTTTTTCATGTGTCTAAATACATGAACAAGTTCTTTGAAAAACATCTATGACCTTTGAAACATGTCTACTCTTCATGCTCTATGTTGACAATGGTTTTAAAAATAATAAACATCCATTGGCATAAATCAACCCTATTTGTCCATGCCCATGTTGATTAGAGTATTAAAAACTTGAAAAGTATTAATTTAAGGTACATTTACAACAAATAAAAATGTGCGATTCGTTGGGATTAATCGAGAGTCAACTTATGACAATCATGCGATTAATTGCAATTGAATACTGAGTTTTAGTCTAATTTTACAAATGAGAAAATAAATAAAATGCATCAGACACGTTCTCAAAATCCTGTATCATTAAAATTTAAAACTAGTTAGTTTTCAAATAACCACGTATCTAGCCACCATCTAAAAATAAATAAAAATCAGCTGTGTTAATTAAAATACATTAGATACGTATACACACACACATATGAAGAAAAAGCATCAATGATTGTTTTTTCCCAGAAAAGAGTAAATGCTCTGAGTAAGTGTATGCACGTATGTGCGTACAAACTGATATGAAAGCAAATATTTCGGTGGTCTTTGGATTTTCAGACGTAATTAACGACTATGGTACGAAATGTAAATATTTCGTCCCACACTGAGCAACGAAGTGAGTGAAGTTTGCAACTCATTTGCAAGCTAATGAGTTTTGAGGGGGTCTGGTATTTTAACGTCTGGTTTCTTAGTTCAGCGATCAAAGCATCACCGTTGCATCTATTTATGGCATACGTCTGTGAGTTTAGAAGGAAGCGTGGAAGAGTAATCTACTGAACCTTGTTTATGTTGAATTTAAAAGTTAGGCAATGTTTTAGAAAATAAAATACATTTACTAAGGGTGTCATGTTTACCGTACAGGTGAATGTGACTTCAAGCTGAAATTCAGGGATGAGATGAGATAGATAAAGAAAGTGACAACACCAGACTTAAATAAATAGAGACCCCCCCAAAAAGCAGTTTATTTTAATAAAAGGATCTGGTGTAGGAAATTGAAGTTTAATTTGACTTAATTTAGTATCTAGTTTTGTTATTTATTTTTTCACTCATATATGTTTACCCCTCCTCACCGCAAACATAGGCTGTAAATGTAAACACGCACACACACGCACGCACACACACAAACACACACACACGCAAACACACACACACACACACACACACACACACACACACACACACACACACACACACACACACACACACACGCACACACACACAGGCACACACACACACACACATATGCACATACATACGTGCACACGCACACACACACACACACACACACACACACACACACACACACACACATACGCACATACATACGCGCGCACACACACACACACATAGGCACACACATACTTACATTTTAAATATGAGTAAATTGTATATGTTGTTTTTACTTTTTGTTGATAATAAATATTTTCATTTTAATACAGCCTGTAGAGAGTATGTGTAGGATTACAGCAAAATAACAAATATACATTTTATTTAAAACTTCCCAGCAAAATAATTACATATTGTAGCGGTTACCTCCTGTTACAAGGTTTTATTTTGGGTGCTATGCTCATCCTGACCTCTAGGTGGCACCTATAGCCTCACCCTTTTCTGTATAAGACAGGAAGCAGTAGAGTAAGAAGCAGATTCTGTTTGAATCCCTCGTGACTTCTTGGTTGTACAAACAATCCTGGTTGGAGAAACATTTAGTTTGCTGCTCAACCAGGATTTTTGTTTGTCCTAATTCATGCTAATGTGGCATGTTAACGTCTTTGAGGAATGGATTAACAACTTTGGTGTTCCTTTGAGTGCATGATTGCACCTGTCCAAGGATTGTACCCAAAGCTTCCCGGCCTAAGTTACCTCTGCAAGGATTTCTACATTGCATCTATCACAGTGGCGGCTGCTGATCTTTTAAAGAGGGGAAGCTCATTTTTGGCCTAAATCATAAAAATTGTCCATTTATTTATATGTAAATTCTGCCCTACGTTCCTTTTCAAGAAAATGCTCTGTAACCCTGTCGCACCAACTAGGCGCTCTTTTCCAGTGACTTGACCAGTGTCCTCTCAATGGCCAGCAGAGCTAGGCTGCTTAAACGGCCTTGGCCCATTGTGTTACGGTGTAGGACTTGAGCCGCTTTAAACAGGAGAAGCTCCTTTCTACACCTGCTGTGCAGTTTGCTAGCTGGCTAGTTCAGACTATATGAATTAATGAACAAAACGATCTAATATATATATATATTTAACTCAACGGGAGGAAATGTGGGAATTATGTTAAACTGAAACAATGAATGTGGTGTGAAATTGTGTGAAATATACGATGAAGGTTGCAGCAGTTTGTCTTTCGACTACACATGCAAAATCCGCGATGGGACTGAGTTGGAAATGGAGACACAGAGTGATACGCGTCATAATCTGAAGAAGACCACGCCCACACCAACCGTCTCTTTGCATTGCGAAAGCTGCCGCCTCCTTGTCATTTATTTATAAAAAAAAAAAAAAAATGTCTAAAAGCTGATATGTGACAATGTGTATAGCAAACAAGCTAAAAAACAATAAATCGTTTTTATAAGCTGTCGGCCCCAAAAACGAGCGTTTTAGGACATAAAAGTGGATTAAAAGAGATGACAGACCCTCCAATCATCACGCAGACGCTCGGAGTCCGGGCCAGCCCACTCCTCCATTCATCCCAGACGCTGAGCGTCCGTGGGCGGGACATAATCGCAGCATTATCCAATGACCGTCTTGTTTCTAGGCACTGAAAAAAAATGTTTAAAGCAGCCCCATTGAAGTCAATGGACGCTGGGCTTCAACAGAGTAATGCACTGTACGCTATGGGAATGAATGAGAAGGAAATCGAGTCAGCCGACCTAAGTAGCTGATTCTGAATGAAATTGTTTTCGTTCGAGATGAACGTGTTTAACGCATTTTTAGTCAATAAAATGTTAACATAATAGTACATATATTTGACCATTCATTTTTTGACAATTATAGGGGAAGCTGAGCTTCCCTTGCAGTCTTAAAGAAATCGCGGCTGATCTATCATCTCATCAACAGATAAGACTGTTAAACTGCTCATGAACTGCACCATTTTAAAAAACTAGCACCAAACGTCATCAGCATATGTGGACATTCCGTATTCGCAACCCTGCTCATTTATTCTGGACATTGTGTTTTTGTGTGTTTTTGTGACTGGTTGCTGGGGTAATTTGTGTATTGGGGAAGCATGTAATATGATGTTTGGGAATAATTGGCGGGGATGGTTTAATACAATTTGGAAAAGGGATGTCCCCTGTCTTTGTCATTTTTGTTTAGCATTAATCAAAAACTTTATTACACCGTAACCTATAGGACCTCTTGCAAAACTGATCCCCCCTTTAACCTGTAACGGGTCCGGTTGAAAATAGACAGGACAGTTATAATATACAGTTTTAAATGTTTAAAAAGTTTTAAACACATTACGTGTCACTAAAGCAACACATGTCGTCTATTGCCTTTAAATTAAACTTTAGTTTTATTCTTTAAAATAGCCAGATGATAACGCCCCAAATGGTTTTCTCACAAGGGTAGATAGCTCTTTGGATGTGTTTGTTACAAACACATCCTCACCGCATTTACAGCCTAATTTTCTAATTTACCCGAGAGGGAATACATGTTGTTTTTCTGATGTTCATGAAACCATTATCGGTATAAATTCTCACCTAGAAAACAAAACTTGGCAGTTTTAACATTACGTGACATGACATCTGACGCACAGACGCCATGACACATGCCAAACCTGTGACATCTGACGCACAGACGCCATGACACATGCCAAACCTGTGACATCTGACGCACCACATGCCAAGCCTGTGACATCTGACGCACAGACGCCATGGCACATGCCAAACCCGTGACATAAACCTGTGACAATGTCGCGCTGCGTGTCGCACCTTCGGTAGTGACTGACACCTGCCCCTAGGTGCCGCTGCATAATGTAGATTGCGTGACACAAGCACGTCAGAACGATATTGATTTAATTAACAGTATGTTGCGGTCAAGTATACGATTTATTGCATCGTAGTGTTGTCAAAAATATCGATATTTCGATAAATATCGATACTGAAATATCTGAACGGTACCAATACTAATTTCCCGAAGTATCGATACTTCGATCCTAACCCAGCTGTCACTTTCACTTCTCTCCAAAGGCGCGTTGACAAACACCACACGTGACCGCAGTGCCTGTCTCGTGTCTCGTCTCATTCGCTCTGGTTAAATAGCAAAAGTGAAGTGAATATAAAGATAGCGAGTGCGGCTCCTCCGCAACCGGCTTTGATTGATAAAGAACACAGCAGATGGACTGAGATGCAGCAATAACTACTTGGACAGACTTATTAAAAATGCAAATTCACTCTCTGCCAGCAGGAGACGCTTAAAAGCGGGAGAAATAATGTTAACGTTAGAGGTTTGCGCCTGGGAACGGCTGTAAACTGAATTTACAAACGCTGCTTTATCAGACATATAACATGCAAGATGAAATGAAAATGATATCAAACATTTTCTAAAGACAGTGTTCCTTCAGAAATACAGTGGTATAAAAACACCCGCGCCTCGTTTTGATTTCTAAACGTGCATTATGTGCTCGTGTTTATTCAACAAAGCCTTTTGGAAAAGTTTTGATATTCTGGTGGGTCGCCACAAATAAATGTGTGTATGTGAAACACATCCCACAACACAACCTGAGCCCAACTTCAGTCTACTCGTCACTTTAACTGTGTTTGTAGCCGGCGCCACTAACCAGCCCGATATACAAACACAGACCGGAAGTTAACTTCGGTCCGGGCGCGTGCGCACGATCAAACCGCAAAGCACCTGAAAGACAGACACCCGGGTCTATATGAATAATTTCGAGAGGTTGGTAACTATTCTTATTTTAACATTACTCAAACATTAACCAAGATGGCCTAGTATTGTTGCTGATATGAGTGTTGTCTCGTTTTTTTACCGTAATTATTAAAGTTAATATAATCTGACTGAGGAATCTTTAACTGTGAATCTTTAAATACTTTAACTGTGGTCAAATGTAAATTAACTTGTGTTCATTTAACTTCATTAAAACAAATATTACTTAAATTCTGCAATTTGTCTTCATGTCGATCCAGTGAGCATCGTTTGCGTGTGTGGATCGGTGATATGTGAATCCGGCATTAAAATCTGTTCATCAAATAATGTTTTGTATTAACCAGCATTTATGAACGATGAGCAATGCATTTGCTACAGTATATTTTAATCTTTGATAACAGTAGGTAATAAAAATACAACAGATCATGTTCGCTCTGGTCCAATGGAAAAAAAAAATAACAGATATAAATTTGGATTTTAATTAGTACATGTATTAGTAAATGTTAGTTTAAATTAACTTTTAACTAAGATTAATAAATGTTTTGGAAGTATTTTTCATTGTTTATTCATGTTAACTAATGTTAACAAATATCTATTACCATTAACTTATGTTCTAAGATTAGTTAGTTCAGTTCATTTTAAAAGTGTGGTCTAAAAAAAAAAAAAGTTTATTAAAGTTTGGCATTTTCTTGTAGCACCAGAAAGAATATGAGACTCGACCTACAACAAAAAACAACACACTCACAACCTACACTAGACACTACACCTTGAACAAGTGAACTACCTCAAGACATTTTTGTTCATGTAAAATATACCTCATTGTCATGTTCTAGACTTGATATATTTATCTTTAAATAAAATACAAAAAATTACCCCCTTAAAGCTATGGCAGTTTTTTTCTCCGTTGTATCGAAAATGGTATCGAATATCGATATTTTTCAAGGTATCGTATCGAAGTTAGTAATTCCAGTATCGTGACAACACTATTGCATCGCGAAATTCATTTGTACAACAAATATTCCTCTGTTAAGATTAAAATGTGTCTAATGCCCCTTAATGTGTATTTTGTCATTGTACGTTTATTTACAGTAGCCTGCTTTGTACAAGAGCCATACATTCAAATACGTAAATAGGCTTTTTTTTCTGACACTTGTCTATCCGAAATTACATAAAAAATATAATCTGTCACGAGAAAACTCCACAAGCCATTATAAAGTGATGTCTACTATTATAACGTGATTTATGAAACTTACACCAACCATTCAGAAGTGTGCCTGACCTTGACACTGGTTTTTCACAATGCAATGCAGTGTAGCCTAAGTCTGCAACGTATAATGTAAGTCTAGATGCTATTTAAACAACATTTCTACTTATTAACATGCCTGCATAAAGTCAAATGCTTTGACAAAACATTCAGAAAACTCCAGAAGAAATGCATGCTCCTAATATATAGATTATGAGCATGCATTTTTTCTGGAGTTGTCTAAATATGACAGTTTATATTTTTTATGTAATTTCGGATAGGCAAGTGTCAGAAAAAATGCCTATTTACATATTTGAATGTATGACTCTTGTACAAAGCAGGCTACTGGACCGCAACATACTGTTAATTAAATCAATATCATTCTGACGTGCTTGTGTCACGAAATCTACATTATGTAGCGGCACCTAGGGACAGGTGTCAGTCACTACCGAAGGTGCGACACGCAGCGCGACAATGTGACACAAGACGCAGTTCATTGATATGTTACAGGTTTGTCACAGGTTTTTGGCATGTGCCACTGAAAACCGGAAGTGTCACGGAGCATAGTGGCATGTGTCACGAAAACCTGTGACGTCAATGGATGCCATTGGCACATGCCAAACCTGTGACGTCAATGGATGCCATTGGCACATGCCAAACCTGTGACGTCAATGGATGCCATTGGCACATGCCAAACCTGTGACGTCAATGGATGCCATTGGCACATGCCAAACCTGTGACGTCAATGGATGCCATTGGCACATGCCAAACCTGTGACGTCAATGGATGCCATTGGCACATGCCAAACCTGTGACGTCAATGGATGCCATTGGCACATGCCAAACCTGTGACATCTGACGCACAGACGCCATTGGCACATGCCAAACCTGTGACATCTGACGCACAGACGCCATTGGCACATGCCAAACCTGTGACATCTGACGCACAGACGCCATTGGCACATGCCAAACCTGTGACATCTGACGCACAGACGCCATTGGCACATGCCAAACCTGTGACATCTGACGCACAGACGCCATTGGCACATGCCAAACCTGTGACATCTGACGCACAGACGCCATTGGCACATGCCAAACCTGTGACATCTGACGCACAGACGCCATTGGCACATGCCAAACCTGTGACATCTGACGCACAGATGCCATTGACACATGCCAAACCTGTGACATCTGACGCACAGACGCCATTGACACATGCCAAACCTGTGACATCTGACGCACAGACGCCATTGGCACATGCCAAACCTGTGACATCTGACTCACAGACGCCATTGACACATGCCAAACCTGTGAAATAACGCCATAAACATAAGGCCAAACAATTACAATTAGGTGGGAAAATAAGATAAGGATGGTGAAACTGCGGTACACAAATTCAAACAGAAAGAGCAAACAAAGTCACGGAAACATGTAAAACTGTTCTGCTTTCAATGAGTTAATGAAAAATGTTAAGCCGTTAAACATGCAAGTAAATAAAAAAAATATAAACATGTAAGTAGTTTAAAAAATATCAACTAGAATGCAGCTCTAATGTGACTTATCTCAATAATAAACAGTTGCATTTGCTTACAAACTATCGGAATTTATGACGTGTTAAAACGTGTCGGTATAGTGCAGATGAGGACAAAAACTACTTGCCACATGTTTTCATAAAAAGAAGAACAACATACTAAGACATCTGTTTTCTGGGTCAGGCCTAAAAGACAGACGGTACAAAAGCATTGGTGTGGATGGAATAAAAAGACATGACTCCATCCCATCATTCACTTAGAATGACGTTCCAACCGTAGGTCATTTACCTAACTATTGTTTAAACCAGAGGTGGAAAGTAACGAATTACATTTACTCGCGTTACTGTAATTGAGTAGCTTTTTTGTGTACTTGTACTTTTTTAAGTATTTTTTTTAATCTGTAATTGTTCTTTTACTTAAGTATATTTTGTGTGAAGTATTGTACTTCGCTACATTTTAAAACACATTCGTTACGGAGTAAAAAAAAATCGCTCCGTGGAAACAAATAATGGGCAGAAGAAGAAACTGGTGCTAAAAATCACAAGAAAGATGCAGACGGACAAGACAGGCGTTAATGGTGCAAACCCAGCTGAAAACCAAACCCTGTCGTACTCTGCTGAAGTTGAACTCGAAGGAATGAAGTGAACCCCTGGCCATATATTCATGCTCTATTATGCAGTGCTAGCTGTGTTTGCCTCGGGAGACCGAACTAGCAGCTTATACATCTCGACATCGCCCTTCGCAAGCATGTAACGTTAGAGGTAACGTTAACGGAAATACTTATATCATTGCATTGGTGGTTAAAATGAAGCTTTGACGGTTTAGCAAAAGGTTTTGCACAAATGAGCCAAAAAGACAGTGGTGCAGGGTGTGCAATATCATCTGAGATAATATAGTAATTGTTGTTTTAACGATGTGCGATTTGACATTATCAGTATTTTGCCAAAAACCAAACAAATCACTCTAAACAGTGTGCCGTGAAATCTAGTGACGTTAGATTAGACTAATCCGCGTGCATTTGGAGTGCTTTCTTTCACTGCGTGATTCAGTCTGTTAAAATGTGTTTAGAATGATCACAAAACTGAAGATATAGAAGCAGAAAATGTATATATTTATATAATTTAATATAGTAAGTCAACATCACATGAAGAATGCCGTTTTTCTCAAAAAAATCACCACGATCACATAGGCCTGTAGTTTTTCTTTTTACACAGTTCAAAAAACAAGAAGTTAATTAAGAGACTTACGTTTTAGACACCTTATTGCCTGTTTTTGCTCTATTTCGACAACAAAAATAATACCAAACACAGCCACCATAGCACAGTTTTGCGTCTCTGACTCTGAGCAATGACGTGTTTCATTCCTTGAATTAACCGTTTAAATGATTCTGTTCAATCGCAATGACTCACTTATGAGTGACTTGCTGACACCTACTGGTGGTTCTAATTTAACATTTAAAGTATCTTTTTATTTTTGTATTTCAAATGACTATTTAACATTTGTGACCCTGGCATGGAGCACAAAACCAGTCTTAAGTCACTGGAGTATATTTGTAGCAATAGCCAACAATACATTGTATGGGTCAAAATTATAATTTTTTCTTTTATGCAAAAAATCATTAGCATATTAAGTAAAGATCATGTTCCATTAATATATTTTGTAAATTTCCTACTGTAAATATATCAAAACTAAGAACTTAATTTGAACAAATTTAAAGAAGATTTTCTCAATATTTTGATTTTTTGCACCCTCAGATTCCAGATTTTCAAATATTGTCCGATCATAACAAACCATACATCAATAGAAATATTATTTATTCAGCTTTCAGATGATGTATAAATCGCAATTTAGGAAAATTGACCCTTATGGTTTTGTGGTTCAGGCTCACATTTTATGTCTTATTTATCAAAACATTATTTCTGCATTTGTAACTGCAGGCTAAATGCATTCATGTCAGTGTGTAATACATCTATGCCACTTCAGATGAAGCTTCTGCGTTTCCTCTGCATTGCAAAGATGAATTTTGTTGATACTGATTTAATTTCCCTGGTAACAGCCTAAATGTGTTATTATTCTAAATAACCGATTCCTTTAATTAAAAACACCTAGTTTGAGATTTATAGGCCCATATCCCAGGTGTGTCAAACTCTGGAGTAGGGGTCGACCGATTATCGGCCTGGCCGATTATCGGCGCCGATATTAAGCATTTTACCGATTATCGATATCGGCCATTTTGAAAACAGATTTGCCGATAATATTTTTTTTTTTTATGCAAACAAACATACTATTTACAGGTGACATTATTTATTGGTGAATACAGGTGAAACTGTTTAATGTTTAAATGCACTATTTGGCTCGATGCAGCCTGTCTGAGCTCAACACTCTGTGAGAGTGAGGCGATCTCTCAATCTCTGAGAGCAATCTCCGCCCACCGCTCATCTGATATGTAGAGAGTCACGAGTCCGACCAATCAACGCGGAAAACTGAAGGCAGTCTCACACAGAGAGCACATGCTAACTGGAGCTGCCTCAGTGATCACGCATCAGTTGTCTCTCAAAGGTAAAGCAGCAGCAGACGTTGCTGAAGTTGCAAAACACCTCAATATAACCTATGATGTCGCGATGCGAAAATGCGTATGAATCGCGGAATGCAGTCATATAATGGACTTTACCGTATAACGCGGAATGTCATGGAATGTGTCGAAGTTTGGATGAATTAATCAAAAGTAGGTCAGTACACTTAAATCGACTCGCGCTATGGACTAGTATCTATAAATATTAAGCCGCAAAAACACTTTAAATATGAATCCTGCATGTTCTGCATCTCTGTTAATGAATGACACAGACGTGCGGTTTCATTTACTGCACACACACATACTGAAGCTCACGTGACGCTCGCAGTGACTTCAGCGTCTGCCGTCTCACTAAATGAGGACATAAATACATGAACAACATCCCCAGAGTCACTTCACGAGAGTCACTTCATGAGCATTTGACCGTTTCATTTGAGTAAAACGATCGTCATATCATATATACATAGGCTACAGAAACTTAAAAGGTCCTCATGGCAACCTGTCAAAATATAAGTTCGGTTTAGCCGAATATATTACTGTATACGTAATACAACTACAACAATTATTACAACTTTTGTTGAGAATAATCACACAACACGCTAAATACGTTTACTTTAAGTTTTACAAAATGTTTACAGAATGCTTCTGGGTGATCTCTGTACTTATGTTATTATTAATATTACTGTTTATTTAATGTTGTTGTTATTAACAGTTTTCAGAATTAAAGACATGTTTAAAAGCATTTAAAGAACGTTTTTGTCAGAGCTCTTGTTATTATTAATTTTGGCATTCATTTTCATTTTACACCAGACACGATATCGGTTCAAAATATCGGTTATCGGTCTACTTGATCTGTAATAATCGGTATCGGTATCGGCCCTGAAAAACACATATCGGTCGACCCCTACTCTGGAGGGTGTTACTGGAGGGCCACAGCCCTAAAGAGTTTATTTCCAACCCTGCTCCAACACACACACACCATGTAGTTTTCAAATAAGCCTAAATGATTAGTTTAGCTGTATCAGATGTGTTTAATTAGGGTAATATCTACACTGTGTAGGGCTGTGGCCCTCCAGGTACTGAGTTTGACATCTTTGGTCTATCCCATTTTTTCCTCCCTCTCATTGTTAAAATGTAACTAAGTAATTTTTACTCTGAGTAAATTTTAAATGAGCTACTTTTTACTTTTACTTGAGTATATTTTTAGACTGGTACTTTTACTTGTACTTAAGTAAAATTTCAGTAATGTAATGGTACTTTTACTTGAGTAGAATATTTTTGTACTCTTTTGTTGCTTTAGACATATGCAAAACAAGTGCGTATCTATGTACGCGCTGTGAAATGCGTGCCTTTAAGTGTAATAGTTAGAAAAGTCTGAAGTGTAATAGTTGTAAAGGTGACAGAAAAACACAAACACCTCGCTTTTCACACGTGGTTTGTCTTGTGAATACGCCTATCATAGGCAGACCGGAAGGATGTCCCAAAATAAATATCATTTGTTTAGTCTTAAGCAGTGTCATCACGTAGAGGGTCTGTCATTTAATTGATCAATAAAAACTGTATTTTGCTGTATTTCTTTTGAGAGTTCAATCCTGTTAAGCCTAATTATAGAATAATGGTATATCAGAAAATGATCAGACAATTCTGTATATAAAACATCAGATTTAATGTCTTCACTTAGAGAATTTGTAAGCTGTTGAACTTTATTTAACTTATGTAGGTTTATGAATAAGAGGAAAACAATAACTAGAATAAAGAATATTGAGAAAATCTACAGTAAGGGTATCAAATTTATCAGACCAGGTATGTTATTGTGGCAAAGAATAATTATTTTGTCATCCCTCTTCATCCGTCTCAGCTATCATTGAAGTGGTCTGTCTGTCTTTTGGGACAGGTTTTTGATTGAATAAAGTGTTTTAAGGTGTGCAAAATGCATTTGTTTAATAGTATTTGATAAATGATTTTTGTATTGAATGTATTGAAGCGGCTGTTTAACAAGTTTTTAATGTTTTAATGTTCCTGTTTAACTGTATTACATTCAGCATGCTGTAAATAAACCGGTTAAATGAGCACAAAGTATTATTTAAATTAATTCCGTGTTAACAAACAGTACGTTCTTTATTGGTTCTTTGTGTGATTTCATAATAAAAGCATCTAAAGTGTTAACAGACTATTATCTTTTAAATTAAAACTTAATAAAAACGTTAAGTAACACACGAGCCAAAATATCACGTTAATATGTTATCCGTCCTTTTACACACCTTTTGTGCACTATCAATTTTAAGAGCGTATGATTTATCGTTCGTGCAGATTGTTAAGCCAAACCAATGAGTTTATAAGACGTTAATTCTTTCTACAGACTTATACTTAAGACATTTACATTTATGCATTTAGCAGACGCTTTTATCCAAAGCGACTTACAATTGCATTCAGGTTATACATTTTCATTAGTACATGTGTTCCCTGGGAATCGAACCCCCAACCTTTTGCGCAGCTGACGCAATGCTCTACCACTGAGCCACACAGGAACATGTAGAACATGTAGACCATATCCACGTTTATATTATTATAACATCAGGATAAATGAACAAAAGATGCCTTCACACCGTTAACTTTATTTGAATGTTTCACTTATATAAAATGACCCTGAGTTGTTAGAAAAGAGATGTATACCGACGAACCGGTTCGTTGAACCGACCTGTGGGGAAAGAATCGATTCGCAGAAATGAATCGGCTTCGCGTCACTGACAGATCTCACAAAAAGGGGTTTGTAACATCACAAGGCGGAAGAAGCGTATACTTCGTAAAAAGTGTGGAAATGCGAGTCTTTCTATATAGGGTATCTGAGCATACGTATAACCAGAAGCCCGACGATTTAGAGCTCTGTTACATATGACCGTTTTGGATATGGTTCCTTGACAACCATGTTTGTAGTCTGAAGCGTATGCTGGGTATTGTGTGTGTGTGTGTGTGTGCGGGTGTGCGTGTGTGTGTGTGTTTACATTTACAGCCTATGTTTGCGGTGAGGAGGGGTAAACATATATGAGTGAAAAAATAAATAACAAAACTAGATACTAAATTAAGTCAAATTAAACTTCAATTTCCTACACCAGATCCTTTTATTAAAATAAACAGCTTTTTGGGGGGGTCTCTATTTATTTAAGTCTGGTGTTCTTTATCTATCTCATCTCATCCTGAATTTCAGCTTGAAGTCACATTCACCTGTACGGTAAACATGACACCCTTAGTAAATGTATTTTATTTTCTAAAACATTGCCTAACTTTTAAATTCAACATAAACAAGGTTCAGTAGATTACTCTTCCACGCTTCCTTCTAAACTCACAGACGTATGCCATAAATAGATGCAAAGGTGATGCTTTGATCGCTGAACTAAGAAACCAGACGTTAAAATACCAGACCCCCTCAAAACTCATTAGCTTGCAAATGAGTTGCAAACTTCACTCACTTCGTTGCTCAGTGTGGGACGAAATATTTACATTTCGTACCATAGACGTTAATTACGTCTGAAAATCCAAAGACCGCCGAAATATTTGCTTTCATATCAGTTTGTAAGCACACGTGCATACACTTACTTAGAGCATTTACTCTTTTCTGGGAAAAAACAATCATTGATGCTTTTTCTTCATATGTGTGTGAAAAACTTTAATAAAAACTACCCTTTGTACCCCTTTAACACTGTTTCACAATTTAAAGTTTAAAAGCACATTCCAATGCAATCCCCCCCACACACACACACACACATACACACATTTCCCAAATGTCCTGTGGTTTAGAG
Organism: Gymnocypris eckloni scoliostomus; assembly: GCA_027564155.1. Lineage (NCBI taxonomy): Eukaryota > Metazoa > Chordata > Actinopteri > Cypriniformes > Cyprinidae > Gymnocypris > Gymnocypris eckloni. The sequence goes on along the minus strand of CM050412.1, from coordinate 19,155,230 downwards.
GCGTTTGTTTAGAAGAACATTTGTGTAACATAATTTTTAAGTGATAAAAGTATGGGGTTATATAGCACTGCAGAAGTCTTAAGCTTGACAAAAATCAAAGACTGTATAAAGGACTTATGTTGTTAAAAACATACAAACAAAAATACACAACAACTTTTCCCGCTACTTAGGATCTGTTTGTTAATAGGCTAACCTATTTTTAAAGTGAAAAGATTTACATTTATACATTTAGCAGACTCTTTTATCCAAAGCGACTTACAGTGCATTCAAGCTATATATATTTTTAGGTTGATTGTTGAATCGATTATACATAGATTTAGGTTGAATGTTAAATGGTTTAATTAATTAAGAAATATAAAATATTTATTCAAATAATCTTCGTTCTAATTTTTTAAACACTACATGATTTAATTCTTTTAAATCTCGGCTTTGGTTCCCTCCTCCGGTGTTAGGGAGTGGGACGGTAGGCGTGGTTTTATCACGGTTTCCGTAAAGCTCATTCTGACTTTGACAGCGTGGAGCTCGGACGTCTCAACGCAAGGTGATCAGGACTTTTTCTCTCATTTAACTTTCCGTCAGCGAAGCTAGTGATAGACTGGAGACTAGATTTCAACAAATAGCCTATCTTTTCATGGCGGTGTTTTAACAAAACGCCTCTGAGATTGCCTTCTATCTTTTTGAGATCGTGGTTGTTATTTTTCCTTCTTTTCTTGTGACAAAACTTGTCTTCTTACTTAAAAGGTATATTTTTTATTTGTCAAACTAACTAGTTTTAAATTGTAATATTAGTTCACAAGATTTTAACAAGAATCTTCTTAACGGCTTGATATTTATTTATTTTATACCACAGTTAGGCAAAACAATTCAAATGATTTAACTTGTAATTTTAACTAACGTCTCTTGATTTGTTTTCTCTAACTTTTAACAAAACTTTACCTTTTCCTAATTTGTTTTAAACAACACTAGAATAGAAACGACACTTTCTGGAAAATCAGTCATTGCTCATTTTACGTGTATATTCGATGCATTTTCTTCATATGTATGTGTGAAAAACTTTAATAAAAACTTCCCTTTGTACCCCATTTAACAGTTTCACAATTTAATGTTTAAAAGCACGTTTCAATGGCCCACACACACACAAAAACAAGTTTCACAAAACATTCCACACCTTCGCTGGACCGGATAACCAGATGGTCAGTAATGGCGTTTTCCACTGCATGGTACGGCACGGTTCGGTACGGTTCACTTTTGGGGGGTTTTCCACTGGGTACTGTACCTGGTACCTGGTACTTTTTTAGTACCACCTCAGCCGAGGTTCCAAGCGAGCCGTACCGTTACCAAAACGTGACGTGTAAACTCTACTGATCACTGATTGGCTGGAGAGAATCGCCGAAGGTGCGACACACAGCGACAATGTGACACAAGACGCAGTTCATTGATATGTCACAGGTTTGTCACAGGTTTTTGGCATGTGCCACTGAAAACCAGAAGTGTCACGGAGCATAGTGGCATGTGTCACGAAAACCTGTGACATGTCAATGGATGCCATTGGCACATGCCAAACCTGTGACATCTGACGCACAGATGCCATTGACACATGCCAAACCTGTGACATCTGACGCACAGACCCCATTGACACATGCCAAACCTGTGAAATAACGCCATAAACATAAGGCCAAACAATTACAATTAGGTGGGAAAATAAGATAAGGATGGTGAAACTGCGGTACACAAATTCAAACAGAAAGAGCAAACAAAGTCACGGAAACATGTAAAACTGTTCTGCTTTCAACGAGTTAATGAAAATGTTAAGCCGTTAAACATGCAAGTAAATAAAAAAAATATATAAACATGTAAGTAGTTAAAAAAATATCAACTAGAATGCAGCTCGAATGTGACTTATCTCAATAATAAACAGTTGCATTTGCTTACAAACTATCGGAATTTATGATGTGTAAAAACGTGTCGGTATAGTGCAGATGAGGACAAAAACTACTTGGCTTGCCACATGTTTTCATAAAAAGAAGAACAACATACTAAGACATCTGTTTTCTGGGTAAGGCCTAAAAGACAGACGGTACCAAAGCATTGGTGTGGATGGAATAAAAAGACATGACTCCATCCCATCATTCACTTAGAATGAAGTTCCAACCGTAGGTCATTTACCTAACTATTGTTTAGAGACATACGCAAAAGAAGTGCGTATCTATGTACGCGCTGTGAAATGCATGCCTTTAAGTGTAATAGTTAGAAAAGTCTGAAGTGTAATAGTTGTAAAGGTGACAGAAAAACACAAACACCTCGCTTTTCACACGTGGTTTGTCTTGTGAATACGCCTATCTTAGGCAGACCGGAAGGATGTCCCAAAATAAATATCATTTGTTTAGTCTTAAGCAGTGTCATCACGTAGAGGGTCTGTCATTTAATTGATCAATAAAAACTGTATTTTGCTGTATTTCTTTTGAGAGTTCAATCCTGTTAAGCCTAATTATAGAATAATGGTATATCAGAAAATGATCAGACAATTCTGTATATAAAACATCAGATTTAATGTCTTCACTTAGAGAATTTGTAAGCTGTTGAACTTTATTTAACTTATGTAGGTTTATGAATAAGAGGAAAACAATAACTAGAATAAAGAATATTGAGAAAATCTACAGTAAGGGTATCAAATTTATCGGACCAGGTATGTTATTGTGGCGAAGAATAATTATTTTGTCATTCCTCTTCATCCGTCTCAGCTATCATTGAAGTGGTCTGTCTGTCTGTCTTTTGGGACAGGTTTTTGATTGAATAAAGTGTTTTAAGGTGTGCAAAATGCATTTGTTTAATAGTATTTGATCAATTATTTGTGTATTGAATGTATTGAAGCGGCTGTTTAACAAGTTTTTAATGTTTTAATGTTCCTGTTTAACTGTATTACATTCAGCATGCTGTAAATAAACCGGTTAAATGAGCACAAAGTATTATTTAAATTAATTCTGTGTTAACAAACAGTACGTTCTTTATTGGTTCTTTGTGTGATTTCATAATAAAAGCATCTAAAGTGTTAACAGACTATTATCTTTTATATTAAAACTTAATAAAAACGTTAAGTAACACACGAGCCAAAATATCACGTTAATATGTTATCCGTCCTTTTACACACGTTTTGTGCACTATCAATTTTAAGAGCGTATGATTATGTTTTAAAGTTGTTAAGCCAAACCAATGAGTTTATAAGACCGGTTAATTCTTTCTACAGACTTATACTTAAGACATTTACATTTATGCATTTAGCAGACGCTTTTATCCAAAGCAACTTACAATTGCATTCAGGTTATACATTTTCATTAGTACATGTGTTCCCTGGGAATCGAACCCCCAACCTTTTGCGCAGCTGACGCAATGCTCTACCACTGAGCCACACAGGAACATGTAGAACATGTAGACCATATCCACGTTTATATTATTATAACATCAGGATAAATGAACAAAAGATGCCTTCACACGGTTAACTTTATTTGAATGTTTCACTTATATAAAATGACCCTGAGTTGTTAGAAAAGAGATGTATACCGGCGAACCGGTTCGTTGAACCGACCTGTGGGGAAAGAATCGATTCGCAGAAATGAATCGCGTCACTGACAGATCTCACAAAAGGGGTTTGTAACATCACAAGGCAGAAGAAGCGTATACTTCGTAAAAAGTGTGGAAATCACGAGTCTTTCTATATAGGGTATCTGAGCATACGATAACCAGAAGCCCGACGATTTAGAGCTCTGTTACATATGACCGTTTTGGATATGGTTCCTTGACAACCATGTTTGTAGTCTGAAGTGTATGCTGGGTATTGTGTGTGTGTGCGTGTTTACATTTACAGCCTATGTTTGGCGGTGAGGAGGGGTAAACATATATGAGTGAAAAAATAAATAACAAAACTAGATACTAAATTAAGTCAAATTAAACTTCAATTTCCTACACCAGATCCTTTTATTAAAATAAACTGCTTTTTGGGGGGGTCTCTATTTATTTAAGTCTGGTGTTATCACTTTCTTTATCTATCTCATCCTGAATTTCAGCTTGAAGTCACATTCACCTGTACGGTAAACATGACACCCTTAGTAAATGTATTTTATTTTCTAAAACATTGCCTAACTTTTAAATTCAACATAAACAAGGTTCAGTAGATTACTCTTCCACGCTTCCTTCTAAACTCACAGACGTATGCCATAAATAGATGCAACGGTGATGCTTTGATCGCTGAACTAAGAAACCAGACGTTAAAATACCAGACCCCCTCAAAACTCATTAGCTTGCAAATGAGTTGCAAACTTCACTCACTTCGTTGCTCAGTGTGGGAATAAATATTTACATTTCGTACCATAGTCGTTAATTACGTCTGGAAATCCAAAGACCACCGAAATATTTGCTTTCATATCAGTTTGTAAGCACACGTGCATACACTTACTTAGAGCATTTACTCTTTTCTGGGAAAAAAACAATCATTGATGCTTTTTCTTCATATGTGTGTGAAAAACTTTAATAAAAACTACCCTTTGTACCCCTTTAACACTTTCACAATTTAAAGTTTAAAAGCACATTTCAAATGTCCTGTGGTTTAGAGGCGTTTGTTTAGAAGAACATTTGTGTAACATAATTTTTAAGTGATAAAAGTATGGGGTTATATAGCACTGCAGAAGTCTTAAGCTTGACAAAAATCAAAGACTGTATAAAGGACTTATGTTGTTAAATACATACAAACAAAGATACACAAAACAACTTTTCCCGCTACTTAGGATCTGTTTGTTTAAAAGAAAGGATAGGCTAACCTATTTTTAAAGTGAAAAGATTTACATTTATACATTTAGCAGACTCTTTTGTCCAAAGCGACTTACTTATTCAAGCTATATATATTTTTAGGTTGATTGTTGAATCGATTATACATAGATTCAGGTTGAATGTTAAATGGTTTAATTAATTAAGAAATGTAAAATATTTATTCAAATAATCTTCATTCTAATTTTTTAAAACACTACATGATTTAATTCTTTTAAATCTCGGCTTTGGTTCCCTCCTCCGGTGTTAGGGAGTGGGACGGTAGGCGTGGTTTTATCACAGTTTCCGTAAAGCTCATTCTGACTTTGACAGCGTGGAGCTCGGACGTCTCAACGCAAGGTGATCAGGACTTTTTCTCTCATTTAACTTTCCGTCAGCGAAGCTAGTGATAGACTGGAGACTAGATTCACGGCGGTGTTTTAACAAAACGCCTCTGAGATTGCCTTCTATCTTTTTTAGATCGTGGTTGTTATTTTTCCTTCTTTTCTTGTGACAAAACTTGTGTCTTCTTACTTAAAAGGTATATTTTTTATTTGTCAAACTAACTAGTTTTAAATTGTAATATTAGTTCACAAGATTTTAACAAGAATCTTCTTAATGGCTTGATATTTATTTATTTTATACCACAGTAAGGCAAGACAATTCAAATTATTTAACTTGTAATTTTAACTAACGTCTCTTGATTTGTTTTCTCTAACTTTTAACAAAACTTTACCTTTTCCTAATTTGTTTTAAACAACACTTTCTGGAAAATCACAGTCATTGCTCATTTTACGTGTATATTCGATGCATTTTCTTCATATGTATGTGTGAAAAACTTTAATAAAAACTTCCCTTTGTACCCCATTTAGCAGTTTCACAATTTATGTTTAAAAGCACGTTTCAATGGCCCACACACACACAAAAACAAGTTTCACAAAACATTCCACACCTTCGCTGGACCGGATAACCAGATGGTCAGTAATGGCGCTTTTCCACTGCATGGTACGGCACGGTTCACTTTTGGGGGGTTTTCCACTGGGTACTGTACCTGGTACCTGGTACTTTTTTAGTACCACCTCAGCCGAGGTTCCAAGCGAGCCGTGCCGTTACCAAAGCGTGGCGTGTAAACTCTACTGATCACTGATTGGCCAGAGAAATCGTCATTACTGCGTCACTGAACTTGCGACACGAGACCCTCCTCTACAGCCCGACCCGCTAGATTTAAATCAGCACAGCCAGCGAAGGATCGGCTTCTGTTTAAACAAATGCACATTTTGCATCAACCACAAAATAGCAGTGTCGTTGTCTGTTGAGGAAGTTCAGGGTTCCTCGTTGATAGCGAGGAGCGGATCCAGCGAGAGCTTGATGGCGTGACGTGAAGGAAAAAGCCTTATGTATAACGTTACTTCTGAACTTGCTATATTTTCAGGGTATGTTTTCTGTTTATATTTTTACCTTTGTATCTTTGTTTTGCTTCAATTAAAAACAATATGATTGAATAAGTGTACCTCCAGACTATATTAAATATGTATTATTGTATGAGCACGTAATGAACCTCTTGAAAAGACAAATGATTAATGCCACGATTATAAAACCATCACATAAATAAAAACAAGGGATACATTGTATATTTTGAAATATTCAAAAGTTTATTGATAATTCACTTTACAGAACACGCTGCATGAATAGTTAACTAATCAAGTAACGCAGCACACCTGCACGAACATCCCTGCTCTCCTCCTCTACAGCTCGTGTCACTGCCACCACAGTCTCTGCTGCTGGGGTAAATCACAAGCATTCTCATAGACCTCTCCATTGCTGTTAAAAACATCCACATGCCGAGAATGAAGAACGCTATTCCGTCTCCTTTCTTTGTTGTGAGTTTGTTTGTGGCGCGTGTACGATGATGTCACGGCAGTAGAGGTGGCGCAATTATAACGACGCGGGAATAATCCCGCCCACTCTATAGTGGTACTAAAAAAAAAAACTTTCACTTTTTCAAAATCTTCATCTTTCTCTTTCTCTCCTTCCCTTGCTAGCTTGTACTTATTTGAACAATGCCTGAGACTTGGTGTTATTGGCACTTCCTCTGTATGTTTGCCTCTTCAAGATTAATCGCTTTATGTACTCCCCAATTGTAAGTCGCTTTGGATAAAAGCGTCTGCTAAATGACTAAATGTAAATGTAAATGTACTAAACTGCAGTGGAAACGCAAACCGACCCGAACTGAGCCGTGCCGTGCCGAACCGTACCGTACCATGCAGTGGAAAAGCGCCATTACATTGGCTGTACACGAACAGGTGTCCAGTTATGGGTGGTCTTTTATGAGGGGGCAATAAATCATATCTTGACACAACGTGTCCTACTACTCTCTCTAACTTCATTTGTTGACATTATGTTGGTGATTGCCACTGGCCATTGCTTGCTCGCATTAGGCCTACTATGTAGTGTGTGCAAGAGACCACAACTTACTTAACGGCCACCGATGTTGCTAATAACAAGGGTTTCTGAATTCTACATAGCCCTTAGACAGCTAACTATCAACATTTTCTGCAGTTAATATTTAATGTTGACAAATAGCTTGAGCCATTCTCTTGAGTAGGATTAGGTGGTATGACAAAGTTTCAGAGGACTGCTTAATTTTTGACATGCTTATAGAAATTATAAAAAACAGGTTGAAAGAAACATGAGAAAATTTCATGTTTTCAAGTAAACAGAAATTAGAAGAAATATGAAAATATATATATTGAATATATTTTCTAGTGTTAGGGTTAAAGAATGTTGTTTATAAATATGTTGTTCAAGGAGGGGAAAGCAATTCTCTTTCTCTTATACAGTATGTGTATCTAAATGTAATAGCACTGTATTTTAATTAAATGCATTTCTCACACCAGTATTTTTGTATTTTAATTAAATACATTTGATGATCTTGTTTTTTGTAATTTGTAACTAAATACGTTTTAATGTAGACCTAATTGTGCCCATCTCTGGTATCCATACGTGAATTATTTATATTAACATTATTGGCTAATATAACACCCGCAATTGACTAATGATAGCATTCAGATTATAGGTGTGTGTGTGTGTGTGTGTGTGCGTGCGTACGCATGCATATTTGTGCCTGTTTGTGCGTGCTTGTGTGTATTATTTTGAAGGCCAAGTGCAATTAATGTTGTGTTTTTGTAATGTTACATAAAGGAGTTAATGTTATTATTATTATTTTCAAGGAAAACACTGAACTTAGCCTAAATCCCAGTTCACACTACAAGCGACATGCAACGACAAAGCAACACAATCCCATTCATTTCAATGGAGAGCTGGCGATTTCCGGCGACATGAGCGACAGCGACTGTTGGCAACTGGATGGGGCGTGTTTAGCAACGTGACAAATTTCAGAATCCTTTAACCTTATGCAAATGAAGATCGACAGCCAATAGAAAAGACAGTTGAGCTCATGTGATTGTTCTCATAGATATATATATGTAGATGCCTCATTAGTGACTGTTTCTATGGGCCGCTATATGTAAGCCATCCACCATATTTTTTTGCGGTAAACTTGACGTCATTCACCATTGTAATCAATCACAATCCTGCACAGAACGGCTCAATGGCTATGTGCGAACCTACAGTATGGTGAAAGATGTCAAAAATACCGTTCCAATATGGCGGCTGCATCTACATGATGGAGCAGTCTAATAGGGCTTCTATATATGTCTATGATTGTTCTCCTCTCAGCCGTAGATAAACATACGCAATGAAAAAAAAGTAGGCTCTTTTTCTCATTCATTTTTGTTTGTATGAATTTAATGTATATTAATATGCATTTAGCAGACAGCTAATGTATATGTAAATGTATATTTGTATTATATTTAATATTTTGCCTCCAAAATGTTTGTATTTAGCGGCAAGAAACCTGATTCGCTGTCAAGGCAACCTAGTGAGAATGCCCAATAGCAGCCTCATCGCCAGCCCTGGCGACATGCAGCAACCAAAGTCTCTGCAAGTGTGAACACAGATTAAGTGTTTTCCTTTATTTACAATATTTTTTTTTATAAAATAATATTACTAAATGTATTTTTACATTTAAAATCGTTTCGTCTCGAGCTATTAGCACTCTGTTAGGCTTATTGGCTAGGCTAATCAGAAGCCGTTCACAGCGACTGTTAAAGTATTTAAACTGCTTGGTTGCTGCTTTACGTTGGAGAAGCCGATTAGTCACCAGAAGAAACGGACGTCAGCTTGTGAGTGTCTTTAATACTTATTGGCTGGGCTAATCAGAAGCCGTTCACAGCTGTTTTCACTCTATTCTCTTAATTAGACTGTGTATTTATTTGATGTCCGAGGCTGACGCGGAAGCGTCTGCGGGAAGCGTTCAGCATCCTCGTGTGAAGACAGACAAGTGTAAAGACAAGTGACTTTTTCCTGCGCGACTAAGACAGACGAGTGTAAAGACAAGCGACTTTTTCCTGTGCGACTAAGACAGACGAGTGTAAAGACAAGCGACTTTTTCCTGCGTGACTTTACCCGAACAACAACACCAACAATGCATTTAGGTATAATTTTCCCCCTTCCTCACACTCCTTTGCTATCCTCTATCCTTCCAGCTCTATCATGTGTTTCAAAACCATTCCGGTTGTCTCGACCACGCTTCTAACATCACACACAGACGGCAACGTAATCCTGCTAACCTGCATCCCATCTCTACATCTTCTACTACACCTCTTTCTTTCTCTATGGCTCTCTGGAATTGTCAGTCAGCTGTCAACAAAGCAGACTTAATTTCCGCTTTTCTTTACAATCCACTCTCAGCATCTTGGGCTTGACTGAGACCTGGATTCGTCCAGAAGACTCAGCAACCCCAGCTGCCCTCTCTAACAACTTCTCTTTCTCTCACACCCCATGTCAGGTTGGCGGGGTGGGGGCACTTGTCTGCTCATTTCAAATAATTGAAATACTCAACCCACTCCCCTATGCAATTACAACTCATTTGAATCTCATGCGATTACTGTAATGGCTCCAGATTGTGGTAATCTACCGTCCCCTGGCCAAATTCTAGCCTCCTTCCTAGAGGAGCTGGATGGGTTGCTGTCCTCTTCGTGGAGAATGGAACTCCACTCTTAGGTTTTGCGATTTCAACATTCATCTAGAAAAGCCTTATGCTACAGACTTTCATTCGCTCCTGGCTTCATTTGATCTCAAATGCCTTACCACTACTAGCACTCACAAATCAGGCAACCAACTTGATTTAATTTACACACGCGATTGTACTGCAGATAACATTCTGGTACAACCACTACATATCTCTGACCATTTCTTCATTAAATTCACATTACACTTTGCTACCAGGGTGCCACCAACCCCTTACCGGTTACTTTTAGAAAACCTCGCTCCCTTTCTCCCTCACATCTTTCCTCTGTAGTATCCTCCTCTCTTCCCTCACCTACCCATTTCTCATCGCTGGATGTGAATGCAGCTACTGATACTTTATGCTCTACTTTAACCACTTGTCTAGATGACATTTGTCCTCTCTCCTCCAGGCCAGCACGGACTGCCCCTCTAACCCCTGGTTATCTGATGTTCTTCGTGAACATCGGACCAGAACTCGAGCGGCAGAGAGAAATGGCGAAAATCAAGCGAGCCGTCGGACCTGAGTATGTATCAATCGTTTCTTTCATCTTTCTCTGCTGAAGTCCATACTGCCAAATTGTCACATTTCCATAACAAGATCAACAATGCTCCAGATATGCGTAATCTCTTCAGAACATTTAATTCTCTCCTCTGTCCCCCTTCACCACCTCCCACCACGTCTATAACAGCTGATGACTTTGCAACTTTTTTTTACAAACAAAACTAAAACAATCAGTAGTCAGTTTTCACCTCCACTCAAACAGGACCCCCAACCAACTAGATCCACTGCTCAAACTCCCATCTTCTCCTTCTGTCCCCTCACTGAGGCGGAAGTATCCAAACTTCTCCTCTCCAGCCATCCCACAACATGTCCTCTAGACCCTATCCCCTCACACCTTCTCCAAGCAATCTCTCCCGCACTCCTACCAGCACTCACACACATTATCAACACATCTCCTCACAGGCATTTTCCCCACTGCATTCAAGCAGGCTCGGGTAACCCCACTGCTCAAAAAACCTACATTAAACACTTCTCTTTTAGAAAACTACAGACCTGTCTCTCCTTCCATTCATTGCCAAAACACTCGAACGAGTTGTCTTTAAACCAGGTCTCATTGTTTCTTTCACAGAACAACAAACTGGACGCTAAACAGTCAGGTTTCAGGAGTGGCCATTCAACTGAGACTGCGCTACTCTCGGTCACTGAAGCCCTGCGAATTGCAAAAGCCAATTCCAAATCATCAGTCCTCATTCTGCTGGATCTGTCTGCCGCTTTTGACACTGTCAATCATCAGATCCTCCTGTCCACTCTCTCATCACTGGATATCACTGGGATTCCACTGGGTTTGAATCCTATCTCACTGGTCGGTCTTTCAGGGTGGCCTGGGAGGAGGTATCCAAAGCACATAAATTGGTCACTGGGGTTCCCCAGGGATCGGTTCTTGGACCCCTCCTCTTCTCCACGTACACTACATCACTGGCTCCCATCATAGAGGCACGTGGCTTCTCCTACCATTTCTATGCTGATGACGCACAGCTTTATCTCTCATTTCGACCAGATGATCCAAAGGTAGCTGCACGGATTTCAGGCTGCCTGGCAGACATCTCGGCATGGATGAAAGAACACCATCTACAGCTCAACCTGGCAAAGACTGAGCTTCTTGTCTTCCCTGCAACTCCAACTCTACAGCATGATTTCACAATTCAGTTAGGTTCATCAACAATTACCCCATCAGCTTCGGTCAGAAATCTTGGTGTAATCTTCGATGACCAGCTGACCTTCAAAGAGCACATTGCAAAGACTGCTCGATCTTGCAGGTTTGCACTACACAACATCAGAAAGATCAGGCCCTTTCTGACAGAGCATGCTGCACAACTTCTTGTCCAGGCCCTTGTCATTTCTAGACTGGACTACTGCAATGCTCTTCTAGCTGGACTTCCATCAAACCTCTACAAATGATTCAGAATGCAGCGGCACGACTGGTCTTCAACAAGCCCAAAAGAGCCCATGTTACACCTCTCTTTGTCTCCTTGCACTGGCTACCAGTTGCAGCTCGCATCCAGTTCAAGACACTGATGCTTGCATATAGAACAACCACAGGCTCAGCACCCACCTACTTCCACTCACTATTACGAATTTACATCCCCTCCAGAAGTCTGAGATCTGCTAGTGAGCGAGGCCTCATGGTACCATCACAGAGAGGCTCAAAATCACTCTCCAGAACATTCTCTTTCACCGTTCCTGGCTGGTGGAATGATCTTCCCACCCCCATCCGGAATGCTGGATCCATGTCAAATTTCAAGCAACAACTGAAAACTCATCTCTTTCAACTCTACTTGAAAAATAAATAAATAAATAAAATAATTATTATTATTTCACTTTTTCAAAATCTTCATCTTTCTCTTTATCTTTCTCTCCTTCCCTTGCTAGCTTGTACTTATTTGAACAATGCCTGAGACTTAGTGTTATTGGCACTTCCTCTGTATGTTTGCCTCTTCAAGATTAATCGCTTTATGTACTCCCCAATTGTAAGTCACTTTGGATATAAGCGTCTGCTAAATGACTAAATGTAAATGTGAATATGTACTTTGCACTGATTTGCTTTGACATTATGCTGTTTTAATTGTTGTAAGAACATGTTCTTTACATGTATTGAAAACACTGAATGTGAAAAACATTTTGGTGCATGGAAAAATATTTACAATGTTTAAATAAAAAAATAAGAATTGTAAACGTGTACTGTTTTGTGGGTTTATTCATTTGCATTACGATTTTAAATTAAGTATTTGCAATATTAACATTAAATCAATACACTTGGTTTGTGGGATTAATCACCATAAAGTGTAACACCTTGAGTTATAAAAATGAAACACTAACACGCTAGTGTAATAAACACTTTTGTCAGTGTTGTTTTAACACTAGCAACAATATGTTAGTCCCCCACCCATGGTGACAAACCTCTCATCATATTTTTGCTGTGTAGTCTGAATAAAAATAGACAAGACACCCTAAAAGGAGACATATGTTGAGTATTGCATTATTATTGGATGAGATAGAAACATCCTGGTTTGATTGGGATATAAATACTGAGTTGAAGTGTTACTCTTTGTCACACGCTCCACAGATGCTCTGTATGAACGTCTGACTTTCTTGCAAGAATAACCCCTGTTTTTTCTTATTCTACAATACTCTCTGAGTTATTGCCTCACAATAAGAGTTGGGGGAAAAAATTCCATAACAAGGGTGAGTAAATCTTAAGAAATGTTTCATTTTAGGTGAACTGTTCCATTAAATTCCTTCTAACTCTTAGCCAAATCATTATCAATAATTACTTTTAACATGCCTAATAATATCAAATTGACCATTAGAGTAATAAATCATAAACTATCAGAATCAAGCTCATATAATTGCAGACTAAGCTTTTTTGTTCTATAAATTGGTTAATACACAATTGCAGACTAAGCTTTTTTGTTCTATAAATCGATTAATACACAATGCACTGATGTTCTGAAGAGACCGGATCTGAGTGAAGTTCTCATGGCGTCTCTCCATATATTGCTGATTCTGTGCGTATGTGCCACAGCCCTGTGTTTGGTGAGTGTAGAATTCAGATGTTATAAAAACAATTTTGTGATCGTGTTGATTAATATTGTGCTAAACAAAAGCAAATGATCATATTTTAGATCAAAACTAACAGCTGTTGTTATATTAAAATACAATGACCTTGTTCAAGACTGAATAATTGAATGTTTTATGATAGTTTATGGTTATTTCATACAATATCAAAGCTTGCACAGTAATAGTTTGTTGAAGTAAATGTGCACCTTTGACACTTATCACTCAAATGTTTTCTTTCAAAGCCAACATCTTCACTCACAGGTGAGTCATGACAATCACATCATTTTAATAAAACAATGTATTCAATAATAACACATTTTTTATTTATTAATATTTATATACTATGTTCTGAATTATAAATTTTTTGATAGGCAATACAGAGATTGATGTGGACAATGGGAAAGACCAGGATATATTTGAAATAAATGAAGGTTTGTGGAAACATTAGTATCATGTCTTAAATCTGTAGTATAATTTCAATAACAGTTTTGCATTAACTGCTGTCTTGTTCAACAGCGGCAGGACTTGACCTGGTGGAAGGAGATATTCTGATGAAGGAGGTCAGTGCTTTCTTTGAGCAAATTCTCATACCACTTTCCATAAACAGCACAAATAGGGCCTGAATCTGTGGGCCTGAATTTTTTCTGGGCCTGAATCTTAAGCTATAAAATGTTAACGTTAACCTCAGGTGGTCAAACTAATGTGTAAATACAGTTAGATACACTAAACATCACAAAAATCAATAATTTATATATATATATTTTTTTATAAAATAAATCCATGTTTGGTTTATATTTAACAGGGAGAAGACAGAAACACTATTCTGGATGAAAAGTATCGTTGGCCGACCACTGTGCCATATGTCCTAGACAGCAGCCTTGGTCTGTGAATATTTAATAATTTATTATTTTAAGTTGAATTTATGCTCTGACATTCTAATTCTAACTTAATAAAGGCTTTAAATGGGTTATTCACAGCCCTTCTATTTTACTTGCTCTTTTTCCTATTCTTATGTTTTTTGTTGTTGTTGTTTTTTATATATAGAAGTCAATGCTAAAGGTGTGATACTGAAAGCATTGGAGAAATTCAGACTCAAGACCTGTATTGACTTTAAACCCTGGGATGGAGAGCCAAACTACATTTTCGTATTTAAAGGCATTGGGTAAGAAAACTTCAAAACATTACACACATTTAAACTCATCTTCACACATTTTGTAATAATACAAATTCTATTCACATTTATGTGAATGGATGCCACTTTGTTTTTCGAACAAAAGCCTACCAAATCATTTTATTTTTAGTATGAATATGTTATCTATAAGCTAGTGTGCTTCAAAACAATGACAACATTTACATTTAGAAGATATAACCATTCAAAACTTAATCTCTAACTTCCATCAATATGGAGCAACAAGTTTTCATTTTCTCATCAAACTTTGTCCAATCAAATGCTCTCTAGAATCTGAAGCGCCCCACCCCATAAATTATAAATGCTGAAATCGGTCACTTGTTTACAGAGTTGACAGTATTGCATCAAGTTTACAACAAAACAAGATACATAATCACATTCCAAAATATAACCAATCTTGTTCAGCGTTGGTTGAGCATTACCAAAAATAAAACAAAAATTAAAACATCAAAATAAAATAAGCAAACCCCAAAAATAAACAAATAAACAAAGCCTCGTCAGCGCACCATTCATCCCAGAGGTCCATGAAGCACTCACCAGGACGTGGCGCTCCTCCACTCGGCCCGCCTATGGCTTCCTCTTTATCCGCCCCTCACTTCTGTAGGCACGCTGAGGAAAAGGGCTGGTCCAGACCCTGCTTCTTTCAGAGTCTGTGGCCAAGCATCTATGCCCGCGTCACGGCCATTGGTTGGATGGCAAAGGCCGCCCATGGCCCAAGCCTAGTGGTGCTCGAGGTGCCACCTGTAGTTGA
The DNA here is from genome assembly GCA_027564155.1 of Gymnocypris eckloni scoliostomus. NCBI lineage: Eukaryota > Metazoa > Chordata > Actinopteri > Cypriniformes > Cyprinidae > Gymnocypris > Gymnocypris eckloni. Next base: position 19,139,744 of record CM050412.1, on the reverse strand, counting down.
TGCTGACAGAGATCAAGGATGCGGACAAGGTCCATTCCTGGACTCACCAGTCCATCTGGCTTGTTCGGGCTGTTGAGGCCAAACAGAGCGCTTCACTGTGGCACAGAAGTTGTCCCAGGCAATGCAACACTTCCTGCCAAAGCCAGAACTGCGCAGACGACCCCCCCGGCTGCCGCACCAAGACAACGGCACAGGCGATTGCAGGTCCAGGACCCAGTGCCCAGTGGTTTCTGATCCACGGGACAGGAAGAAGGAGGGCCAAGTCCCATGGTTGCTCTGGACATATTCTGACTTGAACAAGGTGGTCCTGACTGAAATGTCCTTAGTTCATCACAGCATTGTAAATGTTAGGATATTACAAGGATAAAGTCCAGAAGAAATTCCAAAGTTGAAGTGAATAGTAAATCAAAACATTGACCAGTTGAGATGCCCTCAAAATCAGGTGAATACAAAACCCTCTAGACAAACAAAACAAACAATACAACATAAGGTTCAGGAAGCAACGTACATTTCCCATTATAAAACCTCTGATAATGTTAAAGAAACAATAAAACAACTTACATTGAGATGTATAACACAAATGTTCCTCAATAAGGTTTATTTTTGCTTTAATGATTAATGTTGATTATGGGTAAGGAGAAGGCTGGGTAGATGAGTATAGACAAACTATCCATTTTAGCCAAATATAACTCTTCCAAAGATTATAATATAAGACTACATAAGATTACATTTATCTATGCAAACTGGCATGTTATTGATTGCCTATCCAACACAATCATTATTTTTAATCAATATAGATAATATCTCAGCAACCATTATAACCAGTCAGGGAGACAGCTATGTCGCAGCTACGGTGACTGAAACGACACAGGTCAGACAGGCAGGATCACACGTGGGGACGTAGTAGACTGGACAGCAAACAGTGAACAAAACACAACTAATATAGTGAAGCAAATGAGGATAATTTAACAGACACATCTGAACTAAATAACATAATCAACCGAAATAGGTATGATAACCACAACCTTCAGGAATACCCATTTTAATTGGGAATATTTTGCCGGTTCCATGACTTAAAGCTATAGAGTTATTGATACCATTATATAACATTTAAATATTTTTTTTAAATCCTACTCTAAAACCAAAATTATTCATAACGCTCAACAGCATCAAATGCTTTATAGAAATCTAAAAAAAATAAGAAATCCACCTCACCATAGTCGAGTTAATCTAATCTAACGTTGTTATTGATTGACCTTCCTTCAAAAAGCCTGATTGTGTCTTGCGACACTGACCAAAATTCTAAACGCAATACTTTTGTTTTTGCCCCCATTTTTCATGAGCTGAACTCAAAGATCTAAGACTTTTTCTATGTGCACAAAAGGCCTATTTCTCTCAAATATTGTTCACAAATCTGTCTAAATCTGTGTTAGTGAGCACTTCTCCTTTGCCGAGATAATCCATCCACCTCACAGCTGTGGCATATCAAGATGCTGATTAGACAGCATGATTATTGCACAGGTGTACCTTAGACTGGCCACAATAAAAGGCCACTCTAACATGTGCAGTTTTATCACACAGCACAATGCCACAGATGTTGCAAGTTTTGAGGGAGCGTGCAATTGGCATGCTGACTGCAGGAATGTCCACCAGAGCTGTTGCCCCGAACAGCTGTTGAATGTTCGTTTCTCTACCGTAAGCCGTCTCCAAAGGTGTTTCAGAGAATTTGGCAGTACATCCAACCGGCCTCAGTAAAGATGGCCAGGACCGTGATGCTGGTTTTCTTTGAAATGCGCCCGCACCCGAGAGGATGCCAACAGAGACAGAGAGGGGTAAAATAATAATTAATTATTGATTAATGATCCATTGAATCAGTACATTATAACGAAGACAATATATAAAAATGAAAAGAAGCAGGTTTTTACTTTGTTACTGTACTTAAGTAAATTTTTCAAGTATCTAGCTATTTCGAGAAACTATAGTGTCCTGTTAAATGTTTTAATTATTTCAGCTCTACTGGGAGTCTATTCCACTCATGTGTTCCTCTAAAAGCAAAAGATAATTGACCAAAGGTAGTTTTTCTTAATGCCACATTACAATCACCTCTAATACCGGCATGTGTATATTGTCCTGTTATCTGATCTATATAATCCTTAAGATCTTAAAAATAAGTACCAAATCAGCAAATTTAATCAAATGTTCCCAACTAAAAATCGAAAAACTTAGTTAATATGCTACAATGGTGAAAACTTTTTTTTTTTTGATCCAAGACCTTAAGAGTCTGTTTATAAATAATGTCAACTGGTTTAAGAAGAGACCTACTTGTTTGAGTCCAGGTAGTCATGCAATATGTGTTATGAGGAATAATCATTGAATTCATGAATAGAACTGCTGCTTTATTGGTCAAACTATTTATAATAAATCTGAAATTTGCTAATTTACGTTTTGCTATATTTACCACTTTCTGCACATGTTTTTTAAAAGAAAGTTGAGAAACCAGTAATAATCCCAAATATTTAAATTAATGTACTACCTCAAGTTTTTGTTCCTGGAAAAATACATCTGCTTTAACATTATAATCTGGCCTTTTAGTAAAAAACATACAAACTTTTTTTTCCTGACATTAAGATTTAAATGTGAATTAATAAGCCATTTTGCAACTTGATTCATAGTTAGTCAATTTCTGTGCAGCCAGTTGTTGACTTTTAGCATTTACATACAACAAAACATCATCCGCATACATTTGACACATAAAATCTGGAGGACATACATTTGTTAGATATTTTACATATACATACTAAACAATAATGGGCCTAAAATAGAACCTTGCGGAACTCCAATATAATAATCCAAGTATTCTAATGTTGCATTTATAACCCGTACATACTGTTTTCTATTTTCCAAAAAATATTTAAACCACATTACACATTAGTTGAAAAATTAAAATTTAATAACCGGGAAATTAAAATCTCACGATTTACAGTTTCAAAAGCTTTCTTAAAATCCAGGAATACAGCACCAACTACTCCTTTATCCATTAAAGATTTCATATTTTCCAACATAAAACAATTGGCCGTTTCAGTTGAATATTTTTTCTAAAACTGAACTGCATAGAATGAAGGAAAAGCACTATTATCAAGATATGTGATTATTTACTCCGCTGCCCATTTTCAGCAACTTTCGACATTACAGGGAGAATACTTATTGGTCTATAATACAATTTATGTTTAGCTTCGATTTATGAACAGGAGTAATTAGCCTACTCCAAATTTCCATGCAGAAGGAAAAATTCCTTGTGTTATCGATAAGCGTAACGAGATGTGAGGCATGAGGATCCATTTGCAAGGCTTTATTAGAAGGCGTGATCGAGGAAACAAGCATGGGTCAAACAGGTATATATATATATATATATATATATATATATATATATATATATATATATATATATATATATATGTGGCCAGTTTGTAGAACTAGGCACTGTTTCTGTATTGTTTCAAAAATGTTTGTGGCTCCTTTAAGAGATCCCCTTTCTCTGCTCGCGAGACTTCCTTATGCGTGTGCGTGACCGTTTTAGCCATTTTTGCCATAATTCGATGAAGCAGCCGATTGCCATGTTGTCGTGTGAGCATCGGGGAGATTTATTAGATGAGATCGGATTGTGTGTGTGAGCCGCTTTAACCAGTGGCGAGTGATAGTGGAAATTTCCGGTCACTACCGTATTCTTTACTGTCAGTGCCTTATTTTGTACTGTGTTTGTATAAGGATTCAGTATTTTGGTATAAGGAAAAAAGGGTTTCTTTAAGTTTTCTTTTGTACTTTGTCTATCTGGCCTGATCAAGTGTGTAAGATAACTTTTTCTTTGGTTTTGCTCACTCCAGAGAAATATATTAGAGTGCGTGTACTGTTTTTTACCAGTGTTTATCTTCCATAAATCACTAAGATTTAATTTTGTTACACTAAAATTGGAGAAAGGTTGTGTTGTTTTATTTTTTATTATTCTGTGAATTACACTGTAATTCTTATAGAGTAATAGTGGATAATAATTTTCTTATTTTGCTCCTTTGCTATTGTCTTTATGTATAATTATTCTATCATTTGTGCTCAGGGTTGTTCCAATCGAAGGGTTGTTTTTCCCACCGAAAGGGTGCGAAAGGGTTGTTTTACTCTTTAAAATAACAAAACAGCAGTCAGATAAAACCCCTTTTCAAACAAATTTATCTGTGCCGTGTGTGCTTCTCTTTCCTGTCCACCCGGTTACATATATATATATATATATATATATATATGGACAGACAAGGAGTAGTCCTACGGCAAGCATAGGTCTACAATCTGAAAAATATCCAACAGGGCAAGGCAGAGAGATAATGCAGGTACACAAGCAATAATCCAAATGAGGTGCAAACAGAGTCCGAACGGCAAGGGAAAGGGTTAATCAAGGAAACACAGGCAGGTATCAAAACAGGCAAGGCAAGGCTATAACAACTGAGTGGGCTCTGTAGAGTAGCTATCGCTAGGATATACGCTATACAATACTCAGCAGAGAGGAAGAGGAAGTCCATGGTTTATGTAGGGTGTGTGATCAGTGCAATCAGATGTGTGTGTCGTCAGTGCAATGGATTATGGGAATTGTAGTCTGAGGTGACGTGCAACAGTAGTGTAGCGCAAGAGTCCATGTGGTGAGCGAGTGACCTCTGGTGGTGAATTAATGGAAGTTCATAGACCAGATTCGTGACAGATAGATTGATAATCTGAGTTTAGTGTTCTGGTAAATAATTATTTATGTTTTTTTTTAAAATAGTATCTAATATATATTTATCTTTAGCTGTTGAATTTTTAAGTGAACTAATTATTCTATCAACGTCTCTATTTTACAAGAGTACTTGGACTCTTTTTACTTTAAGAGTAATCTTGGACAAGACAGCATCCATTAATGCAATACATGGAATATCCAGACAAATAGACTTAGTAAGAACACTTATTACATCTACAAAATAATTATTAAAATTATTTGCTATCATAGCATAATCGCTAATTCGTTTTCATTCAAACTCTAGTTATATATTTCTCACAGATTTTTTTGATAATTTCCTGTTAAATTTCTCAGATTTCCCCATATCAATTTACTATTTTCTTTTCCCTTCTCTGTTATAGAAATATAGAAATGAGTTTTCCTTTTCTAATCTCATTTATTACTCTATTTCTTAATTTATTAAAATTGTGCTTCTCACATTCCATCTTAGATTTTAAAAACTGTTTCAATGCATTATCTCTTTGTTTCAATAAGTGACCAAATATTTTAATTTAACCAAGGAAGACAATTTATATTCCTTGGTCTACTTTTAACTTGTCTCATTTTAACAATGTCTTTTAAGCCCCTAAAATTCAGAGAACCAAAAACAATTTTGGCCTTAACTGTTAACTCCAGAACAAAAAAAAGAGAACAAGAAAATAGAAACACAAATTAAACTATAGAAGACCTACTTGAATTGAGCTCCAGTTACCCACTGAAAAATTCCCACTGTCTTAAAATTAGAAAATGTACCACATCATCCATCAACACCAATCCGTCATCCTTCAATGAAGCCATATAGGCCATCTTGCTTGCCTTTCTATCTAGTTCACTTTGTGGCCACAGCTTTTGTCTTTAATCCAAATTCTTCCTCTTTGCAAAAAGAAGATTTGCTTTGTCGCCAGATTTCCTCCTCCACCCTGCTTTGAATGAACAGCACGATGATGTTCCTGCTTCTACTGTCCATTCTTCCATTTTGACTCCAAATCAGGTGCAATATTACCAAGGGTTTGGATAACAAGTGATCAAATATCTTAGTCATTTATCTCTTCTATACAGAGGCACCACCTCATTCTATATTTTTTGTTCTCAAACCCTCTCCTTAAAGGGGTGGTTGATTGCGATTTCACCTTTTTAACGTTAGTTAATGTTGCTGTTTGACTATAAACAATATCTGCAAAGAAAGTTATTGGAGATAACGGAGATACAGTATGATCTTTTACAATTATGGCAGTTTAATGCCTACAAAAACAGCTGGTTGGGACTACAACAAGCTACTTTCCGGGTTTGTGATGTCACAACCCTGATAAACCCCGCACCATGCAGCAAAGGGGGCATGGCAGGCTGCACGGTTTTAGAGAAGAGGAAGAGTTGTTGCTATGCCGTCAACTAGGGGTGCACAAATATTTTTTTTTCATATATGAATCGTGATTCTGTTTTCTAACGATTCTAATGAATTCACATGTTTCAAAATCAATGTTCTAAAGCAGGGGTTCTTAATAATGTTCCTTGCGTCCCCCTGCTCTACACACACTCTTCTCTGCATCACTCTCTCGCTCACCTGATCATCAGCTCCAATAAACTGTGTTCCAATTATATGCTTTATAGACAGTTTTAGACAGATTATAGACAGATATTTGTATTCACTTGGTCTATAAGTCTCATTTTAAAGCTTTAATCAGGTAAAATTCATATTAACCAAAAACTATTTTGTTAACATTTATCAGAACAAAAAAAAGTATGAGACAAGCAAATAAATAACATATCAAACATTTAGACATGCACTAGGAGGTTTAGCAAATTACAACACTCAGTCTCTGTATAAACTGTAAACCAATCTGAGCTCCAGTTACCCACTGAGGGAGTTTCATAAAAGCGGAAATCATCAGAGTATTCAAGGAGAAGGGACAGAGTGGTGTAGAATAAAGGTAAATTGAATAATAATTGTAAAAATATATTCTTTTTAGTGGTCAGTTTGTGGCCACAGCTTTTGTCGTTATCCAGACTTCCTCGCAAAAAAAATATCGCCGTTAATCTATTCCTCAAAGTTGGGTTGGGAGCTGGGTCTATACTACGCAAGCTATGATGACTTTCACTGATATTTTCCATGTTTGGAACTCCAAATCAGGTGCAATATTACCAGAGGCTTTGAGTCCGTGATGGACAGATTGTTAGTCATGGTCTATTCTAATACAATCGGGCAGGACATCCAAACACTCACCTATCATTCATCAACCTCAAATATGGCTTTTCATCTGAAAGATGTATGTATTTCAACTTTACATTAGGCCGCTCAATATGATGTTAACTATAAACAATATCTGCTATTGAAGTGTTTGTGTGGAAGCGTGTTTGCTGCAGGACAGATGCGCTCACTTGATCTTTAAAATCTCCGCATTCTTGGTCCTACAGATAAAAGTAGCTACAATACATCTTCGAATCTGTAAAGACAACCGTTTATTTGTGTGCACCATCAGAATAACAACGAAATGTTGCACTTTTAAGCAAACAGGAAGAGCTTGGTCTCATGTCAAAACTAGCGAGAAACAAACTCCATCTATAGAGTGAAAATGTCTAAAAATATAAAATCAATGTGTTAGCATGGATGATTTACATGAAATTTAATCTGTGCAACACACTGTGCATAAGATGGCTTTCAGTTCAATATAATAACAAAAAACATTTGGGGGTTTTTATTCAACTAATAACAGGTTTTAGACAGATTGTGATCTGTACAGATATTTTTACTGTAATTGACAGTATCAAAAAAAAAATCAACAACAACACGGGAGTGGGAGGGAATGGGAGTCATAAATAGTAACATTTTCAACAGTTTTCTAAAAGTATGAGACGCAAGAGATTAAAGTTTGTGATGCATTTTGGAAACAGGAGATGAGCCCTGGTCTAAATTACAACACCTGGCCAGAAACCAATTCTCAAAGACTTACTTTTCTAGTCATTATTTGGGTTTCATACACATATTCTGAAATCATCAGAGTATTCAAATGAGCCATTTTAATCTAGATTAATTCCAAGATTAATCTAGATAAAAAAAAAAATCTATGCCCACCACTATTTTTTTTTTTTTTTATGAATCATTAAAGGGGACCTATTATGCAAAAATCATATTTATAAGGTGTTTAAACACAGTTGTGTTGCCTCAGTGTGTGAAAACAACCAGCCTGTAATGGTAAAAATCCACCCACTAATTATTTTTATAATCTAAAAAAATCATAAACAGTCTCTCTCAGAACGAGTTGTTTCAGATTCTCCCTCTGTTCACGTCACTGAGGGGAAAAAGTCCCGCCCATTTGTGATGCTGCCCTGTAAGCATAGACACAGCCCTGAGTGAAAAGCTGTGGTCCGCCTCTGCCATCACTGTTTACTTGCTGTAGCTGCTCGATATATACAATGTCAGCGCCAAATAGGCTTTTCAAGTGTTGTGTTTTGGGATGCAACGAACATAGGAGCCTCCATAGGCTCCCTCCTTCTGAGCAACTGAGGACACTGTGGTTAAGTTTCATTGTCTATGGAAATGACCTGGAGAAAATCATTAAAGTCCCCAATACATATAGGAATCAATACCAACGCTTTGTCCAACGCTTTGTGTGCGAATGTAAGCTCCAGACAAAGTAAGTATCATGCTTTTGTTTTCCAAATTGCCTTTCTGAAAGAGTTTCTTGGCACTCTGTAAGGCTAATGATGATAAAGCTACCATTGTCTCTGTCTGTTTTAACTGGTGCTGTCTTCATGAATGATCGTGAATAGGAATGTGGTAGTTAAAAGTTGCATATGAAAGCAAAGTGAGTCGATCACTTTGCTTGAGTTTGAGCTTGAGTTTGTTGAGCTCATAATCACGAGTGGGACTTATAAAGTTTGTGATAGCATGCCATGAGACCAGCTATATTGTTATTTTTATTGTGTTCCCTGTCTGTTTAATTCATAAACGTGAATTTATCATGCACAGTACAATTAGATGACTAACTTTGAGGAGTACGTTTTCTGTAAAAATCGTGGAATGTTTATTTGCAAAGACAAGCTCCGCCCTCTTCTCCGGGAGCAACAGCTCATTTGCCTTAAAGCAACATACTCAAAATCAGAGCGTTTTGGCTCATACCCTAAAAGTGGCAATTTTAACAAGCTATACAAAATGATCTGTCAGGTATTTTGAGCTAAAACTTCACATACACACTCTGGGGACATCAGAGACTTATTTTACATCTTGTAAAAATGAGCATAATAGGTCCCCTTTACACATGTTAGTCTGAACACTATAAACACAATCAAGCCTATAGAAAAACCACCCCTTTAAGTCACGGTTCTTCTTGCAAAAATTATAATTTTGTATCCAAGTCCTTGACTCTTTTTTTTTTTTGCACTCATTCACCTTTTCTGTGTTGAACTGATTCACTTTTGTTAACCCCAGTCATGCGCTGCTTTGTTTGGATTGTTCACTTAAATCCACCAGCTTCTCATACACCCTCCTTTCCAGATTTATTATCACCTCCAAAATGGTTTAATTGGAGATTCCAGACTTCTCACTGTCAGTTGTTGGCTTAGTCCATTGGGACATTTATTTCACTGGTTGTATCTAAGGGGTGTATATTTTGCAAAACTTTAAATTCAGAATGATGAAAAGGTGATGTTTTTTCTGTTTCATCAGATGTTACTCATATGTGGGGAATCTAAAGATTGGGAAACAAAATTTGTCAATTGGTGCAAACTGTGACCGTTTAGGAACAGTGGAGCATGAGTTTCTGCATGCGCTGGGTTTCTGGCACGAGCAGTCCAGATCTGACAGAGACGACTATGTCACCATTGTGTGGGACCAGATTGAAAAGGGTAACTATTGAATTCTTAAGTACACGCATCAATAATAACATCATTCTGTCTTGTCAAATTCCTAAAATCGTTGTATTCTAATATAAAATGCGCATCTGTATGTTTATTAACCAATTTACCATTTGTTTCTCACTTAGGTAAGAGAACAACTTTATGTCATATAATGAAACGGTGTCAAGCTCTCTCGGTGTGCCCTATGATTATGGTTCAGTCATGCACTACAGTAAGACATCCTTCAGCAAAGGCAGTGAGCCAACCATTGTTACCAAAATACCAGAATTCTTGGATGTGATTGGTCAACACATGGAGTTTAGTGACAGTGACCTGCTCAAGCTAAACCGGCTATACAATTGTAGTAAGTTTTTGATTAAACATTTTCTGTGGAAGGCTTATATTTTATAAATATATTGACATTAGTTTGACTGATAAGATAAACACTTGCTTCTCTCATTCACCTCATACTCATTTGTCATACTACTTCCAGCTACAGCCTCAACTTTTTTGGACTCTTGCCAGTTTGAGGAGCCGAATATCTGTGGTATGATCCAGGGTGATGGTGGAAATGCCAAGTGGGCTCGTGTACTAATGGTAGAGGGCGGTCCACAGACAGACTACACCAACCTGGGTCAATGTCAAGGTATGAACACCCCTAACCCCATAACCATTCAAAGTTGTGTTGGGATTCAACCCAACACAACCCAACTGAATTTTGCATTTATCAGGGATGTGATTTTTCCGTATTTTCTAACTTCTGAGGGACGACCTATGTGATTCGCGTAGATGCAGGTTGTTGTTTTTTTTTTGGGGGTTGGGGCTGTTGATTACTGCATGATGATTAAAATCATGCAAATGGCCTTGAGCTAATACCTAAATAAACTGCAAAAAGATTGTTTTCTACAACATAATGGACGGAATGATCCTGAGAGCGCTGCACGAGCTCGCAGCGCCATCTGCAGGACAGTTAAAAGCATTCAAATAATTCAAAGTGCCAAACGCGAATAGAATCAGCGCTGAAGCATGTTACTCGACCCGGTGACTTTTTATAAATGGCGATGAGAATTTGAGATTGCAAGTGCTGAAGTCTGACGTGCTACATGTCTGCTGTTACAGTACTGTTTAGTTTCGATCCCCCGTTGGTGCTAGCAGGGCTTGGTTTGAGCCCCTTTAATTTGCATTTGGGAACGCAACATTCGTCTTTAGAAACATTTATAAATACACTATATTGCCAAAAGTATTGGGTCACCCCTTCTAATGAAAGGTTTGACCACTTTAGTCATTTCCATGAGTACAAATCTTAATGTTTAAGCATATAATGACATTCTAGGGAATTGCGTGCTTCTAATTTTATAGCAACAGTTTGGACAGGACCCTTTTCTATTCTAACATGATAGTTTCACTGTGTATAAGGCAAGGATAAAAGAGAAATGATGATTCAGTCAGTGTAGAAGAACTTGACTGGTCTGCAGAAAGACAAGTCATAATCCCTGCTGAACACCTCTGGTGTGACTTTAAATGCAGACCTTGAGCCAAAAATTCATCACCAAACACCAATGAAAGACTGGCTTAATGGTCTATTATCTAATAAAGTGTATACTTTCACAGGGGTTGGGTTCTTCATGCATTTCAGCACAGCCAAAAGAACCCGTTGTTACACGGCTTACCTGCAAAGTCGTCTCTTTTACCCCAAAAGACACTCTCAATGCCTGCAGTTCTATCACTACAATAGTGGGGGTGTCGATGATCAGCTAAACATCTGGGTGCGTGAATACACCGCTGAAAACTCCAAAGGAGCCCTGAGACTCATTCAGAAGATCAGTGGTAATAATTATTTATATTTAAAACATTGATAGATAAATCCTTTCAGCCTATGGATAACTTATACTTGTACATCCTAGGTGGACGTCGAGGCTCCTGGGAACTATACCATGTTACACTAGATGTCTCTGATAAATTCAGAGTAGTGTTTGAAGGAGTTAAAGGAAGATGCACTTCAAAGGGTGGTCTGTCTCTGGATGACATCAACCTCTCAGAGACACAGTGTCCTCAATACACTTGGCGCATTCGTGATTTTACCAAGCTTCTCGCTACAACCCCTGCCGGTTCCGAAACCTACAGCCCCCGCTTCCTATCCCCAGATGGTTACTCATTTCAGATTGGTTTATACATTAATGGCTTGAAGGATAATCCAGATAAAATGGCAATCTATTTCTACCTGACCTCTGGACCCAACGATAACAATCTCCAATGGCCATGTCCGTGGCGTCAGGCATCCATGGAGCTGATGGACCAGAATCCAGACATCCAACACCGCATGAACAACATTTGGATGATCACTACAGATCCAACCAAGAACTTTACTGACTGTAAGACAAAAAAGTTATAGATGTTAGTCAGTTTATGAGTCATTATTAACTTTATTGTGGTGTTCACTGATACTAGTACTAATTTATCAAAACAAAGAACACAATTACCACATAGCGCACATACATGGCCGTGCGCATACATGGCTGCAGTACGCTGCAGAGCGGTATCTGAGATTTTCTTTTTTCCCTTTGATCATTCCCAATATACTTGATTTTCGTGATAGTTTTGTGATTAATTATTTATTAAACTGACAAGAAATATATAGCCTAGTGCGGTTGTATTTTTCTTGTGTAATTAAATTAAATTATTTTAACCTGATCAGGTTTAATAAAAACACATTTTAAGTTTTAGCATAATGCATGCCCACGATTATTCAAACAACTAACAAATTATACAGTGAGCAAAGTACATACATTATCAAAGAATATAACTGAATTCAGTCTAGTGTGTAAGCACTCTAAAAAAATATGTTGTACAGTAATGTTGTCTGCAGTGTATGATGAATTCATCTCGTATTTACATCATATGTACATCTGCACTTTGTTGTTTCTGATGAGAGAATTCGCTAAAGTGCACTGACCAAAACATTTGCGTATCAGTGATGTGAATATTTAGTAAAAATCCCCTTGAATAATATAAATATTAAAGACAAATTATTGAACTAAAATCACAAAAGAACAACTTTATATTGGTTTTGCATATAACTCAGTCTTCATTTGTATGTTAATCTATAAGTTATATTGTGATTATTAATATATTATTAGTATATTGCTATATTGTGATTACTAATATAGTAATTATTATTAAGAAAATAAGTAGAGGAACAATTATTTAATTTCCTTCAGGAAACTTTTAACTCAATTTTTCTCAGAATTGAGTTTGCTTATTCTTTCGACCTCAAAAGGGTATAGCTCAGTTATTCGTCTGATTCCAACAAGTCATACATCATTTTGAAGGCCTTTTAATGTGAAATGTGAAAATAACTCATTTTTGAAAACTTGCTCAAATGTGTTTTATAAAGAGTATCTTCTCTCTTTGTGCAGCCAAGGGTAATGTTGAGTATTTCTGGGACGACCCACGAAAAGTAGGCAGTCTAGTCACTGACACAGATGGCAGTAAATTCTACCGGGGGAAAGGTTTTAGTACCAGCAATTACATCACACATGATCGTCTGAAGAGTCGAAACTTTATTAAAGGACATGATGTCATCTTCCTCCTCTCCCTTGAAGGTTTGTGCTTCTTATTCAGTGAATACCAATACCAGTGAAATTCTTATGAAATATGAGAAGAGTTTAAACTTTGAACTTCATCAATAGATGTTACTGGACTTTTGAAGACTCAGACCAGGAGACCAAAAATCAGAGACCTGCGATTAGAGATTGATGGCCGTGATGCGGAGGAGGAGCCAAAGAGACAGATGGTTGTATGTATCCACATTGCGGTCTTCTCCTCCCATGCTTGATAATTGTACCATTATTCATTATTAAATGTAAATGAATGTACAGTAACTTCCATTCAGTGTTGGGTAGAAACTAGTTACATAATTAAATTACAGTTACCTATGAAAATGATTACAAAGGGGTTATCTGATTTTCACATACATACATATGATTGATTTTTTTCCCAAATTGTATTGACTTCTCTAAAATATGAGACACAATGTTTCAGGAGATTTAGGAAACAAAATAGGTGAGTCTTAGTCAACGCAGTCACAGATTCCACTGTCACCACAATCGGGAGCCCCAGTCCACACCAGATCCCAATCTTCCTATTTAAAAATTCAATTATTATAATCTTAATTCAAGTGAAGAAGGATTTTGAAAGTCTGACAGTAGTCAGTGTCGAGTACTACTGAAAGATTAACCCTGCTTGCTTTAAATGTTTGAAAATGATTAACCATTGAAAACATTAGAAATTTAGAAAATTCATCAAAAATAATCAAATGTAATCAATAACAAATTACTTTTATAAAGCAATTGAAATATATACTCTATTTATTACATTTTAAATAGGGTAATTTATAATCTGTAACCAATTACATTTCCAAAGTAACCTTCTCAACATTACACACATTAAGCTGAATTTTCTCTTACAGAACCCCAGAGTTCCATTTAAAAGGACCATGGACTAAAAGATCCCCATGAGATGCAGGATACATCATGAAGCCTCAATGGAGAGAGAGAGAGAGAGGGAGAGGAAAAAAAATATTTCCAGAATTTGCCATATTATGTCTGCATTACTGAACTGGAGCGACTAAATCATAAAACATGTATCTGATAAAAAAATGATAAGTACTATTCTCAAGAAATTGTATTACTAGCACTTCTCTTGTTCATTGCCTCCTTAAGATTAATTTCTTCTTGTATTCCTCATTTGTAAGTTGCTTTGGATAAAATTGCCTGCTAAATGAATACATGTAAATGCAAAATAAAAAGCAAAAAAAAAATTACATTAAAGCACTTGATCAAAATAAGTACTCAACTATTATTGCTCACACATCACATCGCCCCCTATACCCTCAAATAGTGCACTGTTTGAGGGGACAGCCATTTTAAGTGGTGTTCGAAACCATAGTGGATGTTATCGAGTGCACTCATTCAATCCCTCAATGCACCGCAAAAACGAGTGTACAACCAATGTACACTCAATGGCCAGAGAATCCCCATAATGCACTGTGAGAGTCGCGCGCCGAATGGATTTCTGTGTCTCGCCAGAAGATGGCGCCCGCAGCTGAATCATCCATTCATTTACTTTAGAAGCTCTCGTCCATGGCGTAACACAGAGTAATACAACACAGGTACAAATTAATTGTAAATTGACTATTGGGGTTTACATAATTTCCGTGACAGAGTTCAAAATAAATCCTTTAATCTTACTATTGAAGCTGCCCATTTCAGATGATTGTTAAACAGCAAGCAAACTATGCAAAAGCGGCAGTACTTCCGGTGCACGTAGTGTCCGAATTCACTCCTTCAAGTGAAGTGTATGAGGGGACTAATGTAGGGAATAGTGGTGATTTCGGATACAGCCACAGTTTATTAGTGGTATGTAGTCTGTAACAAAGTGCTAGCATATTATAAATAATTGCAATGTAATTTTCATTCCTGAAAAAAGATGCAGCTGTCCATTGGCACTGCTCTAGATGAGAAACGCCACATTCTCTGAGACCATGACCTGGTTGTCATCCTGCATGCGCTTCAGCAGAAGGTTAATCTTGTTCTGGTCAAAATCCTCGTCCTGTCCTTTGTGAATGTGAGTTAGAAGAACAGGACTGCCACAGACTGAGACCGGGTCACCTTAAAGGCCTTCAGTAGAGCAGCCTTGAAGACTTTCAATCTAAACATGTCAAGTCAAAAGGGTCACACTGTTAAAAAAGCAGCCTCCATATCTAATGTGCGGTTAGATTGTGGAATTGGTTCAAACTAAATGAGGAAACAAAGAAACATGATAGAAAAAAATCCAGACCAGTCCATCATTGTTGCACAAGTTCACAGTATTAGCACAGGCCAGAATTCATTATCTGATAACGAAGAGGACTCTGTTGTACCTGTCCTGATTAATGTCAGCCTTCTTGCTTTGCTTCTCTGAGATGCTGGCCTGCTCTTCTGACTTGGCTGAGCTGTTAACAACATCACCACAAGACAATATCATATTTATACACTCAAAAATAGTGAATTTACTTAATTTTTCTTTTGCAAGTTTTTTGCACATATTTTAATAAGTAAAATTTAAGTATGGAATTAAGTAAAATCTACTAAACTAAGTTATGTAAAATTAGCAAAGGAAATAAGTCAATTTAATGTGGCCAGTTAGAGTTTGATGAGTAATTTCTAATTATTTTAAGTTTATTCTGCATTACTCAAGTACATTTCTTTACTCAAGCAATGTAGCACTGACAAAAAACATGCTATTAAAGCATGCGGTTCACTTACAAACATGTAAGCAAATAGACATCTGGTGTTCCTTTAAGATAATATGTCTACTCAATATAGTTGTTATCCAAAATAACATGGAGACCTTAATACTTGGTACACAACACACAATGACAGTAACAATCATTAAAGTAGAAAATGAACTCCAGATGTCACAAAACAGTAAGTTACTAAACCTAACAACAAAAGCAACCATAAAACAGTGTATAAACAACTCGAACACGTGACAAATGTAACCTTATGAATTATTCATGCCCCAGTGCATGATGGGAACAACGGGATCATAACTTTGCTATTTACTTTGTAAAAACCCTTGTAAAAATAAACAATTCCAAGTAAAATATACGTATGAATTCAAACTTTCATTTTTACAAGCTTAAATTGAGTACTAATATAAAATGTACAGTTTTTGAAACTCTTCATTTAATGCATAATTCAAATTATTTATTGACAAAATGACATGTTTTTCCGTAGTATTTAAATTTATTTATTTAATCATTTTTACCAGTGTAATGGCACTTAATATATTCAAAATATTACAATTCAACGTAGAGAAAAAAACTACTAAATTGGTAAAACTGACTATACAGCAATGGACAGAACCTGCATTGATTAAGCATAGCTCACTGAGAAATCAAAGTGAATGAGTTGACCTACAGTTTTCATCTTCTGTGAAATCGTAAGGGTCAGATTCCTTACACATTCACCTTAGGCTCCTTTGACTCTCTGTATCCATCTCAGAGTTCTCAAGCACCTTCCTCTTCTTATCCTTCTCCAGAATCTACAGAGTCATGCCAAATTATGTTAGACATTGAAAAACAGTATCACTTCTGGATGTGAATGATTGCATGCCTTTTTGAAATAAGCAAACTGTATGAGTTCAAGATGAGTTCTCCCAGATCGATGGTTTTACTCATGCGGGCCTTGGCGTGAGCTGTAGACAATCGAATCATGGTCTCCAGAGCTCGAGCGGTCACAGGCATCGTCTGTGGGAATGGTTACAGTCAGTCTAAATTAAACCAAGCAATTCAAGAGTAACAATATCATTGTAAAGCACCCAAGATTTTACACTTTAAATGGGCTCTACAGACCAGTGGCGGCTGCTGATCTTTTAAAGAGGGGAAGCTAATTTTCGGCCTAAATCATAAAAATTGTCCATTTATTTATATGTAAATTCTGCCCTACGTTCCTTTTCAAGAAAATGCTCTGTAAACCTGTCGTACCAACTAGGCGTCTTTTCCAGTGACTTGACCAGTGTCCTCTCAATGGCCAGCAGAGCTAGGCTGCTTAAACGGCCTTGGCCCATTGTGTTACGGGTGTAGGACTTGAGCCGCTTTAAACAGGAGAAGCTCCTTTCTACACCTGCTGTGCAGTTTGCTAGCTGGCTAGTTCAGACTATATGAATTAATGAACAAACGATCTAATATATATATATATATATTTAACTCAACGGGAGGAAATGTGGGAATTATGTTAAACTGAAACAATGAATGTGATGTGAAATTGGTTGCAGCAGTTTGTCTTTCGACTACACATGCAAAATCCGCGATGGGACTGAGTTGGAAATGGAGACACAGAGTGATACGCGTCATAATCTGAAGACCACGCCCACACCAACCGTCTCTTTGCATTGCGAGAAGCTGCCGCCTCCTTGTCATTTATTTATAACAAAAAAAAAGACAAAATGTCTAAAAGCTGATATGTGAAAATGTGTATAGCAAACAAGCTAAAAAAAAAAACAATAAATACGTTTTTATAAGCTGTCGACCCCAAAAAACGAGCGTTTTAGGACATAAAAGTGGATTAAAAAGAGATGACAGACCCTCCAATCATCACGCAGACGCTCGGAGTCCGGGCCAGCCCACTCCTCCATTCATCCCAGAGACGCTGAGCGTCCGTGGGCGGGACATAATTGCCGCATTATCCAATGACCGTCTTGTTTCTAAGCACTGAAAAAAACTGTTTAAAGCAGCCCCATTGAAGTCAATGGACGCTGGGCTTCAACAGAGTAATGCACTGTACGCTACGGGAATGAATGAGAAGGAAATCGAGTCAGCCGACCTAAGTAGCTGATTCTGAACGAAATTGTTTTCGTTCGAGATGAACGTGTTTAACGCATTTTTAGTCAATAAAATGTTAACATAATAGTACATATATTTGACCATTCATTTTTTGACAATTATAGGGGAAGCTGAGCTTCCCTTGCAGTCTTAAAGAAATCGCGGCTGGGTCTACATGTTCCTGTGTGGCTCAGTGGTAGAGCATTGCGTCAGCTGCGCAAAAGGTTGTGGGTTCGATTCCCAAGGAGCACATGTACTAATGAAAATGTATAACCTGAATGCAATTGTAAGTCGCTTTGGATAAAAGCGTCTGCTAAATGCATAAATGTAAATGTCTTAAGTATAAGTCTGTAGAAAGAATTAACCGGTCTTATAAACTCATTGGTTTGGCTTAACAACTTTAAAACATAATCTGCACGAACGATAAATCATACGCTCTTAAAATTGATAGTGCACAAAACGTGTGTAAAAGGACGGATAACATATTAACGTGATATTTTGGCTCGTGTGTTACTTAATAAAAACGTTAAGTTTTAATATAAAAGATAATAGTCTGTTAACACTTTAGATGCTTTTATTATGAAATCACACAAAGAACCAATAAAGAACGTACTGTTTGTTAACACGGAATTCATTTAAATAATACTTTGTGCTCATTTAACCGGTTTATTTACAGCATGCTGAATGTAATACAGTTAAACAGGAACATTAAAACATTAAAAACTTGTTAAACAGCCGCTTCAATACATTCAATACAAAAATAATTTATCAAATACTATTAAACAAATGCATTTTGCACACCTTAAAACACTTTATTCAATCAAAAACCTGTCCCAAAAGACAGACAGACAGACCACTTCAATGATAGCTGAGACGGATGAAGAGGAATGTCAAAATAATTATTCTTCGCCACAATAACATACCTGGTCCGATAAATTTGATACCCTTACTGCAGATTTTCTCAATATTCTTTATTCTAGTTATTGTTTTCCTCTTATTCATAAACCTACATAAGTTAAATAAAGTTCAACAGCTTACAAATTCTCTAAGTGAAGACATTAAATCTGATGTTTTATATACAGAATTGTCTGATAATTTTCTGATATACCATTATTCTATAATTAGGCTTAACAGGATTGAACTCTCAAAAGAAATACAGCAAAATACAGTTTTTATTGATCAATTAAATGACAGACCCTCTACGTGATGACACTGCTTAAGACTAAACAAATGATATTTATTTTGGGACATCCTTCCGGTCTGCCTAAGATAGGCGTATTCACAAGACAAACCACGTGTGAAAAGCGAGGTGTTTGTGTTTTTCTGTCACCTTTACAACTATTACACTTCAGACTTTTCTAACTATTACACTTAAAGGCATGCATTTCACAGCGCGTACATAGATACGCACTTCTTTTGCGTATGTCTCTAAACAATAGTTAGGTAAATGACCTACGGTTGGAACGTC
This sequence comes from Gymnocypris eckloni scoliostomus, assembly GCA_027564155.1. Taxonomy (NCBI): domain Eukaryota; kingdom Metazoa; phylum Chordata; class Actinopteri; order Cypriniformes; family Cyprinidae; genus Gymnocypris; species Gymnocypris eckloni. Next base: position 19,120,286 of record CM050412.1, on the reverse strand, counting down.
ATTCTAAGTGAACGATGGGATGGAGTCATGTCTTTTTATTCCATCCACACCAATGCTTTGGTACCGTCTGTCTTTTAGGCCTGACCCAGAAAACAGATGTCTTAGTATGTTGTTCTTCTTTTTATGAAAACATGTGGCAAGTAGTTTTTGTCCTCATCTGCACTATACCGACACGTTTTAACACGTCATAAATTCCGATAGTTTGTAAGCAAATGCAACTGTTTATTATTGAGATAAGTCACATTAGAGCTGCATTCTAGTTGATATTTTTTTAACTACTTACATGTTTATATATTTTTTTATTTACTTGCATGTTTAACGGCTTAACATTTTCATTAACTCATTGAAAGCAGAACAGTTTTACATGTTTCCATGACTTTGTTTGCTCTTTCTGTTTGAATTTGTGTACCGCAGTTTCACCATCCTTATCTTATTTTCCCACCTAATTGTAATTGTTTGGCCTTATGTTTATGGCGTTATTTCACAGGTTTGGCATGTGTCAATGGCGTCTGTGCGTCAGATGTCACAGGTTTGGCATGTGCCAATGGCGTCTGTGCGTCAGATGTCACAGGTTTGGCATGTGCCAATGGCATCCATTGACATGTCACAGGTTTTCGTGACACATGCCACTATGCTCCGTGATACTTCCGGTTTTCAGTGGCACATGCCAAAAACCTGTGACATATCAATGAACTGCGTCTTGTGTCACATTGTCGCGCTGCGTGTCGCACCTTCGGTAGTGACTGACACCTGTCCCTAGGTGCCGCTACATAATGTAGATTTCGTGACACAAGCACGTCAGAACGATATTGATTTAATTAACAGTATGTTGCGGTCCAGTAGCCTGCTTTGTACAAGAGTCATACATTCAAATACGTAAATAGGCATTTTTTTCTGACACTTGCCTATCCAAAATTACATAAAAAATATAAACTGTCATATTTAGACAACTCCAGAAAAAATGCATGCTCATAATCTATATATTATGAGCATGCATTTCTTCTGGAGTTTTCTGAATGTTTTGTCAAAGCATTTGACTTTTTGCAGACATGTTAATAAGTAGAAATGTTGTTTAAATAGCATCTAGACTTACATTATATGTTGCAGACTTAGGCTACACTGCATTGCGAAAAGCCTGTGTCAAGGTCAGGCACACTTCTGAATGGTTGGTGTAAGTTTCATAAATCACGTTATAATAGTAGACATCACTTTATAATGGCTTGTGGAGTTTTCTCGTGACAGATTATATTTTTTATGTAATTTCGGATAGGCAAGTGTCAGAAAAAAAGCCTATTTACGTATTTGAATGTATGGCTCTTGTACAAAGCAGGCTACTGTAAATAAACGTACAATGACAAAATACACATTAAGGGGCATTAGACACATTTTAATCTTAACAGAGGAATATTTGTTGTACAAATGAATTTCGCGATGCAATAAATCGTATACTTGACCGCAACATACTGTTAATTAAATCAATATCGTTCTGACATGCTTGTGTCACGCAATCTACATTATGCAGCGGCACCTAGGGGCAGGTGTCAGTCACTACCGAAGGTGCGACACGCAGCGCGACATTGTCACAGGTTTATGTCACAGTTTATGTCACAGGTTTGGCATGTGCCATGGCGTCTGTGCATCAGATGCCACAGGTTTGGCATGTGGTGCGTCAGATGTCACAGGTCTGGCATGTGTCATGGCATCTGTGCGTCAGATGCCACAGGTTTGGCATGTGTCATGGCGTCTGTGCGTCAGATGCCACAGGTTTGGCATGTGGTGCGCCAGATGTCACAGGTTTGGCATGTGTCATGGCGTCTGTGCGTCAGATGCCACAGGTTTGGCATGTGTCATGGCGTCTATGCGTCAGATGCCACAGGTTTGGCATGTGTCATGGCGTCTGTGCGTCAGATGCCACAGGTTTGGCATGTGTCATGGCGTCTATGCGTCAGATGCCACAGGTTTGGCATGTGTCATGGCGTCTATGCGTCAGATGCCACAGGTTTGGCATGTGGTGCGCCAGATGTCACAGGTTTGGCATGTGTCATGGCGTCTATGTGTCAGATGCCACAGGTTTGGCATGTGGTGCGTCAGATGCCACAGGTTTGGCATGTGTCATGGCGTCTGTGCGTCAGATGCCACAGGTTTGGCATGTGGTGCGTCAGATGCCACAGTTTTGGCATGTGGTGTGTCAGATGTCACAGGTTTGGCATGTGTTATGGCGTCTGTGCGTCAGATGTCATGGCGTCTGTGCGTCAGATGTCATGTCACGTAATGTTAAAACTGCCAAGTTTTGTTTTCTAGGTGAGAATTTATACCGATAATGGTTTCATGAACATCAGAAAAACAACATGTATTCCCTCTGGTTGTTAAACGCCTCGGGTAAATAATTAGAAAATTAGGCTGTAAATGCGGTGAGGATGTGTTTGTAACAAACACATCCAAAGAGCTATCTACCCGTGTGAGAAAACCATTTGGGGCGTTATCATCAGGCTATTTTAAAGAATAAAACTAAAGTTTAATTTAAAGGCAATAGACGACATGTGTTGCTTTAGTGACACGTAATGTGTTTAAAACTTTTTAAACATTTAAAACTGTATATTATAACTGTCCTGTCTATTTTCAACCGGGCCCGTTACAGGTTAAAGGGGGGATCAGTTTTGCAAGAGGTCCTATAGGTTACGGTGTAATAAAGTTTTTGATTAATGCTAAACAAAAATGACAAAGACAAGGGACATCCCTTTTCCAAATTGTATTAAACCATCCCCGCCAATTATTCCCAAACACCATATTACATGCTTCCCCAATACACAAATTACCCCAGCAACCAGTCACAAAAACACAATGTCCAGAATAAATGAGCAGGGTTGCGAATACGGAATGTCCACATATGCTGATGACGTTTGGTGCTAGTTTTGTAAAATGGTGCAGTTCATGAGCAGTTTAACAGTCTTATCTGTTGATGAGATGATAGATGCAATGTAGAAATCCTTGCAGAGGTAGGCCGGGAAGCTTTGGGTACAATCCTTGGACAGGTGCAATCTTGCACTCAAAGGAACACCAAAGTTGTTAATCCATTCCTCAAAGACGTTAACATGCCACATTAGCATGAATTAGGACAAACAAAAATCCTGGTTGAGCAGCAAACTAAACATTTCTCCAACCAAGATTGTTTGTACAACCAAGAAGTCACGAGGGATTCAAACAGAATCTGCTTCTTACTCTACTGCTTCCTGTCTTATACAGAAAAGCGTGAGGCTATAGGTGCCACCTAGAGGTCAGGATGAGCATAGCACCCAAAATAAACCTTGTAACAGGAGGTAACCGCTACAATATGTAATTATTTTGCTGGGAAGTTTTAAATAAAATGTATATTTGTTATTTTGCAGTAATCCTACACATACTCTCTACGGGCTGTATTAAAATGAAAATATTTATTATCAACAAAAAGTAAAAACAACATATACAATTTAACAAAACACCTCTGAGATTGCCTTCTATCTTTTTTAGATCGTGGTTGTTATTTTTCCTTCTTTTCTTGTGACAAAACTTGTCTTCTTACTTAAAAGGTATATTTTTTATTTGTCAAACTAACTAGTTTTAAATTGTAATATTAGTTCACAAGATTTTAACAAGAATCTTCTTAACGGCTTGATATTTATTTATTTTATACCACAGTAAGGCAAGACAATTCAAATTATTTAACTTGTAATTTTAACTAACGTCTCTTGCTTTGTTTTCTCTAACTTTTAACAAAACTTTACCTTTTCCTAATTTGCTTTAAACAACACTAGAATAGAAACAACACTTTCTGGAAAATCACAGTCATTGCTCATTTTACGTGTATATTCGATGCATTTTCTTCATATGTATGTGTGAAAAACTTTAATAAAAACTTCCCTTTGTACCCCATTTAAGTTTCACAATTTAATGTTTAAAAGCAAGTTTCAATGGCCCACACACACACAAAAACAAGTTTCACAAAACATTCCACACCTTCGCTGGACCGGATAACCAGATGGTCAGTAATGGTGTTTTTCCACTGCATGGTACGGCACGGTTCGGTACGGTTCACTTTTGGGGGGTTTTCCTCTGGGTACTGTACCTGGTACTTTTTTAGTACCACCTCAGCCGAGGTTCCAAGCGAGCCGTACCGTTACCAAAACGTGACGTGTAAACTCTACTGATCACTGATTGGCCGGAGAGAATCGTCATTACTGGTCACTGAACTTGCGACACGAGACCCTCCTCTACAGCCCGACCCGCTAGATTTCAATCAGCACAGCCAGCGAAGGATCGAACGCAACTTCTGTTTAAACAAACGCACATTTTTGCATCAACCACAAAATAGCAGTGTCGTTGTCTGTTGAGGAAGAACAGACGTTCCTCTCGTTGATAGCCGAGGAGCGGATCCAGCGAGAGCTTGATGGCGCGACGCCGAAGGAAAAAGCCTTATGTATATAACGTTACTTTTGAACTTGCTATATTTTCAGGGTATGTTTTCTGTTTATATTTTTACCTTTGTATTGCTTCAATTAAAAACAATATGATTGAATAAGTGTACCTCCAGACTATATTAAATATGTATTATTGTATGAGCACGTAATGAACCTCTTGAAAAAGACAAATGATTAATGCCACGATTATAAAAACCATCACATAAATAAAAAAAACAAGGGATACATTGTATATTTTGAAATATTCAAAAGTTTATTGAAAATTCACTTTACAGAACATGCTACATGAGTAGTTAACTAACTTAATCAAGTAACGCAGCACACCTGCGCGAACATCCCTGCTCTCCTCGTCTACAACCCGTGTCACTGCCACCACAGTCTCTGCTGGGGGTAAATCACAAGCATTTTCATAGACCTCTCCATTGCTGTTAAAAACATCCACATGCCGAGAATGAAGAACGCTATTCCGTCTCCTTTCTTTGTTGTGAGTTTGTTTGTGGTGCGTGTACGATGATGTCACGGCAGTAGAGGCGGCGCAATTATAACGACGCGGGAATAATCCCGCCCACTCTATAGCGGTACTAAACTGCAGTGGAAACGCAAACCGACCCGAACTGAGCCGTGCCGTGCCGAACCGTACCGTACCATGCAGTGGAAAAGCGCCATTACATTGGCTGTACACGAACAGGTGTCCAGTTATGGGTGGTCTTTTATGAGGGGGCAATAAATCATATTTTGACACAACGTGTCCTACTACTCTCTCTAACTTCATTTGTTGACATGATGTTGGTGATTGCCACTGGCCATTGCTTGCTCGCATTAGGCCTACTATGTAGTGTGTGCAAGAGACCACAACTTACTTAACGGCCACCGATGTTGCTAATAACAAGGGTTTCTGAATTCTACATAGCCCTTAGACAGCTAACTATCAACATTTTCTGCAGTTAATATTTAATGTTGACAAATAGCTTGAGCCATTCTCTTGAGTAGGATTAGGTGGTATGACAAAGTTTCAGAGGACTGCTTAATTTTTGACATGCTTATAGAAATGATAAAAAACAGGTTGAAAGAAACATGAGAAAATTTCATGTTTTCAAGTAAACAGAAATTAGAAGAAATATGAAAATATATATATTGAATATATTGTCTAGTGTTAGGGTTAAAGAATGTTGTTTATAAATATGTTGTTTATATGTTGTTCAAGGAGGGGAAAGCAATTTTCTTTCTCTTATACAGTATGTGTATCTAAATGTAATAGCACTGTATTTTAATGAAATGCATTTCTCACACCAGTATTTTTGTATTTTAATTAAATACATTTGATGATCTTGTTTTTTGTAATTTGTAACTAAATACGTTTTAATGTAGACCTAATTGTGCCCATCTCTGGTATCCATATGGAAATTATTTATATTAACATTATTGGCTAATATAACACCCGCAATTGACTAATGATAGCATTCAGATTATAGGTGTGTGTGTGTGTGCGTGTGTACGCATGCGTATTTGTGCGTGTTTGTGCGTGCTTGTGTGTATTATTTTGAAGGCCAAGTGCAATTAATGTTGTGTTTTTGTAATGTTACATAAAGGAGTTAATGTTATTATTAATATTTTCAAGGAAAACACTGAACGTAGCCTAGATCCCAGTTCACACTACAAGCGACATGCAACGACAAAGCAACACAATCCCATTCATTTCAATGGAGAGCTGGCGATTTCCGGCGACATGAGCGACAGCGACTGTTGGCAACTGGATGGGGCGTGTTTAGCAACGTGACAAATTTCAGAATCCTTTAACCTTATGCAAATGAAGATCGACAGCCAATAGAAAAGACAGTTGAGCTCATGTGATTGTTCTCATAGATATATATATGTAGATGCCTCATTAGTGACTGTTTCTATGGGCCGCTATATGTAAGCCATCCACCATATTTTTTTGCGGTAAACTTGACGTCATTCACCATTGTAATCAATCACAATCCTGCACAGAACGGCTCAACGGCTATGTGCGAACCTACAGTATGGTGAAAGACGTCAAAAATACCGTTCCAATATGGCGGCTGCATCTACATGATGGAGCAGTCTAATAGGGCTTCTATATATGTCTATGATTGTTCTCCTCTCAGCCGAGATAAACATACGCAATGAAAAAAGTAGGCTCTTTTTCTCATTCATTTTTGTTTGTATGAATTTAATGTATATTAATATGCATTTAGCAGACAGCTAATGTATATGTAAATGTATATTTGTATTATATTTAATATTTTGCCTCCAAAATGTTTGTATTTAGCGGCAAGAAACCTGATTCGCTGTCAAGGCAACCTAGTGAGAATGCCCAATAGCAGCCTCATCGCCAGCCCTGGCGACATGCAGCAACCAAAGTCTCTGCAAGTGTGAACACAGATTAAGTGTTTTCCTTTATTTACAATATTTTTTTTTATAAAATAATATTACTAAATGTATTTTTACATTTAAAATCGTTTCGTCTCGAGCTATTAGCACTCTGTTAGGCTTATTGGCTGGGCTAATCAGAAGCCGTTCACAGCGACTGTTAAAGTATTTAAACTGCTTGGTTGCTGCTTTACGTTGGAGAAGCCGATTAGTCACCAGAAGAAACGGATGTCAGCTTGTGAGTGTCTTTAATACTTATTGGCTGGGCTAATCAGAAGCCGTTCACAGCTGTTTTCACTCTATTCTCTTAATTAGACTGTGTATTTATTTGATGTCCGAGGCTGACGCGGAAGCGTCTGCGGGAAGCGTTCAGCATCCTCGTGTGAAGACAGATGAGTGTAAAGACAAGCGACTTTTTCCTGCGCGACTAAGACAGACGAGTGTAAAGACAAGCGACTTTTTCCTGCGCGACTAAGACAGACGAGTGTAAAGACAAGCGACTTTTTCCTGCGTGACTTTACCCGAGCAACGACACCGGCAATGCATTTAGGTATAATTTTCCCCCCCTTCCCTCACACACTCTCCTTTGCTATCCTCTATCCTTCCAGCTCTATCATGTGTTTCAAAACCATTCCGGTTGTCTCTCGACCACGTTCTAACATCACACGCAGACGGCAACGTAATCCTGCTAACCTGCATCCCATCTCTACATCTTCTACTACACCTCTTTCTTTCTCTATGGCTCTCTGGAATTGTCAGTCAGCTGTCAACAAAGCAGACTTAATTTCCGCTTTTTCTTTACAATCCACTCTCAGCATCTTGGGCTTGACTGAGACCTGGATTCGTCCAGAAGACTCAGCAACCCCAGCTGCCCTCTCTAACAACTTCTCTTTCTCTCACACCCCATGTCAGGTTGGCCGGGGTGGGGGCACTTGTCTGCTCATTTCAAATAATTGGAAATACTCAACCCACTCGCCCCTATGCAATTACAACTCATTTGAATCTCATGCGATTACTGTAATGGCTCCTATAAAACTCCAGATTGTGGTAATCTACCGTCCCCCTGGCCAAATTCTAGCCTCCTTCCTAGAGGAGCTGGATGGGTTGCTGTCCTCTTTCGTGGAGAATGGAACTCCACTCTTAGGTTTTGGCGATTTCAACATTCATCTAGAAAAGCCTTATGCTACAGACTTTCATTCGCTCCTGGCTTCATTTGATCTCAAACGCCTTACCACTACTAGCACTCACAAATCAGGCAACCAACTTGATTTAATTTACACACGCGATTGTACTGCAGATAACATTCTGGTACAACCACTACATATCTCTGACCATTTCTTCATTAAATTCACATTACACTTTGCTACCAGGGTGCCACCAACCCCCTTACCGGTTACTTTTAGACGAAACCTACGCTCCCTTTCTCCCTCACATCTTTCCTCTGTAGTATCCTCCTCTCTTCCCTCACCTACCCATTTCTCATCGCTGGATGTGAATGCAGCTACTGATACTTTATGCTCTACTTTAACCACTTGTCTAGATGACATTTGTCCTCTCTCCTCCAGGCCAGCACGGACTGCCCCCTCTAACCCCTGGTTATCTGATGTTCTTCGTGAACATCGGACCAGACTCCGAGCGGCAGAGAGAAAATGGCGAAAATCAAACGAGCCGTCGGACCTGAGTATGTATCAATCGTTTCTTTCATCTTTCTCTGCTGAAGTCCATACTGCCAAATTGTCACATTTCCATAACAAGATCAACAATGCTCCAGATATGCGTAATCTCTTCAGAACATTTAATTCTCTCCTCTGTCCCCCTTCACCACCTCCCACCACGTCTATAACAGCTGATGACTTTGCAACTTTTTTTTACAAACAAAACTAAAACAATCAGTAGTCAGTTTTCACCTCCACTCAAACAGGACCCCCAACCAACTAGATCCACTGCTCAAACTCCCATCTTCTCCTTCTGTCCCCTCACTGAGGCGGAAGTATCCAAACTTCTCCTCTCCAGCCATCCCACAACATGTCCTCTAGACCCTATCCCCTCACACCTTCTCCAAGCAATCTCTCCCGCACTCCTACCAGCACTCACACACATTATCAACACATCTCTCCTCACAGGCATTTTCCCCACTGCATTCAAGCAGGCTCGGGTAACCCCACTGCTCAAAAAACCTACATTAAACACTTCTCTTTTAGAAAACTACAGACCTGTCTCTCTCCTTCCATTCATTGCCAAAACACTCGAACGAGTTGTCTTTAACCAGGTATCATTGTTTCTTTCACAGAACAACAAACTGGACACTAAACAGTCAGGTTTCAGGAGTGGTCATTCAACTGAGACTGCGCTACTCTCGGTCACTGAAGCCCTGCGAATTGCAAAAGCCAATTCCAAATCATCAGTCCTCATTCTGCTGGATCTGTCTGCCGCTTTTGACACTGTCAATCATCAGATCCTCCTGTCCACTCTCTCATCACTGGATATCACTGGGATTCCACTTCGCTGGTTTGAATCCTATCTCACTGGTCGGTCTTTCAGGGTGGCCTGGGGAGGGGAGGTATCCAAAGCACATAAATTGGTCACTGGGGTTCCCCAGGGCTCGGTTCTTGGACCCCTCCTCTTCTCCACGTACACTACATCACTGGCTCCCATCATACAGGCACGTGGCTTCTCCTACCATTTCTATGCTGATGACGCACAGCTTTATCTCTCATTTCGACCAGATGATCCAACGGTAGTTGCACGGATTTCAGGCTGCCTGGCGGACATCTCGGCATGGATGAAAGAACACCATCTACAGCTCAACCTGGCAAAGACTGAGCTTCTTGTCTTCCCTGCAACTCCAACTCTACAGCATGATTTCACAATTCAGTTAGGTTCATCAACAATTACCCCATCAGCTTCGGTCAGAAATCTTGGTGTAATCTTCGATGACCAGCTGACCTTCAAAGAGCACATTGCAAAGACTGCTCGATCTTGCAGGTTTGCACTACACAACATCAGAAAGATCAGGCCCTTTCTGACAGAGCATGCTGCACAACTTCTTGTCCAGGCCCTTGTCATTTCTAGACTGGACTACTGCAATGCTCTTCTAGCTGGACTTCCATCCAACACAATCAAACCTCTACAAATTATTCAGAATGCAGCGGCTCGACTGGTCTTCAACGAGCCCAAAAGAGCCCATGTTACACCTCTCTTTGTCTCCTTGCACTGGCTACCAGTTGCAGCTCGCATCCAGTTCAAGACACTGATGCTTGCATATAGAACAACCACAGGCTCAGCACCCACCTACTTCCACTCACTATTACGAATTTACATCCCCTCCAGAAGTCTGAGATCTGCTAGTGAGCGACGCCTCATGGTACCATCACAGAGAGGCTCAAAATCACTCTCCAGAACATTCTCTTTCACCGTTCCTGGCTGGTGGAATGATCTTCCCACCCCCATCCGGAATGCTGGATCCCTGTCAAATTTCAAGCAACAACTGAAAACTCATCTCTTTCAACTCTACTTGAAAAATAAATAAATAAAATAATTATTATTATTTCACTTTTTCAAAATCTTCATCTTTCTCTTTATCTTTCTCTCCTTCCCTTGCTAGCTTGTACTTATTTGAACAATGCCTGAGACTTGGTGTTATTGGCACTTCCTCTGTATGTTTGCCTCTTCAAGATTAATCGCTTTATGTACTCCCCAATTGTAAGTCGCTTTGGATATAAGCGTCTGCTAAATGACTAAATGTAAATGTGAATATGTACTTTGCACTGATTTGCTTTGACATTATGCTGTTTTAATTGTTGTAAGAACATGTTCTTTACATGTATTGAAAACACTGAATGTGAAAAACATTTTGGTGCATGGAAAAATATTTACAATGTTTAAATAAAAAAATAAGAATTGTAAACGTGTACTGTTTTGTGGGTTTATTCATTTGCATTACGATTTTAAATTAAGTATTTGCAATATTAACATTAAATCAACATTAAATAAATACACTTGGTTTGTGGGATTAATCACCATAAAGTGTAACACCTTGAGTTATAAAAATGAAACACTAACACGCTAGTGTAATAAACACTTTTGTCAGTGTTGTTTTAACACTAGCAACAATATGTTAGTCCCCCACCCATGGTGACAAACCTCTCATCATATTTTTGCTGTGTAGTCTGAATAAAAATAGACAAGACACCCTAAAAGGAGACATATGTTGAGTATTGCATTATTATTGGATGAGATAGAAACATCCTGGTTTGATTGGGATATAAATACTGAGTTGAAGTGTTACTCTTTGTCACACGCTCCACAGATGCTCTGTATGAACGTCTGACTTTCTTGCAAGAATAAACCCGTTTTTTTCTTATTCTACAATACTCTCTGAGTTATCGCCTCACAATAAGAGTTGGGGAAAAAAATTCCATAACAAGGGTGAGTAAATCTTAAGAAATGTTTCATTTTAGGTGAACTGTTCCATTAAATTCCTTCTAACTCTTAGCCAAATCATTATCAATAATTACTTTTAACATGCCTAATAATATCAAATTGACCATTAGAGTAATAAATCATAAACTATCAGAATCAAGCTCATATAATTGCAGACTAAGCTTTTTTGTTCTATAAATTGGTTAATACACAATTGCAGACTAAGCTTTTTTGTTCTATAAATCGATTAATACACAATGCACTGATGTTCTGAAGAGACCGGATCTGAGTGAAGTTCTCATGGCGCCTCTCCATATATTGCTGATTCTGTGCGTATGCCACAGCCCTGTGTTTGGTGAGTGTAGAATTCAGATGTTATAAAAACAATTTTGTGATCGTGTTGATTAATATTGTGCTAAACAAAAGCAAATGATCATATTTTAGATCAAAACTAACAGCTGTTGTTATATTAAAATACAATGACCTTGTTCAAGACTGAATGATTGAATGTTTTATGATAGTTTATGGTTATTTCATACAATATCAAAGCTTGCACAGTAATAGTTTGTTGAAGTAAATGTGCACCTTTGACACTTATCACTCAAATGTTTTCTTTAAAAGCCAACATCTTCACTCACAGGTGAGTCATGACAATCACATCATTTTAATAAAACAATGTATTCAATAATAACAAATTTTTTATTTATTAATATTTATATACTATGTTCTGAATTATACATTTTTTGATAGGCAATACAGAGATTGATGTGGACAATGGAAAAGACCAGGATATATTTGAAATAAATGAAGGTTTGTGGAAACATTAGTATCATGTCTTAAATCTGTAGCATAATTTCTATAACAGTTTTGCATTAAGTGCTGTCTTGTTCAACAGCGGCAGGACTTGACCTGGTGGAAGGAGATATTCTGATGAAGGTCAGTGCTTTCTTTGAGCAAATTCTCATACCACTTTCCATAAACAGTACAAATAGGGCCTGAATTTTTTCTGGGCCTGAATCTTAAGCTAGAAAATATTAACGTTAACCTCAGGCGGTCAAACTAATGTGTAAATACAGTTAGATACACTAAATATCACAAACATCAATAATTTATATATATATATATTTTTTATAAAATAAATCCATGTTTGGTTTATATTTAACAGGGAGAAGACAGAAACACTATTCTGGATGAAAAGTATCGTTGGCCGACCACTGTGCCATATGTCCTAGACAGCAGCCTTGGTCTGTGAATATTTAATAATTTATTATTTTAAGTTGAATTTATGCTCTAACATTCTAATTCTAACTTAATAAAGGCTTATTCACAGCCCTTCTATTTTACTTGCTCTTTTTCCTATTCTTATGTTTTTTGTTGTTGTTGTTTTTTATATATAGAAGTCAATGCTAAAGGTGTGATACTGAAAGCATTGGAGAAATTCAGACTCAAGACCTGTATTGACTTTAAACCCTGGGATGGAGAGCCAAACTACATTTTTCTATTTAAAGACAGTGGGTAAGAAAACTTCCAAACATTACACACATTTAAACTCATCTTCACACATTTTGTAATAATAAAAATTCTATTCACATTTATGTGAATGGATGCCACTTTGTTTTTCGAACAAAAGCCTACCAAATCATTTTATTTTTAGTATGAATATGTTATCTATAAGCTAGTGTGCTTCAAAACAATGACAACATTTACATTTAGAAGATATAACCATTCAAAACTTAATCTCTAACTTCCATCAATATGGAGCAACAAGTTTTCATTTTCTCATCAAACTTTGTCCAATCAAATGCTCTCTAGAATCTGAAGCGCCCCACCCCATAAATTATAAATGCTGAAATCGGTCACTTGTTTACAGAGTTGACAGTATTGCATCAAGTTTACAACAAAACAAGATACATAATCACATCCCAAAATATAACCAAAAATAAAACAAAAATTAAAACATCAAAATAAAATAAGCAAACCCCAAAAATGAAAAAATAAACAAAATGCATCAAAAATAGGAAAAAACTGTTTTTTATGTTTCAAATCAGAGATAAATCAACAAGCATCCTTTTTTTAAATTAAGCTCGTCATGAGCCCTCCTCAGTTTTGCGAATCCAGCGAGCCTAACCACACGGATGCGAACTTTTACCAAAATACCCTTCAAGTGTGGTCAAACGTTTGTTACTGAGTACAGAAATATAAATGGATTACTGACTGATCATTTTAATATCAAAGACATCAGTTTGACTGATAAGATAAAGATCAGCCTACTGACTTCTTCTCTCACCACCCTCACCATAACATAATCAATTCTGTCAGTACAGCTCAAGTGCTCGCCATAGGTGATTTATGATATCATGTGGGTGATCAGAAATATGTACCCCTGGTGGGTGATAATGACACTACACCAACCTGGTCTTAATGTCATTGTTTAAACAAAAATGTTTCTAACCTTTTGATTAATATGTTTTTTGTTGTTTTCATATAGATCATATTTATCGTACTTTCCATGCTATGTGCCTTGAGAGTGGATGTAAGATCTCCAAATTTGGTTATACTAAATCTAACACATTTAAAATAAAACATTTTGTTTATTAGTTTAGTTAAATATTTTTATGTGTGTTTGCATCAAAGTGAAACTTGGTTGCAGTTATCTGGTTTTACTGATTCACAATTTTAAACTATTCTCCATCTGGTTTCTTTATATAAATTTTCTTAACAGAGATCCATTCAAAAACTTTCATAGTAGTAAAATTACTTCATATAAGTTGTTTTCAATACATTGTACTCTATGTGTTAATAAATTCAGTTTTGAGACATGTATGTGTTCATTTTTAGTTCTTTTTTTGGATTTTTTAAATTTTTGCTCAGATTTCCCCATACAAATTTACATTTCTTAATTTCCAATAAAAAAAAACATTTTTGAATTCATTTTTCTGTAAAGTTTCAATACTATTGCTAATGTACTCAAACTTGGTGAGCTTTGATTGCTTTCTGCTGGTGAACCAGTGTTTAACAAGGCCTCTCAGCTCCACTTCAGCATTTTTCTCTTTAATTTTTCTCTTCATAAAAATTCAGTCTTGAGGAAATATACCATCATGCAACCAACACACCAAATGAAGCATGCCATTGGCAATGCGGTTTTGCTGTCAGGTGGTTTGACTCCAAATGTCTGTTGGTTGGTTCTTGTGCTGTTTTCAAAACAATACCTGAGTTATCAAAAATATTGCAATCCAGATACCGTCTAAACTGCATGAACACGGCTTTACCCTAAATGCTTAAATACAATAACTCCCTTTTGAAAAAACGCCACAAACTCACCAGTTTTAAAAGGAATGCTCCTCCAAAACTAGTGCTAAATTCCTTGACATGTCTGTGTGGTGGCCTTTATCATGCAGTGTCTATTCCTTGGACAAATTGATGTACTTGATAATCCTCAATATGGCGGTGTGCATCTTTTTTCCACAACGCCTTCCAAATTCAACTTTTTCAGTTAGGTGTTTATGAACAGGTAGGTGTCTTGGAAGTGAACTCAGTTGAATATACTGTAGAATAACCATATTATTATTTTAACCCAAATTCTGAATGTTCTTTTCGGCTGGTTGATCTTTTTGCTGATTGTCTCCTTTGATTGGTTTTAAATGTTGAATCAAATTAAACAAACAATGGAATTATGTACTTTCTTTGTTTTGCTTTTACAGCAGAGTTTCACATTTGTGTGGGACCAGATTCAAGAGGTAATTATTGAATTCTTAAGTACACGCATCAATAATAACATCATTCTGTCTTGTCAAATTCCTAAAATCGTTGTATTCTAATATAAAATGCACATCTGTATGTTTATTAACCAATTTACCATTTGTTTCTCACTTAGGTAAAGAGCAAAACTTTTATTCATATGATGAAACGGTGTCAAGCTCTCTCGGTGTGCCCTATGATTATGGTTCAGTCATGCACTACAGTAAGACATCCTTCAGCAAAGGCAGTGAGCCAACCATTGTTACCAAAATACCAGAATTCTTGGATGTGATTGGTCAACGCATGGAGTTTAGTGACAGTGACCTGCTCAAGCTAAACCGGCTATACAATTGTAGTAAGTTTTTGATTAAACACTTTCTGTGGAAGGCTTATATTTTAGAAATATATTGACATTAGTTTGACTGATAAGATAAACACTTGCTTCTCTCATTCACCTCTTCCTAAATATTTGTCATACTTCTTCCAGCTACAGCCTCAACTTTTCTGGACTCTTGCCAGTTTGAGGAGCCGAATATCTGTGGTATGATCCAGGGTGATGGTGGAAATGCCAAGTGGGCTCGTGTACAAAGAGTAAAGCACGGTCCACAGACGGACTACACCAACCTGGGTCAATGTAAAGGTATGAACACCCCTAACCCCATAACCAGGATTCAACCCAACACAACCCAACTGAATTTTGCATTTATCAGGGATGTGATTTTTCCGTATTTTCTAACTTCTGAGGGACGACCTATGTGATTCGCGTAGATCCAGGTTGTTGTTTTAGTTTTTTGGGGGGAGGGGGTGGGGCTGTTGATTACTGCATGATGATTAAAATCATGCAAATGGCCTTGAGCTAATACCTAAATAAACTGCAAAAAGATTGTTTTCTACAACATAATGGACGGAATGATCCTGAGAGCGCTGCACGAGCTCGCAGCGCCATCTGCAGGACAGTTAAAAGCATTCAAATAATTCAAAGTGCCAAACGCGAATAGAATCAGCGCTGATGCATGTTACTCGACCCGGTGACTTTTTATAAATGGCGATGAGAATTTGAGATTGCAAGTGCTGAAGTCTGACGCGCTACATGTCTGCTTTTACAGTACTGTTTAGTTTCGATCCCCCGTTGGTTCTAGCAGGGCTTGGTTTGAGCCCCTTTAATTTGCATTTGGGAAAGCAACATTCGTCTTTAGAAACATTTATAAATACACTATATTGCCAGAAGTATTGGGTCACCCCTTCTAATGAAAGGTTTGACCACTTTAGTCATTTCCATGAGTACAAATCTTAATTTTTAAGCATATAATGACATTCTAGGGAATTGCGTGCTTCTAATTTTATAGCAACAGTTTGGACAGGACCCTTTTCTATTCTAACATGACAGTTTCACTGTGTATAAGGCAAGGATAAAAGAGAAATGATGATTCAGTCAGTGTAGAAGAACTTGACTGGTCTGCAGAAAGACAAGTCATAATCCCAGCTGAACACCTCTGGTGTGACTTTAAATGCAGACCTTGAGCCAAAAATTCATCACCAAACACCAATGAAAGACTGGCTTAATGGTCTATTATCTAATAAAGTGTATACTTTCACAGGGGTTGGGTTCTTCATGCATTTCAGCACAGCCAAAATAACCCGTTGTTACAAGGCTTACCTGCAAAGTCGTCTCTTTTACCCCAAAAGACGCTCTCAATGCCTGCAGTTCTACCACTACATTAGTGGGGGTGTCGATGATCAGCTAAACATCTGGGTGCGTGAATACACCGCTGATAACACCAAAGGAGCCCTGAGACTCATTCAGAAGATCAGTGGTAATAATTCTTTATATTTAAAACACTGATAGATAAATCCTTTCAGCCTATGGATAACTTATACTTGTACATCCTAGGTGGACTTCAAGGCTCCTGGGAACTATACCATGTTACACTAGATGTCTCTGATAAATTCAGAGTAGTGTTTGAAGGAGTTAAAGGAAGAGACGCTTCAAAGGGTGGTCTGTCTCTGGATGACATCAACCTCTCAGAAACCAAGTGTCCTCAATACACTTGGCGCATTCGTGATTTTACCAAGCTTCTTGCTACAACCCCTGCCGGTTCCGAAACCTACAGCCCCCGCTTCCTATCCCCAGATGGTTACTCATTTCAGATTAGTTTGTACATAAATGGACGGAAGGGTAATCTAGATAAAATGGCAATCTACCTCCACCTGACCTCTGGACCCAACGATGACAATCTCCAATGGCCATGTCCGTGGCGTCAGGCATCCATGGAGCTGATGGACCAGAATCCAGACATCCAACACCGCATGAACAACATTTGGATGATCACTACAGATCCAACCAAGAACTTTACTGACTGTAAGACACAAAGTTATAGATGTTAGTCAGTTTATGAGTCATTATTAACTTTATTGTGGTGTTCACTGATACTAGTACTAATTTATCAAAACAAAGAACACAATTACCACATAGCGCACATACATGGCCGTGCGCATACATGGCTGCAGTACGCTGCAGAGCGGCATCTGAGATTTTCTTTTTTCCCCTTGATCATCCCCAATATACTTGATTTTTGTGATAGTTTTGTGATTAATTATTTATTAAACTGACAAGAAATATATAGCCTAGTGCGGTTGTATTTTTCTTGTGTAATTAAATTAAATTATTTTAACCTGATCAGGTTTAATAAAACACATTTTAAGTTTAAGCATAATGCATGTCCACGATTATTCAAACAACTAACAAATTATACAGTGAGCAAAGTACATACATTATCAAAGAATATAACTGAATTCAGTCTAGTGTGTAAGCACTCTAAAAAAGCTATAAGCTATAATCAGTAATGTTGTCTGCAGTGTATGATGAATTCATCTCTTATTTACATCATATGTACATCTGCACTTTGTTGTTTCTGATGAGAGAATTCGCTAAAGTGCACTGACCAAAACATTTGTGTATCAGTGATGTGAATATTTAGTAAAAATCCCCTTGAATAATATAAATATTAAAGACAAATTATTGAACTAAAATCACAAAAGAACAACTTTATATTGGTTTTGCATATAACTCAGTCTTCATTTGTATGTTAATCTATAAGTTATATTGTGATTATTAATATATTTTATTAATATATTATTAGTATATTGCTATATTGTGATTATTAATATAGTAATTATTATGAAGAAAATAAGTAGAGGAACATTTATTTAATTTCCTTCAGGAAACTCTGAACTCGATTTTTCTCAGAATTGAGTTTGCTGATTCTTTCGACCTCAAAAGGGTATAGCTCAGTCATTGTTCATCTGATTCCAACAAGTCATACATCATTTTGAAGGCCTTTTAATGTGAAATGTGAAACTTGCTCATTTTGACTCATTTTGCCAGCACAGGTCACAAATGTGTTTTATAAAGAGTATCTTCTCTCTTTGTGCAGCCAAGGGTAATGTTGAGTATTACTGGAACAACCCACGAAAAGTAGGCTGTCTAGTCACTGACACAGATGGCAGTAAATTCTACCGGGGAAAGGTTATGGTACCAGCAATTACATCACACATGATCGTCTGAAGAGTCGAAACTTTATTAAAGGACATGATGTCATCTTCCTCCTCTCCCTTGAAGGTTTGTGCTTCTTATTCAGTGAATACCAAACAGTGAAATTCTTATGAAATATGAGAAGAACTCCAAACTTTCAACTTCATCAATAGATGTTACTGGACTTTTGAAGACTCAGACCAGGAGACCAAAAATCAGAGACCTGCGATTAGAGATTGATGGCCGTGATGCGGAGGAGGAGCCAAAGAGACAGATGGTTGTATGTATCCACATTGCGGTCTTCTCCTCCCATGCTTGATAATTGTACCATTATTCATTATTAAATGTAAATGGATGTACAGTAACTTCCATTCAGTGTTGGGTAGAAACTAGTTACATAATTAAATTACAGTTACCTATGAAAATGATTACAAAGGGGTTATCTGATTTTCACATACATATATATGATTGATTTTTTCCCAAATTGTATTGACTTCTCTAAAATATGAGACACCAATGTTTCAGGAGATTTAGGAAACAAAATAGGTGAGTCTTAGTCAACGCAGTCACAGATTCCACCGTCACCACAATCGAGAGCCCCAGTCCACACCAGATCCCAATCTTCCTATTTAAAATGTAATTATTATAATCTTCAAGTGAAGAAGGATTTTGAAAGTCTGACAGTAATCAGTGTTGAGTACTACTGAAAGATTAACCCTGCCTGCTTTAAATGTTTGAAAATGATTAACCATTGAAAACGTTAGAAATTTTGAAAATTCATCAAAAATAATCAAATGTAATCAATAACAAATTACTTTTATAAAGCAATTGAAATATATACTCTATTTATTACATTTTAAATAGGGTAATTTATAATCTGTAACCAATTACATTTCCAAAGTAACCTTCTCAACATTACACCCATTAAGCTGAATTTTCTCTTACAGAACCCCAGAGTTCCTTTTAAAAGGACCATGGACTAAAAGATCCCCATGAGATGCAGGATACATCATGAAGCCTCAATGGAGAGAGAGAGAGAGGGAAAAAAAATATTTCCAGAATTTGCCATATTATGTCTGCATTACTGAACTGGAGCGACTAAATCATAAAACATGTATCTGATAAAAAAAATGATAAGTACTATTCTCAAGAAATGTTATTACTAGCACTTCTCTTGTTCATTGCCTCCTTAAGATTAATTTCTTCTTTTATTCCTCATTTGTACGTTGCTTTGAATAAAATTGCCTGCTAAATGAATAAATGTAAATGCAAAATAAAAAGCAAAAAAAAAATTACATTAAAGCACTTGATCAAAATAAGTACTCAACTATTATTGCTCACACAGGCTGTATCCGAAATCGCCCCGTATACCCTCAAATAGTGCACTGTTTGAGGGGACAGCCATTTTAAGTGGTGTTCGAACCCATAGTGGATGTTATCGAGTGCACTCATTCAATCCCTCAATGCACCGCAA
This sequence comes from Gymnocypris eckloni scoliostomus, assembly GCA_027564155.1. NCBI lineage: Eukaryota > Metazoa > Chordata > Actinopteri > Cypriniformes > Cyprinidae > Gymnocypris > Gymnocypris eckloni. The sequence continues at coordinate 19,100,275 of CM050412.1, read as the reverse complement.
AAACGAGTGTACAACCAATGTACAACCAATGTACACTCAATGGCTAGAGAATCCCCATAATGCACTGTGAGAGTCGCGCGCCGAATGGATTCCTGTGTCTTGCCAGAAGATGGCGCCCGCAGCTGAATCATCCATTCATTTACTTTAGAAGCTCTCGTCCATGGCGTAACACAGAGTAATACAACACAGGTACAAATTAATTGTAAATTGACTATTGGGGTTTACATAATTTCCGTGACAGAGTTCAAGATAAATCCTTTAATCTCACTATTGAAGCTGCCCATTTCAGATGATTGCTAACCAGCAAGCAAACTATGCAAAAGCGGCAGTACTTCCGGTGCACGTAGTGTCCGAATTCACTCCTTCAAGTGAACTGTATGAGTGGACTAATGTAGGAATAGTGAATGAGGGTATACAGCCACAGTTTATTAGTGGTATGTAGTCTGTAACAAAGTGCTGGCATATCATAAATAATTGCAATGTAATTTTCATTCCTGAAAAAAGATGCAGCTGTCCATTGGCACTGCTCTAGATGAGAAACATCACATTCTCTGAGACCATGACCTGGTTGTCATCCTGCATGCGCTTCAGCAGAAGGTTAATCTCGTTCTGGTCAAACTCCTCGTCCTGTCCTTTGTTAATGTGTGTTAGAAGATCAGGCACCGCCACAGACTGAGACCGGGTCACCTTAAAGGCCTTCAGTAGAGCAGCCTTGAAGACTTTCAATCTAAACATGTCAAGTCAAAAGGGTCACACTGTTAGAAAAGCAGCCTCCATATCTAATGTGCTGTTAGATTGTGGAATTGGTTCAAACTAAATGAGGAAACAAAGAAACATGATAGAAAAAAATCCAGACCAGTCCATCATTGTTGCACAAGTTCACAGTATTAGCACAGGCCAGAATTCATTATCTGATAATGAAGAGGACTCTGTTGTACCTGTCCTGATTAATGTCAGCCTTCTTGCTTTGCTTCTCTGAGATGCTGGCCTGCTCTTCTGACTTGGCTGAGCTGTTAACAACAACACCACCACCACCACAAGACAATATCATATTTATACACACACAAAAAAGTGAATTTACTTAATTTTTCTTTCGCAAGTTTTTTTGCACATATTTTAATAAGTAAAATTTACTAAACTAAGTTATGTAAAATGCAAAGGAAATAAGTCAATTTAATGTGGCCAGTTAGAGTTTGATGAGTAATTTCTAATTATTTTAAGTTTATTCTATTAAAGAATAATATTTATTATTAATATTTTACTTATAATTAATATTTTAATTATTGTTTATTCTTATGCTATTAAAGCATGCGGTTCACTTACAAACATGTAAGCAAATAGACATCTGGTGTTCCTTTAAGATAATATGTCTACTCAATATAGTTGTTATCCAAAATAACATGGAGACCTTAATACTTGGTACACAACACACAATGACAGTAACAATCATTAAAGTAGAAAATGAACTCCAGATGTCACAAAACAGTAAGTTACTAAACCTAACAACAAAAGCAACCATAAAACAGTGTATAAACAACTCGAACACGTGACAAATGTAACCTTATGAATTATTCATGCCCCAGTGCATGATGGGAACAACGGGATCATAACTTTGCTATTTACTTTGTAAAAATAAACAATTCCAAGTAAAATATACGTATGAATTCAAACTTTCATTTTTACAAGCTTAAATTGAGTACTAATATAAAATGTACAGTTTTTGAAACTCTTCATTTAATGCATAATTCAAATTATTAATTGACAAAATGACATGTTTTTCCGTAGTATTTACATTTATTTATTTAATCATTTTTACCAGTGTAATGGCACTTAATATATTCAAAATATTACAATTCAACGTAGAGAAAAAAACTACTAAATTGGTAAAACTGACTATACAGCAATGGACAGAACCTGCATTGATTAAGCATAGCTCACTGAGAAATCAAAGTGAATGAGTTGACCTACAGTTTTCATCTTCTGTGAAATCGTAAGGGTCAGATTCCTTACACATTCACCTTAGGCTCCTTTGACTCTCTGTATCCATCTCAGAGTTCTCAAGCACCTTCCTCTTCTTATCCTTCTCCAGAATCTACAGAGTCATGCCAAATTACATTAGACACAAAAGACACTGAAAAACAGTATCACTTCTGGATGTGAATGATCGCATGCCTTTTTGAAATAAGCAAACTGTATGAGTTCAAGTGCAGCTTCTGCATCTCCCAGATCGATGGTTATACTCATGCGGGCCTTGGCGTGAGCTGTAGACAATCGAATCATGGTCTCCAGAGCTCGAGCGGTCACCGGCATCGTCTGTGGGAATGGTTACAGTCAGTCTAAATCAAACCAAGCAATTCAAGAGTAACAATATCATGAAAAGCACCCAAGATTTTACACTTTAAATGGGCTCTACAGACCCTGGCGGAGTCACTGTTGACTTTTTTCTCATAGATCTGTAGCTCCTGCTCGGCTGCTTCGGTGATGTTCGGGTCTTCAGTGGCAAACACATCTATTGTACTCCCCAGTGACATTGCTGTTGATACAGACATGACAGAACGAGAGCAACCGCTAAATAAATTTCAAAACTGAATTACATGGAAATGGTTACATCAATGGGTCTCAAACTGTGGTCTGAAGCATTCAAGTTGTCCACAGGTGGGCAGATGTAATAAATACAATATTTATTTAATGAATGTTCAAAAGAACAGCATTTATATATAAAAAAACAATATAAATGGTTTTACTCTCACATTTGATCAATTCGGTGTGTAAACTTTTGAAAGGTGTGATACATAGGCTTCAGATCTCTCCAGTGAAACATATACAGTGAATAATACATTTTCAAAGACCTGTTTTAAGTGTAAAATGGAAGACGGTTTTGACCGTTTTCATATTAAGGCATTCTGAATGGATGTTGTTCAAGAAATTAATAACAAATTGTGATTTGTGTGTACTCAAAATAATCTTGAGTAAATACAATGAAAAAAACAAGGAATTCACATTCATTGTAAGACACTTCCTTAATTTTGTTATCGATACAAAACTTATTTGGCAGTTTCAAATCTTGCTGCCGGTAAGGACACGTAACAAAGACACGTTATCTTATTGCTACATTGTTGTTTTAAAACATCAACATTTTCAATAAAAATGTTTCCACAAGGATTAACCATGATTAACCATCTTTACAGTTTTTTCAAAGTACATCACACTCTTTGGAATTTCCTCAAAAACAATAGCAAATTATCTTGGTTTAATTGAAATTTGTGAAGAAATGCAGTATAAGTACCCATTGGAATTAACTAAAAGAATACCTTCCTTGAACCAAATATGAAGAAGTCCTCCTGATCAGCCAGGCAGAAAGAGGAGAGGCAAGAAAGATTTGTTTTTAAATAATATGTCCTTGTTATTCCAACTAGTGAAAAACTGTGCTTATATACCTATTTCCATGCTAACAGGGCTTTATGAAAACCAGCCAATTTAACAGGAATTTTATCAACAGAAAAATTACATTTCAGCAAAAAGTCTCTGCCTCCAAGAGTTAAATATATAATTAGGAAATGCATTCCAATGATTTTCTCTATTCTTCATAAACTCCATAATTTAATTGTAAAAGTGTTATTGAGAGTATTATATTCTAAGACCTTCAGTCCCCCTTGCTCTGTAGGATTACAAATTACCTCCTAATTTAAATTATTTCAATAATGTGTTTTTTCTCCTCCAAATAAAGTTATAAAGAATCTGATCTGGATCTTTAATAGTCTTGGGAGGCACCTCTGACGATAATGATGTATAGACAGATCTATAGATATACAGTACCTTACACCTTTGACAAAAATACCCTCCCAAATATTGAGATGGGACATTAAACACAAATTGAATTTCCTTTTAGTTTTCTCAATAATGGGCTCAAATTTTAACTGACCCCTTTGTTTTTAATTTTTTACAAATTATTACACCTAAATATGTTCATTTACGTTTAACTGGAATGTTCTCAATTTCTGAAGAGAAGCAATCTTGGGAAATAATAGAGATTTATCTAGATTCTTGAAACACCATGAATTCCTCAATATATCTAATTGTTTTTGATACTTCAAATTTGTTTTTCAAAAACACTGCAGTGTCATCAGCGAACTGGCTAAGTTTAAATTGTACACCTAAAGCTGCAGGTCATACCATTAAATTGATTTATTTTTAAATGCGATGCTAAAACCTGAGTGACTAACACCAATAAAAAAGGAGAGAGAGGGCATCCTTGCCTAATACCAAGGTTCAAGGGTTCAAGGTTCTTTATTATTCGTCACATTGAAGCGAACAGAGGCGAATGGTCGGGGGGGGGGGCAATGTCTGTAATGTCTGTAGGGTGGGGGAGGAACGCAAGAGCGCCTCACTGCATTGCACTCCCGGGGTAGATTCCAGCAACAGCCTTGCCAAGGCCACTGTAGGGGAGCCAGAAAAAGATAAGATTGTATTGTCTTTGGGGCGAGTAAACATTCCAATTTTTGCAGGCTACTCTCTGTCCGTTTTTATCAATTTTGGTCTCCATTTTAATCAATTTCCCTTTGTAAAGCCGTGAACTTCTCCTTGGTAGAATCCAATATTGCGATTATAGTCTCAGTGCTCAATGCTGACCGCTCTTCCCACAGCTTCAATCATACGGGCAGCCTTGTGGGGCTTTGGACAGCTGTTCCCGTTTTCTGAATTCTTCGATAACCCAGGGCAAAGCCTAATCCAATCAGCAAAATACCTGTTATCATGGTTCCGAATAGGTAGATATCAATGTCCTCCACGGAAAGAGCCGCAAGACACACGATCCGCCACCTCTCCCACGCGCCATCGTATAGCCCGCTGCGAACGTTCCGTCAGGGCAGTCAGGTTCCCCGAAACCCAAGTTTCGATAGTGTCAATTGCATTAAGAGACCAGTTAATCCATAATATTTTAGTTTGGAGAGCAGTGCAGAGAGAGTCTCTCACGAGACAAGGGAGCAAAGCAGGGAAGATAAGGGTGAGGACGGGGAGAGAAAGCGACCGCCTCCATTGAGAGCCAAAGAGAAAGGTACCACGATGAATATCAAATCTTTTTGAGGTACCATAAGCAAGTTTGATAGAACTATTACACCCCCTATACAATGTTCTAACTGCTTTCAAAAAACCAAACAATTTAATAACTTTCCAAATAAAATCAAGAATCACCATATCAAATGCTTTATAGAAATCAATAAATAAAATAAAACGATCATCCTCAATAAGGTGATTATAATCAATCATAAGACCCAGTCGTAAACATGGATTATCCAGTTCACTAGAAGGGCCCGGTCTAGTTTTAGAAGGCCATCTATGGGATGAAGAACGTGCTATCTGTGACCATGGGCAGTGGCTGACGCTCGCTAAAGCGTGCAATTTCTTTTATGTTTTATGTTTTAAACATAAAATATGTTATGTTTCACTTTAGCTTCGAAATCAATCTCGTTGGTGTTGATTTTGTTTTGAACTAATCATCATGTAGTGACCTGGATACCTGAGTTAGGTTTTCTTTATTGATTACATCAACAAGGTGAAAAATACAAGATCTGGCATTACCAGACAGATGTTTTTGAAAGTTACTTCAATATTTAAAAAAAAATGTATAAAAAAAATTATTTGTTTTAGACACACAGAAATCAAGATTCAGCGTGAGAATCACAACAATGGTGACCAACAAAAAAGCATGTTGTAGCCAATAAAAACTCATAATTGGCTCCCATCATGCATTGTGGCATGAATAAATTATGAGCCGAATTGTCTTTGTAACTTATTTTACTCTTACTATATTCTTTTATTTTTGCTGTTTTATGTGAATTTATAATATCTTGTTTTGTGAAGCTCAGAGTTGATCTGTTTATCTGAATCTTGATGTCTGTGTGTGCCTAAAACAAATGTTTTTTTTTGTTACCAGAAGAGCTTACAAGAAATCCTTACAAAATGTGTAGAAAATACAGGATATTTTGCTGTGGAAGCACAAGGCTCTCAATAAACATTTCATTCTAATCAATAAATATTATATAACGCAGAAATTAGACTGCTAATTAGTTCAGTGACTCAGAGCAAATAATTATTATATTAAAACATAATTGTCACCATCTGATGACTTTTGCTTTTGCTTTTGGTTTGTCTGGCTGTTATAACTCAGTTGCAGAAGCCAAATCAAATGTAAAGTTGAAAAGTCAAGGGTCAAGATCACAACTAATGCAAACACTGCCCACTAAAACGGTGATATACAAATTTAGATTTTCTCCTTTGGTGATTCTGCTTGCTAACATCAGGTGTCTTCAATAACGCTCAATCATCACTCATTTATTCACATAATTATCTCATTAACTTTAACACTGTGTTACTTTTTACACTGCTTCAGTGTTTATATGACAGTCAGAGTGATAAATAAACACTGGGGATTTTGCTGTATAGCCTTATATCTGTATCTTATTCGTAACACACAAAATTACCAATAATACAGTATCGAGCACCAAAAGCAGCCCATATTAAATCTCTAAGTTATCTTTAATTGAAAATATGCTTTTTTTCATGCGATTGTCCCATAAAGCAAAGGGAAAATCATTGTATGGTATTCCTAGGATCCCGATAGATGACTAAAATGGTTCACAGCAATAAAACGTATTTGGAATTAAACGGGTAAGATTTCATGACATTTATTATGTTTACTGTACTGATGCTGGCTACCTACAAGGACAGCTATTGATTACAGTGAATTTACCCCTCTTCCTCCTTTCTCTGGTTTACCTTTTTTAAGCTTATTGATACCAATCTCTTTCATCTACAAACCCTAGCAGGTATGTAACATTTTTCTCACTCTTGCAACACATGGACCAGGCATCGAATATACAGTATATTACTGTTTATGTGTATTACTGTATATCAGAGCTGTCAATCAATTAAAATATAACTAATCATACATTTTTTTTCTGAAATTAATTACAAATATCCGGCCTAACATTACAATTTTTAAATATCTAGGCTACTTTTAATATTGCAATAATTTCACATTCAATTTTATCAATTAATGTAGAAACAACATACAGTATATTTTCATATTATTTTATTGCCATCTTTTTATGATTGAACTATCGCTGATACCAATGATATCTCTTGTTTTTCACCACTAATATTTAATCATTGACTAGCCATTCTAAAGCTTTAAATAAAACTGAAACTAAACTATATAAAACTCAATTATGTGTTCTACAAATAAAAGCTTAAAAACTAACAAAATATTAATTAACAACTAATACAAACTAGCATAGTTTTATAAACTAGCAAATTTGAAAACTAATTGCCTAAAACGAATAAAAATTGCACAACTATATGGAATTTGAAAACTCGGAGTTTACGTATGGCACCACTATGGTTCCCCAGGGAACGAGTTTTCACTACAGGGGTCATGAAACGATCGTAACAGGCATGTGACCGTGCCTAGAGACGCCATACATATATAAAAACAATCCCTAGGAGTTGTTGGCGGCGACAGCCTATGGCGTCACTACCGTTCTGCGACCACAATATAAGGAAGCGCCGGGGATACTGTATTCAACTGTACGTCTGAAGCTTGAGCGCAGCCTGAGGGGCGCGTGTCATTCCCACTCGGGGACTCGTTTCCCCTTCATGGGAACTTTGAACTGCACGTCTAGAGGGTCGCCCTTATAAGGGGCTATTATGCACGCCACTATGCTGGGGGTACAAGCCAATTTCGCGCTGGCGAGGCACTAAGCCAACTACCAGGCTAAGAGGTTGCCCTGGGACGGTGTGCTGTCACGGATTTTAATCTGATAAAAAACCCGAGCTGCATACCTAAAACATCTGTACCTCTTGGGTGCCAGGACTACCGGACCCAGTTGGGTAGAGCTCAAAACTGGAGATCACTGAAAAGATTCCTTTAAGGATGGCCAAGCATAGTGGTAGTCCAAAGGTCCTGGCCGGTCACCAGGTGACTACCGCTTAACTCTGCATGAGCTTGCTGAGGAACTGTCTCCAACAGATACCTTTGGTAGTACCATGAATTTTTTTAAGACCCAAAATATTGGACAAAGGGTGCCCAGGCTTGACCAGCTCAATAGATAAGCCTGAAGCTGCGCCGTAACCCTACCCTACGAGTTTTGGCAGAACATTCGATGTCTTGAACTTACTACTGGGTGGATTTTAGAAATGTGTCCAAGTCTAGCGTGTTGACTTACCATAACATGGATTTTAAGAAGAGCATAGAACACGATAATAGATCTCACTGGAGTGGATTTTAGAAGTGCCCAGGTTGTACACTTATACTCATATATTTTAGTAGAGTGACGGAGAACCTCATTCCTTGGGCGCTGAGAGAACTCAGGTAGGCTCGAAGGGCGGCATGCTCATGGGGTGACCCTCTAATGTGAGAAGGGAGCAAGGCTAGCTCGGAGGAAAGAGCCCATCACCAGGAAACTATCCTGGGGGAGAGCTCTGAGGGCGGAGAACTCATTCTCCAGAGTGAGGAGGGAACTCGGGGTGCTCGAGGCAGCATGGTCGAGCTTGTGACAGCGACTCAATGGAGGCTCATTCCTCGAGGAGGGAGGAGCCGAGCTCTGGGTGGCAGAACTCATTCCTATGGTGGGAGCGGCAAGTCAGAGGTGGGCTCTGTGGTGAGCCTCATGGGTGACTATCCTCTAACACGGAGGAGCTCTGGCAGCTCTGGAGGAAACTCAGATGGAGGAGGTGGTGGCGGAGATGCTCGGACATTCTCAGAAGTGAGAGTGACCCTCTGGTGAGGGGAATGCCTAGCTGGGTGAGACCTGTTTCATGGGAGCTCTGGGGCACTGGAGGTGCTCATGGAGCATGCTAGCTGAATAACAAGGAGGCGCTATGCAGGCTGGGAGGGAGCAATTCTCCAATAGAATGAGAGGGCTCACACGCTCGAGAGGGCGGCATGCTCATGGTGACCCTCAGCCTGAGCAACTCCTGCAATGCTTTCAGAAAGGGAGGAAACTCATAGAGAAGGGAAGCGGCATGTGACTCTGAAGGGGAACTGAAGCTCTGGAGGCGGGCTATTCCTCGGGTAGGCCAAGGCAGAGGAGGCACGCTTAAACCCTGAGGTGGGGGGCTGGCCTCTGCCAACAGTAGCAGAATGGGCGGCATGCTACTTGACCATGCTGAAGAGAGGAACTGTCGACCAGGCTCTATAAAGGCTCTGGAGGCCTGGGCTATCTGAGAGGAACTCAGATCTCCAGGCGGCGCGCTCAGACCCCTCTGGGTGGAACTAGCTCACAGTGAGAGCGGGAGGGCTCAGAATGAACTCAGGCAGAGGAACAGCGCTCAGGCTCATTCTCTGTAGAGGGACCCTCTGGGAGGCGGGAGGCTCAGATGCTCGAAGTGAGCCTGAGCACGACTGGTGACCCTCTGGGTGAAATTTCTCAGAGCTCTGGAGAGAAGCGGCATTCCTCAGAATGAGGAGAACTCAGGCGGGGCGGGTGGCGCGCGGGCCTCTAAGGTGAAGTAGCTCCGGAGGTCGGAGAATTCAATTACCTCAGAGAGACTCACACACTCAGAAGGGAGCAGTGATGGTGAGGGAGCAATACTAGCTTGACCAACAAGGGCTCTAACCTGGATACAAATCGGCCAATGAGGTAATCCATTTCTGCATGGATTAGTCCTGGGAGGAGGTTTCCTAACCTCGGTCAGGTGGGGTTTACAGTGGACAGGGGGAATTAGGGAGAATAAGGGACTGAGATGCCCCCAAGGAAAAGAATATGGTCAGGGGCGCCTTGGGTTCCTCTTTCACTCTCTCCCCTGCTCTCTAGCCCTAGCTGCAGGCGGGAGGGGCATGAGTCGCGAACTGAGCCGAGAGATGGGCTAGGACCCCTGGTTGTTCGGGCTCAGACCTGGACTTTATAGAAAGCCTTACCCAGGTCTTTCAGCAGATCAGTCTGGTACACCTGAAGCACCGCCATAGTGTGCAATGAGGCGATGGTCTGACCTGCAGCTGCATATGCCCTGCCATTTAAGCAAGATTCAGGGCTTAGATGGCAAGGAAGGAGCCTTAAGAGAGGATATCTCGCCCACAGAGAGATAGCTAGATATCGTCTCTTGCACAGGGGGCATCCCCTCATAACCATTTTCACGCATCCCCTCAATGTCATCGTAACTAGTATGCTGAAAACTATGAATACGAGAATAATTGCTTTTTCCACTCCTTCTCAACCCCCACATGGAGATTTAGGAAGAAAGGAAGGCTCGCTCGAGCTGGGGGTTTATGGCCAAAAAGATTATTTTATGGTCCATAACCTCCAATAACCCATCATATGCAGTTCAGGAGGATTGAGAGGGTTCAGTCTCAACTTCCTCGCCCTCAAACATCTCCTGCTCTTCCTGGGCATAACCCAGCAGAGCACTAGCCGCTGAATCTTATGATGTCAGAAAGATCACATCGTCACAATCCAGCAGCTCACTCTCGTTTCTCGGCCGAGCGAAAGGCGGTCCTCTCTAACTCATCGGCCATATCCAACTCACGAACCCCACGATTTAATTAGCCTCCGTGCCTCGCAGCAGCGTGGGTCCCAAATCGCGGGAAGCAGGCGGCTGCCCTCTTTCCTGAAAGAGGGACAGGCAGAGCGAAGCTTTTTCATCGAAAAAAGCTCACAGTGCACGCAGATATTCCCCCTCAAGGACATCGCGTGCGTGCTCCTTGCCCAAACAAAAGACACAAAGATTGTGTGTGTCATCGGGTGTTAAATAACGAGGACACGGATCCACACACTTCTTAAACGCCTTGCTAGTGCTCGCCATGATAATAGAGAGAAAATTGTACTCTTACCAGAATGCACACTTCAAAAAAACAAATCAGTGAAGACGAAGAAGAGAATGATGTATTCTCCCGGCCCCCTTATATAGTGGTCGCGCCGGTAGTGACGTCATAGGCTGTCGCTCGGCCAACGAGTGGTGTTTTTATATATGTATGCTTCAGGCACGGGTCACGCTGATGGTCTTCCCCATAGCGACCCCTAGGGGACGCAGCTCGAAGTTCCCATGAAGGGGAATCTTGGTTACCTAGTGTCAAAGCATGAATTTGCATTTTCATTTGCGAAAATCAAGTTTTCCCAGGCCCAACAAGTGGGCGGGCAATATGCTAATGTTTCATTTTGACATCAACATGAAACGACTTGTGATTCATTTTAAAAACAACCAATTTCAATGATTCAGAGTCGACTCTTTCTTTTGAGAGACAATAACTTTATACACGGTGCACTTTCAGATTTATAACTTTGCAGAATGTTTTCATTCACTTAGAGCTGTGTTACACACTGCATGAAAGGTGATTTTCAAAAATCCATAATATGGTCACTTTAACTTCAAACCATTGCTTCTGGTTAAAATACCTGTCTGGTCGTTCTGGTGCTCAGAGCTCTGTAGCGTCGACCAGACGGCAACAGTTCAAAGAGGGAGTGTGCTGGATGTGATGGGTCCAGAGTGATTTTGCCAACCTTTTAAAAAAAACAGATTGTCTGCCAGTTGTTGATTCTTCACAGTACTGTGGGATGGTCTTGTACTTGGTGATCTCTTTCAGACCTTTCCAAACTGAAGCAGAATCACTGGAAGAGAATTGGATCCTTAGCTTATCGGAATAATTCCTCTTTGCCACTCTGATCTCCTTTTCCAGTGTGTATTTGGCCTTTTTATACAAGACTTTATCCCCCTTGCTGTAAGCATCTACTTTGGCCTGACGGAGCTATCTGAGTTTTGCAGTGAACCAAGGTTTGTCGTTTGTTGTAAGTTAAATGAGTCCTGGTAGGAATGCACATATCCTCACAGAAACTGATATAAGATGTTACAGTCTCTGTGAGCTCCTTCAGATCGGTGGCAACAACTTCAAAAACAGTCCAATCAGTGAGGTAAAAACAAGCTTTTAAATATTGCTCTGCTTTTGTCCTATGTCTGTGAAGCACTCACGAGGATGAACGAGCAAAACTCCTGGGGCAAGTAGAAAGGCTTGTATTTAATGTAAAGCACTTCTAGATCAGAACAGCAAATCTGCTTTAACACCGTCACAAATGTACACCACCTCTCATTGATGTAAAAGCACGTCCCGCCGCCGCATGATTTCCCTGTTGATTCTGCGTCGCGATCCGCTCTTATCAGCAGAAAATTCGCCAGATGTGAGGAGCTGTCCGGAATGGCGACATTCAGGCAGGTTTCCATGTAGCACAGACCAGCAGAGTTTGAAAAATCATTATTTGTCTGGGAGAGTAGGGGTTGAATCAGAACGACTTCTGATTTTTTAAAGTCGACTTTTATGTGATGAAAGTCAAGTCGAAGTCAACTAGTCGCTGATGACGTCATTTATGAACAAATACGTCTGGAGCTGTGACAAACTCCTTGTGCACAGCTATGAAATATGACACAGCACTGACCACATGACTATTGCACCCATAACAGCTTATTTTTATCAGTTCTTTAGTCTTTGGGTCGTCATATTTCTCACAGATTCCTGCTCGTTCTAAATCAGATACAGATAAGTAGTGCAGTAACGTTAAAGATTACATTCATATGAATGCTTGCATTAGTGAGAGCGGTTGCATGTGTTAATTAATTTTGCCTGGCAGGCAAATTCATTTTAAGGGTTTAAAGTGTAGTCTTGTTTTACATTATGCATTTTTTTAAACGAATTGGCAGCAGAAATCACACAGAATTAAATGTTATCATTTCGTATTAAGTAATTGAGTACGCTTCATTTAATAATGCAATTGAAAACATAATGCCATTGATATGACAACTGAATATAATAAAATGTTAATGTTGCGATTTCAGTATTCATAACTTTGTAAAGTTGTTCACACGTAAATAATTTAAGTTTTAGGTGTTGTCGATACGTCAGTATTGCAAGTTAAAATGCTGAAAATACAACAGTATTGAATATTAAAATGCTGTAAATATATCAGTATTGTATGTTTTAGTTTATGGAAAACCTAAGTAAATGTACTTTTTGTAGAACCACATTTTACATGAAATACATACAAATTCTCATGAGATCACACTTGCATAATATAAGTATGACGTGGGACAAAAAAGAGCTGAACCGGTGGTGATAACAGCAAAATCTGACTATATGTATGTAAACCTCATGTAAACCACAGCACCCTCTAAAAAAAGGAAGCAATTGATGGCATGACCACTGTGGTCAACTCGCTAAGAGAAGTGGGCATTATTGTGCCATGCAATGACTCTCCAGTACGAGCCCCATTGTTTCCTTTAAAAAAAGAGACAAATGTCAGCCAACTTAGTGGAAGATTTGTGCAAGACCTACAAGATATTAAAGCTGCAGTTCATGTGTATGCACCAAATGTGCTAACATTGTCTCATCAGATGCCAGTGTGCCAGTATGCCCAGTTAATTCTGGTTTGCATACAATTTGAATGGGACAAATTTTACACTCTTACTAGATTAAGCAAATTCTACTGGGAATCACCAACAATACATAAAAAGGCACTGAGAATGAGTCTAGAACCATTACTCCTGGCACCACCCAATTACAGTACATTGACAACTTGATGGTATGTAGCCCAACAAAGGAGTAGTGTAAAAAACTGTTAAACTGCTGCAGCATTTGGCTGCTGAAGGTCATAAAGCAAGCTTGTCAAAGTTATAGTTTGCACAACAGCAAGTTACATTTTTGGTGCACATCATTATAGGAGAGGGGAAGTCACTGTCTGCAAAACAGGTTGAGGCCATTCCGAAACCAGCTACAAAGAAACAACTATTGTCATTCTTGGGAATGTGTTCATATGGTTGCACATTCATCCCAAATTATGCAATCCTAGAAGCCCCTCTAAGCGCATTGGCTAATTGGAAGGGTTTGCAGTCTCATGACAAAGTGAAATGGACTAAGGAGGAAGAAAATGTCTTTGTAAGTTTGAAAATTAAATTACAGAGCGCACCCTCTCTGGGTCTGCCTGACAAGACACACCCATTTGTGCAGACTGGGAATGAAAGAAACAACTGTATAACATCTGTGCAGTTGCAGAACCATGAGTGCAGGTTGAGACCAGTAGCTTATTTTTCTGTCAAATTAGCTATTGTAGCTGCCAGGTTGCCAAAATACTTGCAGGCAGTTGCAGCTGCAGAAAAAGCCATAATGGCTTCCCAAGAAATAATTGGTTACGCTGATGTCACACTGCTGGTTTCACACGCTTTGTCAATGATTCTGCTGAAATTGAAACTTTACATCTGTCTACTGCTCGCTGGCTAAGATACCACACTGTATTTCGTAAAAAGCCAAATGTGACAGTGAAATGCTGCTCTGTGTTGAACCTTAAAGTGGCCTGAAACCCCACTATTTTAGCACTGGTCTTTCACACCTTGGATCTGAAAAAGCCTCCAGAAATGGGTGTGTCAAATTGTGGAAAAGTAGAATGTAGAGGGTGGGAAGAGGGAGAAAACAACCAATAAAAAACATAGACCTAAAACTCACTCATTATACAGACAAATTTGCATTTACATTTATTAATTTAGCAGACGTTTTTATCCATAGCGACTTACAATTGAGGAATACAATTAGCAATGCATTATAAAGAGGCACACAGTCACAGGATGTGCTTGTAATAGCTACCGTTGGATCATCTGGTCAAAATGAGAGATAGAGCTGTGTGCCATCAGTATATAAATGGTTTGAGAAACCATGTGCTTGTATGATGGGACCCAGTGATGTAGTGTATGTGGAGAAGAGGAGGGGTCCAAGAACTGATCCCTGAGGAACCCCAGTGACCAGTTGATGTTCTGTGGATACCTCCCCTCCCCAGGCCACCTTGAAAGACATTGTGATAGGATTCAAACCAGTGAAGTGGAATCCCTGTGATGCCCAGTGATGAGAGGGTAGATAGGAGGATCTGATGGTTAACCGTGTCAAAAGCAGCAGATCCAACAGGATGAGAACTGATGATTTGGAATCAGCATTTGCAATTCCCAGGGCTTCAGTGACTAAAAGTAGCGCAGCCTCAGTTGAATATCCACGTCTGAACCCTGATTGGTTAGCATCCATTAGGCGATGCTTTGATGGAAATGAGGATAACTGGTTGAAAACAACTCTTTCAAGCCTTTTTTCGCTATGAATGGTAGGAGAAGGACGGGTATGTAGCTATCTGCAAGTGAAGTGCTTAATGTAGGTTTTTTGAGCAGTGGGGTTACCCGAGTTTGCTTGAATGCAGTTGGGAAGGTGCCTGTAAGGAGAGATGTGTTGATGAGGTGTGTGAGTGCTGGTAAGAGTGAAGGAGAGATTGCTTGGAGAAGGTGTGAGGGGATTGATCAAGAGTGCATGTTGTAGGGTGGCTGGAGAGGAGACGTTTGGAAACTTCTGCCTCAGTGAGGGGAAAGAAGGCGAAGAGGGGAGTTTTAATAGTAGATTTGGTTGGTTAAATAAAAAAATATTTAAAACAGAAAGAATGAAGGCAGTTACTTTTTGTTTACTCTTTGTGCAGAAACGGCACTCTCATGCATGCTCAACGTGTTATATTAAAATTAATACTGTTACAGTTTACCGAGATGAAATGACAGCATGTTAGCTCTTTCATGAGATTTTAATTCTCTGCTGTAAGACGACCTCATGCATAACACAGCGCAGTGATTGGATCATAAAAGTTCATTCTCATGAATAATACTGAGACAAGCTCAGAAAACTGATGATGTAGATGTGTACACTCCAGCCACAGCAAAGAAATCAACACTACAGATTAACATGTATATGTCACTTTTCGTGATACCGGCTCAACGTTGCTTTTTGAACTGGCAAAACAAAATTGCTTCAAAAATGATACAAAATAATGCAATCTCACGAATTCGTACATATTTTACGAGGTGGCTAATTATGACGACCTCACAATTTAGTACAATATCTCCAAACCCCAGTGACGGGTAGGTTTAGGGTGGGGTTAGGTTCAGGTCATTCAAAATGCGTAAAACCCATACAATTTAGCAAAAGTTTTATGAATTTGAATGAGTGAGGTCGTAAGAATTCGTACGAATTAGCCACCTCGTAAAATATGTACAAATTGCTGTGAGATCGGGCTGAAAATATCCTTTTACCTTAATAATAGACATAAAGTTGTTTTTACTGTGCATCGTGTTCACAAATGTTAACTAGGGTTGTTCCGATTCCGATACTAGTTTTGGAAATTCCTCTGATACCACAAAAAATTTCAGGCATCGGAATCAGCGAGTACTTGAACCCACATTCCGTTCCAATCCGATACCATCTTCTTACACGAGACCTATAGTTATGCCCGTAAATCGGAAATCAACTCTTCTTTTACATGTGGGCCCGGCGTATACAACTGCCATCTGCGCATCACTAGCACCCAGGTGTCGGATCAGGACTCGGTATTGGCCGATACCCTGAGCCTAGGTATCGGTATCGGGAAGGGAAAAGGGGTATCGTTACATCTCTAATGTTAACATCTCAACAAATGTGTTTTATGGTTTCATGACACTTTAACACTCTGTAACCAACAGAGGGGGAGGAGGAAGAACTTTGTTGTGTAACTGTGCTTGAAGCTGTTTGCAAGCCATGGCCAAACCTCAGAGGGACCCCTTTTAACAATGCTGACATGATGTTTTTGTTGAGGGATCAGCCTCTAGAGACCTCTAGAGACCCTTTTGAGACAGGCAAAAACAAGGTTGGCTATGATGTAACAATGGAACATGATGTGCTTTTGTTGGGGTCATTGAAGTCACACTATTCAGCCCAACTGAATAGTGTGAAAGCAGCTCCTGTGGCAGGTTGAACTTCCTTAGCTGGCGAAGGATGTACAACCTCTGCTGGGCCTTTTTCACAATAAACTCAATGTGATTGTCCCACTTCAGGTCCTGAGAAATTGTGGTGCCCAGGAACCTAAATGACTTGACTGCAGTCACAGAGCTGTTCATGATGGTGAGTGGGGGGAGAGCAGGGGGGTTTCTCCTGAAGTCCACGATCATCTCCACAGTTTTGAGCAAGACTGCACCAGACAGCCAGCTCCTTAACCTCCTGTCTGTTAGCAGACTCGTCACCATCCTGAATGAGGCCTATCAGTGTGGTGTCGTCTGCAAAGTTCAGGAGCTTGACAGAGGCGTCTCTAGATGTGCAGTCATTGGTGCAGTTGACAGCTTTACTTACTGGAGTTCCACAACTATTGAAACTTTGTTCTCTCTCACCGGTCTTGTGAGTCTGATATAAAAGAGGAAAGCATTTGGACCAAAGCACTGTGAGGTAAGGGAGGAGGAGACTCAAAATGTTTCTAAACTTAAACCGCATTTTTGCCCGTTTACATTTGTGTCGTTTACTACTTACACAATTACTTTAAGTATAAAACATTATTTACAATACAGAGTGTGGTTTTCTAATCAAATTTACCCCCAGAATTTTCGCCCATGTGCCTGGCTGACTCAATCAGGCCGCAGATGCTCTCTCACATGGCAGGGTGTCACAGATAGATTGGACTTTACACCGGAAGAGGTGCAGATGACATGGAGGACCTATGGGACTGCAGTGATAGACATGTTCATCGGACAGTTAAACATCTCACTGCCGTCATTGGTTCTCCCTGAGTGACAAACCAGGATTTCTGGGTCAGGTTGCACTAGCACACGATTGGCCAGACAAGATACTATATTCCTTTCCCCAGTTATCACTGATTTGGAGGACTCTGTTTCGAGTGCACGAATGCAGCCATCATCTGCCATTAGTAGCTCCACATTGGCCTTCAAGACCATGGTTTCAGACACTTCTCTCACTGACAGTAAGACAACCTTCTCATCTGCCCAGCAGACCAGACCTACTGAGTCAGTTAGTTTGGCACCCACATCCAGACCGATTGAAACTTTGGTTTTGGCCTCTGGGCCCACCGGGCCTCTCTTGGAGTGTTCACAGAAGGCCAGGACCACTGTTTTGAATGCACGTGCTGTGTCCACACAAAGGTCGTACACTTGTAAATGTAAAGTGTTTTGTGATTGGTGTTTTAGCCACAATATTGATCCATTACACTCTTCAGTGGGATGCGTTTTAGATTTTTTGCAGCATATTTTGGAACTTGGTCGTTCAACCTCCACATTAAAGTTTTATGTAGCAGCAAAGCTCATCGAACTGAGTTTAGTAATTATTTGCTTAGGTCTGAGAGGTTAATTGATGCATTCCTGAAAGGAGCTAATCATTTGTGTTCTCCACTTGGTGTGCAGAGTCCGACATGGGATTTGAATGTTGTCAGTGATTCCTTGTGTCAGCGTCCATTTGAGCCAATATCGGAGACTGATATCAAGTGGCTGTCATTTAAGACTGCGTGAGTGAGCGCCCTGCTTGCGCTGGAGTAATAGATTCAGCAGCGTCTCATTGTGGTCCAATTCAGCATTTCTAATCAAGGTATTGTCCCTGCAGTTTATGAATCAGCCTATTGTCTTGGTTGCACTGCAAGCAGATAAAACTGACATACGGGTTGAGCTATGTCCAGTTAGATCATTGAGGGTTTACACTAATAACACAACAGCTTGGATTAAGATAGATCAATTGTTTGTTTGATTCAGCGATATGCACAGGGAATGCTTTGCTTTCCAAACAGAGGCTGGCACACTGGGTAACTCAGGTAATTTCTCATGCGTACAAATCTGCAGGGCTATCTGTACCTTCATCTATCCACCGTCACTCTATTCATGCTTTGGCAACATCTTGGGCAGCGTTCAAGGGAGTGTCACTCTCTGAGATTGGTGCTGCAGCAATTTGAAGTTCATCCTCCAAATTTTATCGTTCTTACAGATTAAATGTGACTTCCTTGCCAGTGGTTTGTTCTGCAGTGTTATCAGCCTGTACAATTGCTTTGCAAGGGGATTCCTCAGGACTGTGTAGGTATTCGTCTTCTACAAGTGCTTTCAGCACTGGAGCAAAAGGAGCTAGAATGCTGGTTACAAACATAACTGTGGTTCTATGACTAAGTAGAAGACCACCAGAATGTCTGGCCAGTTGGGATCACGAGAATGATTTAGACTAGAGGTCTAGTCAAGATAAATTTTCAGGGTGTTATTATAGCTCAAGACATGTCATGAGTCACAAGGTGACAACTTTGTTACTATGTTCTCGGTCAAGCCCAACCGCAAGGGATTTTCCACTCATGCTTTCAGCACTGCCTCTGGCGTTCTTCCACTTAGTCACAGATACCCCTTTCATGAGAACAGCTTGTCACCCCACGGAAGAGAGGCGCGGGGTGAGCAGAGCTAATTAGCATTTAAATGGTAAATCGGATGCCCATTTTCCACAAGTTGAAATTATTCGTTAGGGTCTTAATGAAAAGTCTATAACATACTTTGGTTAAAATTTTAGTGAAAAATAACAATTTTTTTTACTCTGTCAGAATCAGCTCTGTTTTCAGCAAGCCGTTATAGTCCATGTTCCTTTAAGTGACATAAATGTTTGTTTGTTTGTTTTTGTTTAGTTTTTTGCACAATAAACAATGAACCACTTTATTTCTGAAAATATTATCCAAATATGTGTTGTGGTACTCTAAAACTCACTCATGTGTGTTGTGATGACGCAAGTCATCAATAGCATGAACAACACAAATGCATTTCAACTAGTGCTGTCAAAGTTAAAGCATTAATAATGCGTTAACGCAAATTAATTTTAACAGCTCTAATTTTATTAACGCAGTGCGTATTTTCTGTTTGACCCGTTGCCCAACCCGAAGTTGGAGAAATGGAGATGTACAGTGTTGCCAACTTAGCAACATTGCAGACCCCTTTAGTGACTTTTTTCCCTTGAAAAAAGCGGCCAAACTTTATTTAATTTCGGAGAATTGCCGGTACTACTGTGTTTTTCAGTTACTCACAGATATTAGTTTTTATTGTTTTTTATTTTTACATGCAATGTATAGCCGAAATCACAGCACAGCTATTGTCTTTATCTTATGTGTGTTTGATTTCATCAGATGACGGCTCGATTATCAGGATTTTTTGTGAAGATTAACATCTTGGAAGGGAGAGCTATTTATGTAGTCTTACAGGCCGTGTTTCAGTCTATTTCATATTTATCCCATTGTCTGACAACAGAAACATTCTCAATGAATATATCAATGAAAACTGTTTTATTGAGAATTTAGCTGCATCAAAATACAGTATGTTGGCACAGAGAGGGAAGCAAATGCAATAATAAATAATATAGGCTATGTTATTTTTTTGTTTGTTCAGAAGAAGTGCTGACCTGTCTGCAAAAATGTAAACAGGTTTGTTTCAGTAAATTGTTGAGTGCAAAGAAAGAGAAGGAATGGGAACCTGGCATTTATTTTTTCATGTGTCTAAATACATGAACAAGTTCATTGAAAAACATCTATGACCTTTGAAACATGTCTACTCTTCATGCTCTATGTTGACTATGGTTTCAATAATAATAAACATACATTTGCATAAAGCATCCCTATTTTCCCATACCCATGTTGATTAGAGTATTAAAAACCTGAAAAGTATTCATTTACATTTGATGATCTTGTTATTTGTAATTTGTAACTAAATTATTTTTGATGTAGACCTAATTGTGCCCATCTCTGGTATCCGTCCGCGGATTATCTTTATTAACATCATTAGCTAATTATTGCATTCAGATTATAGGTGTGTGTGCGTATGTATCATGCGTATATGTCTTGGCGTGTTGATGCGTGTGTGTATTATTTTGATGGCCAAGTGCAACTAATGTTGTGTTTTGTAATTACATAAAGGAGTTAATATTTATTATTATTTTCAAGGAAAACACAGAACGTAGCCTAAAGCCCCATTCACACTAACGTTACAAGCGACATGCAACAATAAAGTGACACAATCCCATTAATTTCAACGGAAAGCTGGCGATTTACGGTGACAGCGACTGTTAGCGACCGGATGAGGCGTGTCCAAGCAACGAAAAATGTCAGAATCCTTTAACTTTATGCAAATGAAGAGCAACTTTCGGGAGCCACAGCCAATACAAAAGAAGACAGTTGAGCTCATGTGATTGTTCTCGTAGATGTATATATGTAAATGCCTCATTGGGGACTGTTTCTATGGGCTGCTATGTGTAAGCATCCACATCCACCATAGTACTCAATTACAATCCTGTACAGAACGGCTCAACGGCTCTGTGCGAACCTACAGTATGGTGAATGACGTCAAAAATATCGCTCCAAGATGGCGGCCGCATCTACGTGCATGGAGCAGTTGAATAGGGCATATATATATATATATATATATATATATATATATATATATATATTAGTGGTGGGCATAGATTATTTTTTTAATCTAGATTAATCTAGATTAATCTTGGAATTAATCTAGATTATCTTGGAATTAATCTAGATTAATCTAGATTAAAATGGCTCATTTGAATTCTGCGAAGGCATTCAGAATATGTGTGCTACCCAAATAATGACTAAAAGTAAGTCTTTGAGAACGGTTTCTCAAGCCAGGTGGCGCATTAGACCAGGGGCTCATCTCCTGTTTCCAAAATGCATCACAAACTTTAATCTCTTCCCCCTCCAATCCCACAAAAACTGGGGAAAATCCGTTCCACTCGGAAGAATGACTCCCATTCCCTCCCACTCCCGTGTTGTTGTTTTTGCCGATAACTGTCAATTACAGTAAAAATATAGTACAGATCACAGCGTGCCCACCTTATTAGTTGAATAAAACCCAAAATGTCGCTTTTTGTTATTATATTGAACTGAAAGCCATCTTATGCACAGTGTTGCACAGATTAAATTTCATGTAAATCATCCATGCTAACACACACGGCTTCTATTTTTATTTTTAGACATTTCACTCTCTATAGATATATTTTTCAAAGGACGGAGTTTCAAGTTTCTCGCTCAAGTTCACATGAGACCTAAAGCGCATCCTGTTTGCTTAAAAGCGCAACGTTTCGTTGTTATTCTGAGTGCACACAAATAAACGTAGAGTCTTTACAGATTCGAAAGATGTATTAGGCTACTTTTATCTGTATGACCAAAATGACGGAGATTTTAGGAGCAAGTTAGCGCACCGGAGCCTGTCCTGCAGCAAACGCTTCCACACAAACACTTCAATAGCGCATTTCTCTAGGTTAACATCATATTGAGCGGCCATGTAAACATACATCTTTCAGATGAAAAGCCATATTTGAGGTTGATGAATGATAGGTGAGCGTTTGGATGTCCTGCCGATTGTATTACCACATAGACCAGCCATTAACAATCTGTCCATCACGGACTGCGAGCCTCTAGTTCAAGACCTCGCTCGCCCCTACAGTGCAATTCGGCTAGGTATACATCCGCGCTAAAATATCAGGGTGAAAGTCATCATAGCTTGTGTAGTATAGACCCAGTTCCCAACCCAACTTTGAGAATAGATTAACGGCGATATTTTTTTTATCGCCCAATAAGAGTCTCACGTTAACGCAGCACGTTAACGCCGATAACGGCCCACCACTAATATATATATATATATGTATATATATATATATGATTGTTTTCCTCTCAGCAGTAGATACATACGCAATGGAAAAAAAGTAGGCTCTCTCTTTTC
This sequence comes from Gymnocypris eckloni scoliostomus, assembly GCA_027564155.1. Classification (NCBI taxonomy): domain Eukaryota; kingdom Metazoa; phylum Chordata; class Actinopteri; order Cypriniformes; family Cyprinidae; genus Gymnocypris; species Gymnocypris eckloni. The sequence continues at coordinate 19,077,727 of CM050412.1, read as the reverse complement.
ATTAATTTTTGTTTGTTTGTACGGATTTAATTTATATTCATATTATATTTAGTATTTTGCCTCTAAAATGTGTGTATTTAGCGGTAAGAAACCTAATTGGCTGTCAAGGCAACCTCCCAGCTAACAGGGAACGTTCTCATAACTTTGGCTAACGTTCTATAAAGGTTCTCTCAAAGTTATCAAAAATTTTCTTGCAGTAACGTTAGTAGAACGTTTTCTTAACGTTATCTGCCATTTATAAACGTTCTAAAAACGTTAGCATAAAAACATTATCTTTGTGTTGTTAATGGAATGTTCTAAAAACGTTAACATTACAAACGTTATAATTGCATTGTTAGAGGAACGTTCTAAAAACGTTAGCATTAAAAACGTTATAATTGCATTGTTAGTGGATCGTTCTAAAAACGTTATCATGAAAAATGTTATCATTATGTTGTTAATGGAATGTTCTAAAAATGTTAGCATTAAAAACGTTATAATTGCATTGTTAGAGGAACGTTCTAAAAACGTTAGCATTAAAAACGTTATAATTGCATTGTTAGTGGATCGTTCTAAAAACGTTATCATGAAAAATGTTATCATTATGTTGTTAATGGAATGTTCTAAAAACGTTAGCATTAAAAACGTTATAATTGCATTGTTAGTGGATCGTTCTAAAAACGTTATCATGAAAAATGTTATCATTATGTTGTTAGTGGAACGTTCCAAAAATGTTATCATGAAAAACGTTATAATTTTGTTGTTAGTGGAACGTTCTAAAAACGTTATTATTAAAAACGTTATCATTATGTTGTTAATTTAATGTTCTAAAAATGTTAGCATTAAAAACATTATAATTGCATTGTTAGTGAAACGTTCTAAAAACGTTATCATGAAAATTTTTATAATTGTGTTGTTAGTGGAACGTTCTAAAATCGTTAGCATTAAAAACGTTATAATTGCATTGTTAGTGGAACTTTCTAAAAATGTTATCATTTAGAAAACACAAATACACAATATAATTACACCAAGAATCACAAAATGTACACAAATAGCAAACTTTTATCCGTCTTTGAACATTCAGCAAAACTGATTACACGGCAGTCAGAATCTCAGGATAATATGAACAAGAACACATGTGGTTATGTGTTTTGGAAAATTTATCCTGATAATGGGAGACAAAGAGGAATAGGATGAGAAAATAAAAATTAAGGGATGAGATCAAAGGTAATTTGTTCCTGATTGAATATAAAGCATAGTTGAGCATGTTCTTGTGCATGGAATGAGCATAAGGAAAGCTGCCTGCAGGCTCATCTACTTACACATTACACTTGCAGTCAAGCTCATATCATTGCAGACTAAGCTCTTTTGTTCTATAAATCGGTTAATACACAATGCACTGATGTTCAGAAGAGACCGGATCTGAGTGAAGTTCTCATGGCGTCTCTCCATATATTGCTGATTCTGTGCGTATGTGCCACAGCCCTGTGTTTGGTGAGTGTAGAATTCAGATGTTATAGAAACAATTTTGTGATCATGTTTGTTAATATTGTGCTAAACAAAAGCAAATGATCATATTTTAGATCAAAACTAACAGCTGTTGTTATATTAAAATACAATGACCTTGTTCAAGACTGAATGTCTGAATGTGTTATGATAGTTTATGGTTATTTCATACAATATCAAAATAGTTTGTTGAAGTAAACGTGCACCTTTGACACTTATCACTCAAATGTTTTCTTTCAAAGCCAACATCTTCACTCACAGGTGAGTCATGACAATCACATCATTTTAATAAAACAATGTATTCAATAATAACACGTTTTTTTATTTATTAATATTTATATACTATGTTCTGAATTTATATTTTTTTGATAGGCAATACAGAGATTGATGTGGACAATGGGAAATATCAGGATATATTTGAAATAAATGAAGGTTTGTGGAAACATTAGTATTATGTCTTAAATCTGTAGCATAATTTCAATAACAGTTTTGCATTAACTGCTGTCTTGTTCAACAGCGGCAGGACTTGACCTGGTGGAAGGAGATATTCTGATAAAGGAGGTCAGTGCTTTCTCTCAGTGCAAATTCTCATACCACTTTCCATAAACACGGAATAGAGCCTGAATCTGTGGGCCTGAATTTTGTTTTTTTAACCTTAAGCTAGAAAATGTTAACGTTAACCTCAGGCGGTCAAACTAATGTGTAAATACAGTTAGATACACTAAACATCACAAACATCAATAATTTATATATATATATATATATATTTATAAAATAAATTCATGCTTGGTTTATATTTAACAGGGAGAAGACAGAAACACTATTCTGGATGAAAAGTATCGTTGGCCGACCACTGTGCCATATGTCCTAGACAGCAGCCTTGGTCTCTGAATATTTAATAATTGATTATTTTAAGTTGAATTTATGCTCTGACATTCTAATTCTAACTTAATCAAGGCTTTAAATGGGTTATTCACAGCCCTTCTATTTTACTTGCTCTTTTTCCTATTCTTAATCTTTTTTGTTGTTGTTGTTTTTTATATATAGAAGTCAATGCTAAAGGTGTGATACTGAAAGCATTGGAGAAATTCAGACTCAAGACCTGTATTGACTTTAAACCCTGGGATGGAGAGCCAAACTACATTTTTGTATTTAAAGGCAGTGGGTAAGAAAACTTCCAAACATTACACACATTTAAACTCATCTTCACACATTGTGTAATAATAAAAATTCTATTCACATTTATGTGAATGGATGCCACTTTGTTTTTCGAACAAATGCCTACCAAATCATTTTATTTTTAGTATGAATATGTTATCTATAAGCTAGTGTGCTTCAAAACATTGACAACATTTACATTTAGAAGATATAACCATTCAAAACTTAATCTCTAACTTCCATCAATATGGAGCAACAAGTTTTCATTTTCTCATCAAACTTTGTCCAATCAAATGCTCTCTAGAATCTGAAGCGCCTCACCCCATAAATTATAAATGCTGAAATCGGTCACTTGTTTACAGAGTTGACAGTATTGCATCAAGTTTACAACAAAACAAGATACATAATCACATTCCAAAATATAACCAATCTTGTTCAGCGTTGGTTGAGCATTACCAAAAATAAAACAAAAATTAAAACATCAAAATAAAATTGCTGATGTTCATTTCTCTACCGTAAGCCGTCTCCAAAGGTGTTTCAGAGAATTTGGCAGTACATCCAACCGGCCTCAGTAAAGATGGCCAGGACCGTGATGCTGGTTTGCTTTGAAATGCGCCCGCTCCCGAGAGGATGCCAACAGAGACAGAGAGGGGTAAAATAATAATTAATTATTGATTAATGATCCATTGAATCAGTACATTATAACGAAAACAATATATAAAAATGAAAAGAAGCAGGTTTTTACTTTGTTACTGTACTTAAGTAAATTTTTCAAGTATCTAGCTATTTCGAGAAACTATAGTGTCCTGTTAAATGTTTTAATTATTTCAGCTCTACTGGGAGTCTATTCCACTCATGTGTTCCTCTAAAAGCAAAAGATAATTGACCAGAGGTAGTTTTTCTTAATGGCACATTACAATCACCTCTAATACCGGCATGTGTTTATTGTCCTGTTATCTGATCTATATAATCGTTAAGAGCTTAAAAATAAGTACCAAATCAGCAAATTGAATCAAATGTTCCCAACTAAAAATCGAAAACTTAGTTAATATGCTACAATGGTGAAAACTGTTATGTTTTTATCCAAGACCTTAAGAGTCTGTTTATAAATAATGTCAACTGGTTTAAGAAGAGACCTACTTGTTTGAGTTCAGGTAGTCATGCAATATGTGTTATGAGGAATAATCATTGAATTCATGAATAGAACTGCTGCTTCATTGGTCAAACTATTTATAATAAATCTGAAATTTGCTAAATTACATTTTGCTATATTTACCACTTTCTGCACATGTTTTTTAAAAGAAAGTTGAGAAACCAGTAATAAACCCAAATATTTAAATTAATGTAATACCTCAAGTTTTTGTTCCTGGAAAAATACATCTGCTTTAACATTATAATCTGGCCTTTTAGTAAAAAACATACAAACTCTTTTTCTGACATTAGGATTTAAACATGAATTAATTAGCCATTTTGCTAATTTTCATAGATTCATAGTGTTAGTCAATTTCTGTGCAGCCAGTTGTTGACTTTTAGCATTTACATACAGCAAAACATAATCCGCATACATTTGACACATAAAATCTGGAGGACATACATTTGTTAAATCATTTACATACATACTAAACAATAATGGGCCTAAAATAGAACCTTGCGGAACTCCAATATAATAATCCAAGTATTCTGATGTTGCATTTATAACCCGTACACACTGTTTTCTATTTTCAAAAAAATATTTAAACCACATTACACAATAGTTGAAAAATTAAAATTTAATAACCGGGAAATTAAAATCTCACGATTTACAGTTTCAAAAGCTTTCTTAAAATCCAGGAATACAGCACCAACTACTCCTTTATCCATTAAAGATTTCATATTTTCCAACATAAAACAATTGGCCGTTTCAGTTGAATATTTTTTTCTAAAACTGAACTGCATAGAATGAAGGGAAAAGCACTATTATCAAGATATGGGATTATTTACTCCGCTGCCCATTTTTCAGAAACTTTCGACATTACAGGGAGAATACTTATTGGTCTATAATACAATTTATGTTTAGCTTCCCGATTTATGAACAGGAGTAATTACTCCAAATTTCCATGCAGAAGGAAAAATTCCTTGTGTTATCGATAGCGTAACGAGATGTGAGGCATGAGGATCCATTTGCAAGGCTTTATTAGAAGGCGTGATCGGAAACAAGCATGGGTCAAACAGGTATATATATATATATATATATATATATATATATATATGGACAGACATAGAGTAGTCCTACGGCAAGCGTAGGTCTACGATCTGCGAAAAATATCCAACAGGGCAAGGCAGAGAGATAATCCAGGTACACAAGCAATAATCCAAATGAGGTGCAAACAGAGTCCGAACGGCAAGGGAAAGGGTTAATCAAGGAAACACAGGCAGGTATCAAAACAGGCAAGGCAAGGCTATAACAACTGAGTGGGCTCTGTAGAGTAGCTATCGCTAGGATATACGCTATACAATACTCAGCAGAGAGGAAGAGGAAGTCCATGGTTTATGTAGGGTGTGTGATCAGTGCAATTAGATGTGTGTGTCGTCAGTGCAATGGATTATGGGAATTGTAGTCTGAGTGACGTGCAACAGTAGTGTAGCGCAAGAGTCCATGTGGTGAGCGAGTGACCTCTGGTGGTGAATTAATGGAAGTTCATAGACCAGATTCGTGACAGATAGATTGATAATCTGAGTTTAGTGTTCTGGTAAATAATTATTTATGTTTTTTTTTTTTTAAATAGTATCTAATATATATTTATCTTTAGCTGTTGAATTTTTAAGTGAACTAATTATTCTATCAACGTCTCTATTTTAGACCTGTTTAAGAGTAATCTTGGACAAGACAGCATCCATCAATGCAATACATGGAATATCCAGACAAATAGACTTAGTAAGAACACTTATTACATCTACAAAATAATTATTAAAAGTATTTGCTATCATAGCATAATCGCTAATTCGTTTTCATTCAATCTCTAGTTCTATATTTCTCACAGATTTTTTTTATAATTTCCTGTTAAATTTCTCAGATTTCCCCATATCAATTTACTATTTTCTTTTCCCTTCTCTGTTATAGAAATATAGAAATGAGTTTTCCTTTTCTAATCTCATTTATTACTCTATTTCTTAATTTATTAAAATTGTGCTTCTCACATTCCATCTTAGATTTTAAAAACTGTTTCAATGCATTATCTCTTTGTTTAATAAGTGACCAAATATTTTAATTTAACCAAGGAAGACAATTTGTATTCCTTGGTCCACTTTTAACTTGTCTCATTTTAACAATGTCTTTTAAGCCCCTAAAATTCAGAGAACCAAAAACTATTTTGGCCTTAACTGTTAACTCCAGAACAAAAAAAAGAGAACAAGAAAATAGAAACACAAATTAAACTATAGAAGACCTACTTGAAAACTCACACTCAGTCTCTGTATAAACTGTAATTTACAGATTGAGCTCCAGTTACCCACTGAAAAAAGTTAGAAAATGTACCACATCATCCATCAACACCAATCCGTCATCCTTCAATGAAGCCATATAGGCCATCTTGCTTGCCTTTCTATCTAGTTCAGTTTGTGGCCACAGCTTTTGTCTTTAATCCAAATTCTTCCTCTTTGCAAAAAGAAGATTTGCTTTGTCGCCAGATTTCCTCCTCCACCCTGCTTTGAATGAACAGCACGATGATGTTCCTGCTTCTACTGTCCATTCTTCCATTTTGACTCCAAATCAGGTGCAATATTACCAAGGGTTTGGATAACAAGTGATCAAATATCTTAGTCATTTATCTCTTCTATACAGAGGCACCACCTCATTCTATATTTTTTGTTCTCAAACCCTCTCCTTAAAGGGGTGGTTGATTGCGATTTCACTTTTTTAACGTTAGTTAATGTTGCTGTTTGACTATAAACAATATCTGCAAAGTTATGACACTGAAAGTTATTGGAGATAACGGAGATACAGTATGATCTTTTACAATTATGGCAGTTTAATGCCTACAAAAACAGCTGGTTGGGACTACAACAAGCTACTTCCCGGGTTTGTGATGTCACAACCCTGATAAACCCCGCACCATGCAGCAAAGGGGGCATGGCCAGGCTGCACGGTTTTAGAGAAGAGGAAGAGTTGTTGCTATGCCGTCAAAACTAGGGGTGCACAAATATTTTTTTTCATATATGAATCGTGATTCTGTTTTCTAACGATTCTAATGAATTCACATGTTTCAAAATCAATGTTCTAAAGCAGCAGTTCTTAATACTGTTCCTCGAGTCCCCCTGCTCTACACACACTCTTCTCTGCATCACTCTCTCGCTCACCTGATCATCAGCTCCAATAAACTGTGTTCCAATTATACACTTTGTGTATAGACAGACAGATATTTTTCACATAGCTATGAGAAGCGTGCTGTATTAAAGCTTTAATCAGGATAAAACCGTGTATTAAAAGCTAACATAAATAGTAACATTTATCAACATATCTAAAAGTATGAGACAAAAGCAAATAAATAACATATAATTTGTGACATTTAGACATGCACTAGGAGGTTTAGCAAATTACAACACACTGGGCGAGCTAACCAATCTGAGCCCATCGCGTATTTCTGAGGGAGGGGTTTCATAAAAAACGGAAATCATCAGAGTATTCAAAGGAGAAGGGACAGAGTGGTGTAGAATAAAGGTAAATTGAATATTAATTGTAAAAAATATATAAATATTTTTTTATGAATCATTAAAGGGGACCTATTATGCAAAAATCGTATTTATAAGGTGTTTAAACACAGTTGTGTTGCCTCAGTGTGTGAAAATAACCAGCCTGTAATGGTAAAAATACACCCACTAATTAATGGTGCTTGCCATATATGGCAAAGCACATTATTGTTATCCGTCATACTTATTCTTCTTCTTCTTCCACTTTTTCTTCGGCGCGCTACTCCTCCCGCAGTTTTTGTCACAGAGCCATGAATGAGGTGTCAAAACGTGCGCCCTAATCGGGAATGGTGTGCTATGACTTTTATAAGCGATCGGGGGTACGATGTTTGCCCCAGGGGCAAAATAGGGGCAAAAAAAAACGCATAGACTTAACATTGAGAAAAACTTTGACGCCTCGTAGCTCAGAGAGTGGATTTCACAGAAATGTCAAATTTGCCACATTTGAAGAGGCTGGCAGGCTCTGTAAGACCATACCTCAAAATGGGGTAAAAGTTGCACCCCTGGGGGGCAGGAGCGTCCCAAAGTTGCCCCATTGACTTTCTATGGTTGAAAAACTTTGACGCCTCGTAGCTCAGAGAGTGGATTTCACAGAAATGTGAAATTTGCAACATTTGAAGAGGCTGGCAGGCTCTGTAAGACCATACCTCAAAATGGGGTAAAAGTTGCACCCCTGGGGGGCAGGAGCGACCCAAAATTTGCCCCATTGACTTTCTATGGTGTAGGACGGCCCATGAAATGGGCCGTCCTACACCATAGAAACCGCTTTTCAATTGAACATAACTCTGGATCACAGTGTCATAGAGACAAGGGGGCGGGCTCATTTGACTCAGATGACCAATCAGCATCTCAGGATCATTGTGAAGCTATCAAGCCACGCCCCTAGCAACCATTTAGAGCACCTTAGCAACACGTCCCATAGACTTCCATTGAAAGAGATCAAAGGGATATCTCAGGATAGAAGTGTCATAGAAGGGTGGGCTCGTTTGACTCGGGGCAGCAAGCAGCCAATCCTGAATCACCTCAACACTCACTGGCCACGCCCTAGCAACCATTGTCGAGCACCTTAGCAACCAAAATTCACAGAGGAATATCTTCCATTCTGAATGTCACAGAGGCGTGAGTTGGTTTATATCATTCATACTGACAAGAAGCCTTTGGAGTATCGTGATTGCTAGCTGCCAAGCCACTCCTAGCAACCAAACAGAGTACCCTAGCAACCGTTTTGCAAGACCTATATCTCTGCATCAGAACATCGTATAGAGATGGGGGTTGGTTTATACATTCACACTGACTTTGGAGCTTCATGATTGGCAGCTGCCAAGCCACTCCTAGCAACCAAACAGAGTACCCTAGCAACGTTTTGCAAGACCAATATCTCTGCATCAGAACATCGATAGAGATGGGGTTGGCTCTTTGACTCATGCTAGCAAACAGGACTTGCTACATGCTACACATGCTAGCAGTGAATAGCTACATGCTAATAGCGCTTAGCTAAGTGTTAAATCATGCCAATAAAATGCTACAAACTCCATAGTAACCATCTGTGACAACTACCAACCACCTAGTAACACCATAGCAACCACCCAGATTACCCTAGCAACCGCCTAGCAACGCCCTAGCAACATGCACGATACAGCTATCTATACTGTACATTACCCTAGCAACCGGGTGGTGTTTTTTGCCACTGCAAGCACCATTTCACATTTTCTTCTGGAAATGTACATTCTAGTTCTTTTTATAATCTAAAAAAATCATAAACAGTCTCTCAGAACGAGTTGTTTCAGATTCTCCCTCTGTTCACGTCACTGAGGGGAAAAAGTCCCGCCCATTTGTGACGCTGCCCTGTAAGCATAGAAACAGCCCTGAGTGAAAAGCTGTGGTCCGCCTCTGCCATCACTGTTTACTTGCTGTAGCTGCTCGATATATACAATGTCAGCGCCAAATAGGCTTTTCAAGTGTTGTGTTTTGGGATGCAATGAACATAGGAGCCTCCATAGGCTCCCACCTTCTGAGCAACTGAGGACACTGTGGTTAAGTTTCATTGTCTATGGAAATGTCTTGGAGAAAATCATTAAAGTCCCCAATACGTACAGGAATCAATACCAACGCTTTGTCCAACGCTTTGTGTGCGAATGTAAGCTCCAGACAAAGTAAGTATCATGCTTTTGTTTTCCAAATTGCCTTTCTGAAAGAGCTTCTTGGCACTCTGTAAGGCTAATGATGATAAAGCTACCATTGTCTCTGTCTGTTTTAACTGGTGCTGTCTTCATGAATGATCGTGAATAGGAATGTGGTAGTTAAAGTTAGATATGAAAGCAAAGTGAGTCGATCACTTTGCTTGAGTTTGAGCTTGAGTTTGTTGAGCTCATAATCACGAGTGGGACTTATAAAGTTTGTGATAGCATGCCATGAGACCAGCTATATTGTTATTTTTATTGTGTTCCTTGTCTGTTTAATTCATAAACGTGAATTTATCATGCACAGTACAATTAGATGACTAACTTTGAGGAGTACGTTTTCTGTAAAAATCGTGGAATGTTTATTTGCAAAGACAACCTCCGCCCTCTTCTCCGGGAGCAACAGCTCATTTGCCTTAAAGCAACATACTCAAAATCAGAGCGTTTTGGCTCATACCCTTAAAGTGGCAATTTTAACAAGCTATACAAAATTATCTGTCAGGTATTTTGAGCTAAAACTTCACATACACACTCTGGGGACATCAGAGACTTATTTTACATCTTGTAAAAATGAGCATAATAGGTCCCCTTTACACATGTTAGTCTGAACACTATAAACACAATCAAGCCTATAGAAAAACCACCCCTTTAAGTCACGGTTCTTCTTGCAAAAATTATAATTTTGTATCCAAGTCCTTGACTTTTTTTTTTTTGCACTCATTCACCTTTTCTGTGTTGAACTGATTCACTTTTGTTAACCCCAGTCATGCGCTGCTTTGTTTGGATTGTTCACTTAAATCCACCAGCTTCTCATACACCCTCCTTTCCAGATTTATTATCACCTCCAAAATGGTTTAATTGGAGATTCCAGACTTCTCACTGTCAGTTGTTGGCTTAGTCCATTGGGACATTTATTTCACTGGTTGTATCTAAGGGGTGTATATTTTTGCAAAAACTTTAAATTCAGAATGATGAAAAGGTGATGTTTTTCTGTTTCATCAGATGTTACTCATATGTGGGGAATCTAAAGATTGGGAAACAAAATTTGTCAATTGGTGCAAACTGTGACGATTTAGGAACAGTGGAGCACGAGTTTCTGCATGCGCTGGGTTTCTGGCACGAGCAGTCCAGATCTGACAGAGACGACTATGTCACCATTGTGTGGGACCAGATTCAAGAGGGTAATTATTGAATTCTTAAGTACACGCATCAATAATAACATCATTCTGTCTTGTCAAATTCCTAAAATCGTTGTATTCTAATATAAAATGCGCATCTGTATGTTTATTAACCAATTTACCATTTGTTTCTCACTTAGGTCAAAAGAACAACTTTAAGTCATATAATGAAACGGTGTCAAGCTCTCTAGGTGTGCCCTATGATTACGGTTCAGTCATGCACTACAGTAAGACATCCTTCAGCAAAGGCAGTGAGCCAACCATTGTTACCAAAATACCAGAATTCTTGGATGTGATTGGTCAACACATGGAGTTTAGTGACAGTGACCTACTCAAGCTAAACCGGCTATACAATTGTAGTAAGTTTTTGATTAAACACTTTCTGTGGAAGGCTTATATTTTATAAATATATTGACATTAGTTTGACTGATAAGATAAACACTTGCTTCTCTCATTCACCTCTTCCTAAATATTTGTCATACTTCTTCCAGCTACAGCCTCAACTTTTCTGGACTCTTGCCAGTTTGAGGAGCCGAATATCTGTGGTATGATCCAGGGTGATGGTGGAAATGCCAAGTGGGCTCGTGTACAAAGAGTAAAGCACGGTCCACAGACGGACTACACCAACCTAGGTCAATGTCAAGGTATGAACACCCCTAACCCCATATCCAGGATTCAACCCAACACAACCCAACTGAGTTTTGCATTTATCAGGGATGTGATTTTTCCGTATTTTCTAACTTCTGAGGGACGACCTATGTGATTCGCGTAGATCCAGGTTGTTGTGTTTTTTTTTTTGGGAGGGTGGGGCTGTTGATTACTGCATGATGATTAAAATCATGCAAATGGCCTTGAGCTATTACCTAAATAAACTGCAAAAAGATTGTTTTCTACAACATAATGGACGGAATGATCCTGAGAGCGCTGCACGAGCTCGCAGCGCCATCTGCAGGACAGTTAAAAGCATTCAAATAATTCAAAGTGCCAAACGCGAATAGAATCAGCGCTGAAGCATGTTACTCGACCCGGTGACTTTTTATAAATGGCGATGAGAATTTGAGATTGCAAGTGCTGGCTATTGCTGAAGTCTGATGCACTACATGTCTGCTGTTACAGTACTGTTTAGTTTCGATCCCCCTTTGGTGCTAGCCGGGCTTGGTTTGAGCCCCTTTAATTTGCATTTGGGAACGCAACATTCGTCTTTAGAAACATTTATAAATACACTATATTGCCAAAAGTATTGGGTCACCCCCTTCTAATGAAAGGTTTGACCACTTTAGTCATTTCCATGAGTACAAATCTTAATTTTTAAGCATATAATGACATTCTAGGGAATTGCGTGCTTCTAATTTTATAGCAACAGTTTGGACAGGACCCTTTTCTATTCTAACATGATAGTTTCACTGTGTATAAGGCAAGGATAAAAGATAAATGATGATTCAGTCAGTGTAGAAGAACTTGACTGGTCTGCAGAAAGACAAGTCATAATCCCAGCTGAACACCTCTGGTGTGACTTTAAATGCAGACCTTGAGCCAAAAATTCATCACCAAACACCAATGAAAGACTATCTTAATGGTCTATTATCTAATAAAGTGTATACTTTCACAGGGGTTGGGTTCTTCATGCATTTCAGCACAGCCAAAAGAACCCGTTGTTACACGGCTTACCTGCAAAGTCGTCTCTTTTACCCCAAAAGACGCTCTCAATGCCTGCAGTTCTACCACTACATAAGTGGGGGTGTCGATGATCAGCTAAACATCTGGGTGCGTGAATACACTGCTGATAACACCAAAGGAGCCCTGAGACTCATTCAGAAGATCAGTGGTAATAATTCTTTATATTTAAAACACTGATAGATAAATCCTTTCAGCCTATGGATAACTTATACTTGTACATCCTAGGTGGACTTCGAGGCTCCTGGGAACTATACCATGTTACACTAGATGTCTTTGATAAATTCAGAGTAGTGTTTGAAGGAGTTAAAGGAAGAAAACCATCAAAGGGTGGTCTGTCTCTGGATGACATCAACCTCTCAGAGACACAGTGTCCTCAATACACTTGGCGCATTCGTGATTTTACCAAGCTTCTCGCTACAACCCCTGCCGGTTCTGAAACCTACAGCCCCCGCTTCCTATCCCCAGATGGTTACTCATTTCAGATTAGTTTATACATTAATGGCTTGAAGGATAATCCAGATAAAATGGCAATCTATTTCTACCTGACCTCTGGACCCAACGATAACAATCTCCAATGGCCATGTCCGTGGCGTCAGGCATCCATGGAGCTGATGGACCAGAATCCAGACATCCAACACCGCATGAACAACATTAGGATGATCACCACAGATCCAACCAAGAACTTTACTGACTGTAAGACACAAAGTTATAGATGTTAGTCAGTTTATGAGTCATTATTAACTTTATTGTGGTGTTCACTGATACTAGTACTAATTTATCAAAACAAAGAACACAATTACCACATAGCGCACATACATGGCCGTGCGCATACATGGCTGCAGTACGCTGCAGAGCGGTATCTGAGATTTTCTTTTTTCCCTTTGATCATTCCCAATATACTTGATTTTTGTGATAGTTTTGTGATTAATTATTTATTAAACTGACAAGAAATATATAGCCTAGTGCGGTTGTATTTTTCTTGTGTAATTAAATTAAATTATTTTAACCTGATCAGGTTTAATAAAAACACATTTTAAGTTTAAGCATAATGCATGTCCACGATTATTCAAACAACTAACAAATTATACAGTGAGCAAAGTACATACATTATCAAAGAATATAACTGAATTCAGTCTAGTGTGTAAGCACTCTAAAAAAGCTATACGCTATAATCAGTAATGTTGTCTGCAGTGTATGATGAATTCATCTCTTATTTACATCATATGTACATCTGCACTTTGTTGTTTCTGATGAGAGAATTCGCTAAAGTGCACTGACCAAAACATTTGCGTATCAGTGATGTGAATATTTAGTAAAAATCCCCTTGAATAATATAAATATTAAAGACAAATTATTGAACTAAAATCACAAAAGAACAACTTTATATTGGTTTTGCATATAACTCAGTCTTCATTTGTATGTTAATCTATAAGTTATATTGTGATTATTAATATATATTATTAGTATATTGCTATATTGTGATTACTAATATAGTAATTATTATTAAGAAAATAAGTAGAGGAACATTTATTTAATTTCCTTCAGGAAACTTTTAACTCAATTTTTCTCAAAATTGAGTTTGCTTATTCTTTCGACCTCAAAAGGGTATAGCTCAGTTATTGTTCGTCTGATTCCAACAAGTCATACATCATTTTGAAGGCCTTTTAATGTGAAATGTGAAAATAACTCATTTTTGAAAACTTGCTCATTTTGACTCATTTTGCCAGCTCAGGTCACAAATGTGTTTTATAAAGAATATCTTCTCTCTTTGTGCAGCCAAGGGTAATGTTGAGTATTTCTGGAACGACCCACGAAAAGTAGGCAGTCTAGTCACTGACACAGATGGCAGTAAATTCTACCGGGGGCCAGGTTACGGTACCAGCAGTTACATCACACATGATCGTTTGAAGAGTCGAAACTTTATTAAAGGACATGATGTCATCTTCCTCCTCTCCCTTGAAGGTTTGTGCTTCTTATTCAGTGAATACCAATACCAGTGAAATTCTTATGAAATATGAGAAGAGTTTAAACGTTCAACTTCATCAATAGATGTTACTGGACTTTTGAAGACTCAGACCAGGAGACCAAAATCAGAGACCTGCGATTAGAGATTGATGGCGTGATGCGGAGGAGGAGCCAAAGAGACAGATGGTTGTATGTATCCACATTGCAGTTTTCTCCTCCCATGCTTGAGAATTGTACCATTATTCATTATTAAATGTAAATGAATGTACAGTAACTTCCATTCAGTGTTGGGTAGAAACTAGTTACATAATTAAATTACAGTTACCTATGAAAATAATTACAAAGGGGTTATCTGATTTTCACATACATACATATGATTGATTTTTTCCCAAATTGTATTGACTTCACTAAAATATGAGACACCAATGTTTCAGGAGATTTAGGAAACAAAATAGGTGAGTCTTAGTCAACGCAGTCACAGATTCCACCGTCACCACAATCATGAGCCCCAGTCTACACCAGATCCCAATCTTCCTATTTAAAAATGTAATTATTATAATCTTCAAGTGAAGAAGGATTTTGAAAGTCTGACAGTAATCAGTGTCGAGTACTACTGAAAGATTAACCCTGCCTTTATTACATTTTAAATAGGGTAATTTATAATCTGTAACCAATTACATTTCCAAAGTAACCTTCTAAACACTACACCCATTTAACTGAATTTTCTCTTACAGAACCCCAGAGTTCCTTTTAAAAGGACCATGGACTAAAAGATCCCCATGAGATGCAGGATACATCATGAAGCCTCAATGGAGAGAGAGAGAGAGAGAGAAAAAAATATTTCCAGAATTTGCCATATTATGTCTGCATTACTGAACTGGAGCGACTAAATCATAAAACATGTATCTGATAAAAAAAATTATAAGTACTATTCTCAAGAAATGTTATTACTAGCACTTCTCTTGTTCATTGCCTCCTTAAGATTAATTTCTTCTTGTATTCCTCATTTGTACGTTGCTTTGAATAAAATTGCCTGCTAAATGAATAAATGTAAATGCTAAATAAAAAGCAAAAAAAAAATTACATTAAAGCACTTGATCAAAATAAGTACTCAACTATTATTGCTCACACAGGCTGTATCCGAAATCGCCCCGTATACCCTCAAATAGAGCACTGTTTGAGGGGACAGCCATTTTAAGTGGTGTTCGAAACCATAGTGGATGTTATCAAGTGCACTCATTCAATCCCTCAATGCACCGCAAAAACGAGTTTACAACCAATGTACACTCAATGGCCAGAGAATCCCCATAATGCACTGTGAGAGTCGCGCGCCGAATGGATTCCTGTGTCTCGCCAGAAGATGGTGCCTGCAGCTGAATCATCCATTCATTTACTTTAGAAGCTCTCGTCCATGGCGTAACACAGAGTAATACAACACAGGTACAAATTAATTGTAAATTGACTATTGGGGTTTACATAATTTCCGTGACAGAGTTCAAGATAAATCCTTTAATCTTACTATTGAAGCTGCCCATTTCAAATGATTGCTAAACAGCAAGCAAACTATGCAAAAGCGGCAGTACTTCCGGTGCACGTAGTGTCCGAATTCACTCCTTCAAGTGAACTGTATGAGTGGACTAATGTGGGGGAATAGTGAATGAGGGTATAGGGGCGATTTCGGATACAGCCACAGTTTATTAGTGGTATGTAGTCTGTAACAAAGTGCTGGCATATCATAAATAATTGCAATGTAATTTTCATTCTTGAAAAAAGATGCAGCTGTCCATTGGCACTGCTCTAGATGAGAAACATCACATTCTCTGAGACCATGACCTGGTTGTCATCCTGCATGCGCTATAGCAGAAGGTTCATCTTGTTCTGGTCAAAATCCTCGTCCTGTCCTTTGTGAATGTGAGTTAGAAGAACAGGAACCGCCACAGACTGAGACCGGGTCACCTTAAAGGCCTTCAGTAAAGCCGCCTTGAAGACTTTCAATCTAAACATGTCAAATCAAAAGGGTCACACTGTTAAAAAAGCAGCCTCCATATCTAATGTGCGGTTAGATTGTGGAATTGGTTCAAACTAAATGAGGAAACAAAGAAACATGATAGAAAAAAAATCCAGACCAGTCCATCATTGTTGCACAAGTTCACAGTATTAGCACAGGCCAGAATTCATTATCTGATAATGAAGAGGACTCTGTTGTACCTGTCCTGACTAATGTCAGCCTTCTTGCTTTGC
This sequence comes from Gymnocypris eckloni scoliostomus, assembly GCA_027564155.1. Lineage (NCBI taxonomy): Eukaryota > Metazoa > Chordata > Actinopteri > Cypriniformes > Cyprinidae > Gymnocypris > Gymnocypris eckloni. Next base: position 19,061,118 of record CM050412.1, on the reverse strand, counting down.
TTCTCTGAGATGCTGAGCTGTTAACAACAACACCACCACCACCACAAGACAATATCATATGTATACACACAAAAAAGTGAATTTACTTAATTTTTATTTTGCAAGTTTTTTGCACATATTTTAATAAGTAAAATTTAAGTATGGAATTAAGTAAAATCTACTTAACTAAATTATGTAAAATTAGCAAAGGAAATAATTCAATTTAATGTGGCCAGTTAGAGTTTGATGAGTAATTTCTAATTATTTTAAGTTTATTCTGCATTACTCAAGTAAATTTCTTTACTCAAGCAATGTAGCACTGACAAAAAACATGCTATTAAAGCATGCGGTTCACTTACAAACATGTAAGCAAATAGACATCTGGTGTTCCTTTAAGATAATATGTCTACTCAATATAGTTGTTATCCAAAATAACATGGATACCTTAATACTTGGTACACAACACACAATGACAGTAACAATCATTAAAGTAGAAAATGAACTCCAGATGTCACAAAACAGTAAGTTACTAAACCTAACAACAAAAGCAACCATAAAACGTCTCGGGTTACTTGACCGTAACCCTGTTCCCTGAAAAAGCGGCAACGAGATGCTGCGCTGAAAAGCGCTATGGGAACATTCTTTGTTCGACCGGTTGTTGAAGCATGCGTGTCAAACACGCCAAATTTTGGCTTAATAACCTCGGTTAGGTGACGTCACTCGATCACGAACACCTGGAGGTATAAATAGATGTGACGTGGAAACATCCTCAGGTCAAACTTTTGTCTGAAAGGACGTCCAGTCACGCTTACAGTGCGGCATTGAGGCGCAGCATCTCGTTCCCGCTTTTTCAGGGAACAGGGTTACGGTCAAGTAACCCGAGACGTTCCCTTATCAAAAGCTACTCTCGATGCTGCGCTGAAAAGCGCTATGGGAACGAGAATGCCAACGCCGCCGCACTGGAAGTGTCTGGACCCCCAACGTTGTGTAGTGTGTACACAAACATTGAAGAGGTCTCAGACATGACTCTGGGATATCGACTCAAGGACGTGCGAGCCCGGAGTAGCATGAACATTTCAAACTATAGACTCTAACAAATGTGTGCGGAGAGGACCAACCTGCCGCATCACAAACTTGCTGCAAGGGGGCACCTCTTGCCAACGCCATAGAAGATGCAACCCCCCTGCTTGAATAGGCCTCTTAGTGGCGAAGCTTGACCACGCGCCTCATAGGCTAGGGCAATAGCATCCCTCACCCAATGCGATACAGTATGCTTCGTGGCAGCTGCCCCCCGGTTGCGGCCCCCATAGCATATGAAAAGTTGCTCCGACTTACACCACTGGCTAGTGCGGTGGACGTAGATCTGAAGAGCACGTACTGGACACAGTAAGTGAAGTCTTTCCTGCTCCGGTGTTGTGAATGGCGGAGGGCAGAAAGCTTCAAGAACGATCGGATTCATGGAACTTTCGGAAGATAATTTGGGTGAGGGTGCAAAATAACTTTGACCAGCCCAGGGGCAAAGTCTAGGCAGGATGGTGAGATTGACAGAGCCTGCAAATCCCCAATTCTCATAAGAGAAGTAATGGCCATTAAAAAACATCTTTAGAGTCAGAAACCTGATAGGCGCTGACTCTAGTGGTTCGAAAGGGGTCATGACCAGACCCTCGAGCACAATAGCTAAATCCCACGAAGGGGCTGTCACTCTGGTGGGCGGCCTCAACCGCTTACCTGAATGAAGCGGGCAACTAGAGGGTGCTTTCCCACAGAAACCCCGTCAAAGAGAACAGGGCAAGCCGAAATGGCGGCCACATAGACTCTGAGAGTACCAGGACATGTGCCTGAGGACAATTTCTCTTGCAGGAACTCCAGCACTGAAACAACTTGGCAGTGAACTGGGTCTACATGGTGTGCCATACACCAATTCTCGAAATGTGCCATTGAAAGCATAACTCCTTGTAGTGGAGGGAGCCCTAGCGCTTAAAATAGTCTCTACTATGTCGGGCGGAAGCCCAGCATCTCTCAGTTGGTCCCCCTCAGGGGCCAGACATGGAGGTTCCAGAGCTCGGGCCTCCCCTGTGCCTGAGATAGGAGATCTCTCCTGACCGGGACCGCCCACGGCGAGCCGTCGAGGAGGGATATTAGATCTGAGAAATATTCTGGTCGGCCAACGGGGCGCTAACAATAAGAGGCGAGACCCCTGTTGACGGACCTTGCTAGGACTCCCGGAAGCAGAGCGCTGCTATTTCGGGGTGGAGTTTCCATTCCCCATGTCTCACAGCTTGTCTAGACAGCAAGTCTGCTCCCACATTCATATGCCCGGGGATGTAGATCGACCTGAGGGACAGGAACTTGTCCTGTGCCCAAAGCAGAACCTGCTGCACTAGTCTGTTCAGGCGGCGCGAACGCAGTCCGCCCTGGTGATTTATCCGCACTAGGACATGGTAGCCTCTCAACTCCTGGAGGAAGTATTTCAGGGCCAGAAATAGAGCCATCATTTCGAGGCAATTGATGTGCCAATCGAGAAGATGGCCTCTCCAAATCCCTTGGGCTGGACGGCCATCCAAGACCGCACCCCAGCCCGTGAGGGAAGCGTCTGTCGTTAGCATCTTGCGACGACAACACGGACCTAGTGTGGGACCCAAAGTCAGAAACCGGGGTCTGAACCACATAGAAAGGGTATGAAGCCCCTGGCGCGTACCCTTATTTGCCTGTGGGGATTGGCCCTTGGATGAAATCCCCTGGCTCTGAGCCACAACTGAAACGATCTCATCTGCAGGAGGCCCAAGGGTATCACCGTGGATGCAGCTGCCATGAGACCTAGAACCCTCTGAAGGTAATGAACAGTAATTCTCTGGCCTAGCTTGATGTTATTAGGGCTTTTAGAATGGATTCGACACGTGCAGGAGACAGCTGTGCCTGCATCGTGATCGAATCCCATACAACCCCCCGATACGTTGTTCTCTGAGCTAGGTTGACATCTCGATGTCGAAGCTCTTGAGACTGTGTCCAGAATCATCCAGTCGTTTATGTAATTTAAAATGCGGATGCCCTGGAGTCTCAGAGGAGACAGTGCTGCATCCATGCATTTCGTATACGTGCGGGGTGACAAAGCTAGGCTTAATGGAAGAACCCGATACTTATAAGCTTCCAAAAGCGAACCTCAGGAACTTCCTGTGTTGTGGCAATATTTCTACGTGAAAATATGCATCCTTGAGATAGATTGTCACGAATCAATCCCCCGATTGGATCGGAGACACAATCATCTTGATTGTCAACATCTTGAACTTGATCTGAGGTAGCGGTTCAATCCGCGAAGATCTAAAATTGAACGCAACCCCCCATCTTTCTTGTGTAATAGCCTGACTCTCTGTCTGGCAGGGGAACATGTTCTATGGCCCCCTTGTACAGCAGAGCTTGCGACTCCTGTGTCAATAAATCAACTCGTTCCAGTTTCACGGAAGTGGAGACCACGCCGTTGAAACGCGGAGGCCGATATGCAAACTGAATCCTGTAGCCTTTCTCTACAGTCCTTCCTACCCACGGAGATATATTTGGCAGTAGTTTCCACGCTGCCAGATTCTCTGAAAGGGGCACTAGTTTTGACACTTCGCCTTGATGGGGGATGTTAGATGTGCGGTGTCCTGAAACGTGGCAGGAAGCAACCGAACACGTAACATATCGCTGGAGACCGCTGCTCCCCGAAACACCAGTGGCGGCGGAGATTGAACAACGGCCTCTTGAGGGTGCCAGGAAGGAGTCTTTATTCTCTGTTGAAATTTCACACACCTCTCCCAGGGGGGCACACCCCCGGGGTCCTGGGCGCGCAAGCCTCAGGACCTTCCCTTGGAGGAGATGATGCTCCTCAGGTCCAGTCTCTTTGAGGCGGACTGTGAAGCGCGGCGAGCCGCATCCCAGTCTCTACGAGGGGGTGCTCGGCTCGCCACACTCTCCTTGTGCTTCACGCCTCAGAGGAACCGGTCTTGGTCGGAACCGGGTGGCCGACTTTCCCGACTCTTGAGCACGGCGGGGAAGAAACCTCACAAAGGCCTCCTCGTAGCGCTTTGCCTCCCGAACCTAGTGGCGACGGTGTTAACGGCATCGCCAAATAGGCCGGAAGGTGAGATGGGGGCATCAAGGAGGAAAGTGTTTTTTCTTTGTCCTTGATGCCCGTGAGGTTGAGCCACAGATGTCTTCTCCGTGGAACCCTGGCAGCCATAGAACGGCCGATGGCACAGGCCGTCTGCTTGGTCGCACGGAAAATGCCCCTTCGTCAATTGACCCGCCTGTGCTCAAATCTTTCAGCAGGTCAGCCTGGCATGCCTGCAAAACCGCCATAGTATGCAAAGCAGCACCAGCCTGACCCGCTGCTTGAAAGGCTTTCCCCACCAGTGAAGATGTTACTCTGCATGGCTTGGTGGGGAGAGTTGCTTTCTTTAATGATGATGACCCCCCAGGAGAGAGATAGCCCGCGAGCGTCTCTTCAGTCTGAGGCATCATCATATAGCCCCGTGCCTTTGCATCAACGATAGTCGAGTAGATCGACATCGATAGCACAAAAACACAGGACGTATACGTATTTTTTTTTTTGTGTTCCATGAACGAGCTACCTCGTCATGGAGATCACCAAAGAAGGGGAGAGACCGTCACTGAGGCCCCTCCCCCTGGCCACGCACAGATATCTGTCGTCTAACTTTGACCGTTTGGAGGTCTCTTGCTCCTGCGGCCAGTCTAGATGCAATCGATCGACTGCCCGAGTAACCACCTCTTAAGCTTTTTCATCACGAGAGGAGCGCACTTAGGTGGCAGTTTCCACTTCCACAGAAGAAAGAGATGAAGTCTCGCCGGCCCGTTCAGAAGAAACGCCGATGCGCGCTTGAGAAACGGATGCGAGGGCTTCATGATCCGGCGAGAGCGCGAGAGAAAGGGGGTGAATCCGTCTCACGTGCCTCGGCAGACCGACATGCGATCACCACGAGCTTTTAAAGAAGGCGGCTCGCGAAGCACCTAAATCGAGAGGAGATCGCAGTGCTCGCACTCGAGCCCACGGATCGCGTGCTCTTCCAAACACTCAAACAGAAAGCATTTGGATATCTTCATCAGAGAGCTGCCTCTGACAAGGAAGTAAACATCTCCTTACCTGATCTGTCATAGTGAGTAGTTTTCCAATACACACACACACACAATGCGGTCCTTGAAGACAAAAAGACCTGAGGATGTTTCCACGTCACATCTATTTATACCTCCAGGTGTTCGTGATCGAGTGACGTCACCTAACCGAGGTTATTAAGCCAAAATTTGGCGTGTTTGACACACATGCTTCAACAACCGGTCGAACAAAGAATGTTCCCATAGCGCTTTTCAGCGCAGCATCGAGAGTAGCTTTTGATAAGGGAACAGTGTATAAACAACTCGAACACGTGACAAATGTAACCTTATGAATTATTCATGCCCCAGTGCATGATGGGAACAACGGGATCATAACTTTGCTATTTACTTTGTAAAAACCCTTGTAAAAATAAACAATTCCAAGTAAAATATACGTATGAATTCAAACTTTCATTTTTACAAGCTTAAATTGAGTACTAATATAAAATGTACAGTTTTTGAAATTCTTCATTTAATGCATAATTCAAATTATTTATTGACAAAATGACATGATTTTCCGTAGTATTTAAATTTATTTATTTAATCATTTTTACCAGTGTAATGGCACTTAATATATTCAAAATATTACAATTCAACGTAGAGAAAAAAACTACTAAATTGGTAAAACTGACTATACAGCAATGGACAGAACCTGCATTGATTAAGCATAGCTCACTGAGAAATCAAAGTGAATTAGTTGACCTACAGTTTTCATCTTCTGTGAAATCGTAAGGGTCAGATTCCTTACACATTCACCTTAGGCTCCTTTGACTCTCTGTATCCATCTCAGAGTTCTCAAGCACCTTCCTCTTCTTATCCTTCTCCAGAATCTACAGAGTCATGCCAAATTATGTTAGACACTGAAAAACAGTATCACTTCTGGATGTGAATGATTGCATGCCTTTTTGAAATAATCTAACTGTATGAGTGCAGCTTCTGCATCTCCCAGATCGATGGTTATACTCATGCGGGCCTTGGCGTGAGCTGTAGACAATCGAATCATGGTCTCCAGAGCTCGAGCGGTCACCGGCATCATCTGTGGGAATGGTTACAGTCAGTCTAAATCAAACTAAGCAATTCAAGAGTAACAATATCATTGTAAAGCACCCAAGATTTTACACTTTAAATGGGCTCTACAGACCCTGGCGGAGTCACTGTTGACTTTTTTCTCATAGATCTGTAGCTCCTGCTCGGCTGCTTCGGTGATGTTCGGGTCTTCAGTGGCAAACACATCTATTGTACTCCCCAGTGACATTGCTGTTGATACAGACATGACAGAACGAGAGCAACCGCTGACTAAATTTCTGAATTACATGGAAATGGTTACATCAACGGGTCTCAAACTGTGGTCTGAAGCATTCAAGTTGTCCACAGGTGGGCAGATGTAATAAATACAATATTTATTTAATGAATGTTCAAAAGAACAGCATTTATATATAAAAAAACAATATAAATGGTTTTACTCTCACATTTGATCAATTCGGTGTGTAAACTTATGAAAGGTGTGATACATAGGCTTCAGATCTCTCCAGTGAAACATATACAGTGAATAATACATTTTCAAAGACCTGTGTTAAGTGTAAAATGGAAGACGGTTTTGACCGTTTTCATATTAAGGCATTCTGAATGGATGTTGTTCAAGAAATTAATAACAAATTGTGATTTGTGTGTACTCAAAATAATCTTGAGTAAATACAATGAAAAAAACAAGGAATTCACATTCATTGTAAGACACTTCCTTAATTTTGTTATCGATACAAAACTTATTTGGCAGTTTCAAATCTTGCTGCCGGTAAGGACACGTAACAAAGACACGTTATCTTATTGCTACATTGTTGTTTTAAAACATCAACATTTTCAATAAAAATGTTTCCACAAGGATTAACCATGATTAACCATCTTTACAGTTTTTTCAAAGTACATCACACTCTTTGGAATTTCCTCAAAAACAATAGCAAATTATCTTGGTTTAATTGAAATTTGTGAAGAAATGCAGTATAAGTACCCATTGGAATTAACTAAAAGAATACCTTCCTTGAACCAAATATGAAGAAGTCCTCCTGATCAGCCAGGCAGAAAGAGGAGAGGCAAGAAAGATTTGTTTTTAAATAATATGTCCTTGTTATTCCAACTAGTGAAAAACTGTGCTTATATACCTATTTCCATGCTAACAGGGCTTTATGAAAACCAGCCAATTTAACAGGAATTTTATCAACAGAAAATTACATTTCAGCAAAAAGTCTCTGCCTCCAAGAGTTAAATATATAATTAGAAATGCATTCCAATGATTTTCTCTATTCTTCATAAACTCCATAATTTAATTGTAAAAGTGTTATTGAGAGTATTATATTCTAAGACCTTCAGTCCCCCTTGCTCTTTAGGATTACAAATTACCTCCTAATTTAAATTATTTCAATAATGTGTTTTTTCTCCTCCAAATAAAGTTATAAAGAATCTGATCTGGATCTTTAATAGTCTTGGGAGGCACCTCTGACGATAATGATGTATAGACAGATCTATAGATATACAGTACCTTACACCTTTGACAAAAATACCCTCCCAAATATTGAGATGGGACATTAAACACAAATTGAATTTCCTTTTAGTTTTCTCAATAATGGGCTCAAATTTTAACTGACCCCTTTGTTTTTAATTTTTTACAAATTATTACACCTAAATATGTTCATTTACGTTTAACTGGAATGTTCTCAATTTCTGAAGAGAAGCAATCTTGGGAAATAAGAGATTTATCTAGATTCTTGAAACACCATGAATTCCTCAATATATCTAATTGTTTTTGATACTTCAAATTTGTTTTTCAAAATACACAATCATACAAGTGTCATCAGTGAACTGCAAGTTTAAATTGTACACCTAAAGCTGAGGTCAAAAAAATAACTCCCAGACTATACTCCTTAGAGTACAGTGTGAGAACAGGAAAACACCTCAGCAACACAAAAGCACATAAAAAGCCAGAGGGGAAGTGAATCCGCCCAGCAAGCAGCCATCTGATCCAAGCCACTGATCAAGCGCTGGTTCAAGGTTCTTTATTACCAGTCCACATTGAAGCGAACAGAGGCGAATGGTCGGGGGGGCAATGTCTGTAATGTCTGTAGGGTGGGGGAGGAACGCAAGAGCGCCTCACTGCATTGCACTCCCGGGGTAGATTCCAGCAACAGCCTTGCCAAGGCCACTGTAGGGGAGCCAGAAAAAGATAAGATTGTATTGTCTTTGGGGCGAGTAAACATTCCAATTTTTGCAGGCTACTCTCTGTCCGTTTTTATCAATTTTGGTCTCCATTTTAATCAATTTCCCTTTGTAAAGCCGTGAACTTCTCCTTGGTAGAATCAATATTGCGATTATAGTCTCAGTGCTCAATGCTGACCGCTCTTCCCACAGCTTCAATCATACGGGCAGCCTTGTGGGGCTTTGGACAGCTGTTCCCGTTTTCTGAATTCTTCGATAACCCAGGGCAAAGCCTAATCCAATCAGCAAAATACCTGTTATCATGGTTCCGAATAGGTAGATATCAATGTCCTCCACGGAAAGAGCCGCAAGACACACGATCCGCCACCTCTCCCACGCGCCATCGTATAGCCCGCTGCGAACGTTCCGTCAGGGCAGTCAGGTTCCCCGAAACCCAAGTTTCGATAGTGTCAATTGCATTAAGAGACCAGTTAATCCATAATATTTTAGTTTGGAGAGCAGTGCAGAGAGAGTCTCTCACGAGACAAGGGAGCAAAGCAGGGAAGATAAGGGTGAGGACGGGGAGAGAAAGCGACCGCCTCCATTGAGAGCCAAAGAGAAAGGTACCACGATGAATATCAAATCTTTTTGAGGTACCATAAGCAAGTTTGATAGAACTATTACACCCCCTATACAATGTTCTAACTGCTTTCAAAAAACCAAACAATTTAATAACTTTCCAAATAAAATCATGAATCACCATATCAAATGCTTTATAGAAATCAATAAATAAAATAAAACGATCATCCTCAATAAGGTGATTATAATCAATCATAAGACCCAGTCGTAAACATGGATTATCCAGTTCACTAGAAGGGCCTGGTCTAGTTTTAGGAGGCCATCTATGGGATGAAGAACGTGCTATCTGTGACCATGGGCAGTTGCTGACGCTCGCTAAAGCGTGCAATTGCTTTTATGTTTTATGTTTAAAACATAAAATATGTTATGTTTCACTTTAGCTTCGAAATCAATCTCGTTGGTGTTGATTTTGTTTTGAACTAATCATCATGTAGTGACCTGGATACCTGAGTTAGGTTTTCTTTATTGATTACATCAACAAGGTGAAAAATACAAGATCTGGCATTACCAGACAGATGTTTTTGAAAGTTACTTCAATATTTAAAAAAAAATGTATAAAAAAATTATTTGTTTTAGACACACAGAAATCAAGATTCAGCGTGAGAATCACAACAATGGTGACCAACAAAAAAGCATGTTGTAGCCAATAAAAACTCATAATTGGCTCCCATCATGCATTGTGGCATGAATAAATTATGAGCCGAATTGTCTTTGTAACTTATTTTACTCTTACTATATTCTTTTATTTTTGCTGTTTTATGTGAATTTATAATATCTTGTTTTGTGAAGCTCAGAGTTGATCTGTTTATCTGAATCTTGATGTCTGTGTGTGCCTAAAACAAATGTTTTTTTTGTTACCAGAAGAGCTTACAAGAAATCCTTACAAAATGTGTACACAGGAATACAGGATTTTTTGTACAAAGGCTCTCAATAAACATTTCATTCTAATCAATAAATATTATATAACGCAGAAATTAGACTGCAAATTAGTTCAGTGACTCAGAGCAAATAATTATTATATTAAAACATAATTGTCACCATCTGATGACTTTTGCTTTTGCTTTTGGTTTGTCTGGCTGTTATAACTCAGTTGCAGAAGCCAAATCAAATGTAAAGTTGAAAAGTCAAGGGTCAAGATCACAACTAATGCAAACACTGCCCACTAAAACGGTGATATACAAATTTAGATTTTCTCCTTTGGTGATTGCTAACATCAGGGTGTCTTCAATAACGCTCAATCATCACTCATTTATTCACATAATTATCTCATTAACTTTAACACTGTGTTACTTTACACTGCTTCACTGCTTCATGTGTTATATGACAGTCAGAGTGATAAATAAACACTGGGGATTTTGCTGTATAGCCTTATAGCTGTATCTTATTCGTAACACACAAAATTATCAATAATACAGTATCGAGCACCAAAAGCAGCCCATATTAAATCTCTAAGTTATCTTTAATTGAAAATATGCTTTTTTTCATGCGATTGTCCCATAAAGCAAAGGGAAAATCATTGTATGGTATTCCTAGGATCCCGATAGATAACTAAAATGGTTCACAGCAATAAAACGTATTTGGGATTAAACGGGTAAGATTTCATGACATTTATTATGTTTACTGTACTGATGCTGGCTACCTACAAGGACAGCTATTGATTACAGTGAATTTACCCCTCTTCCTCCTTTCTCTGGTTTACCTTTTTTAAGCTTATTGATACCAATCTCTTTCATCTACAAACCCTAGCAGGTATGTAACATTTTTCTCACTCTTGCAACACATGGACCAGGCATCGAATATACAGTATATTACTGTTTATGTGTATTACTGTATATCAGAGCTGTCAATCAATTAAAATATAACTAATCATACATTTTTTCTGAAATTAATTACAAATATCCGCCTAACATTACAATTTTTAAATATCTAGGCTACTTTTAATATTGCAATAATTTCACATTCAATTTTATCAATTAATGTAGAAACAACATACAGTATATTTTCATATTATTTTATTGCCATCTTTTTATGATTGAACTATCGCTGATACCAATGATATCTCTTGTTTTTCACCACTAATATTTAATCATTGACTAGCCATTCAACATTACAGTATAATTGAGAGCTATCAGTTTTAACATTGATTAGACTTTTAAAAATAACAACTAATTTAAGTGAACTTAGAATTATAGATGTATTTATTAAAAAGGCTTGAATGCTTCCTTTTGTGTATATTTGTATACTTTTACCATCTAACCAATCTCAGCATGCGTTAATTTTGTGTTGCTAGATGTTTTCCTCACTAAGGTTAAATTAGGTTAAATTAAGTCTTTCTTTGGACTTTGCTCTGGAAGTAATCTGTTGATTCTGCTAAACTTTAAATAAAACTGAAACTAAACTATATAAAAACTCAATTATAATGTTCACAAAATAAAAACTAAAACTAACAAAAATATTAATTAAACTAATACAAACTAACCTGAATTTTATAGCAAATTTGAAAACTATATTAAAATAAAACGAATAAAAAAATTCACAACTATATTAACTTCTCAGGTTACGTATGTAACCATGGTTCCCCGAGGGGGGAACGAGACACTGCGTCCCCTAGGGGTCGCTATGGGGAACGTCGTCAGCGTGACCCGTGCCTGAAGCATACATATATAAAAACACCACTTGTTGGCCGGCGACAGCCTATGACGTCACTACCGTTGCGACCACAATATAAGGGGCGCCGGGAGAATACATCATTCGCTTCTTCGTCTGAAGCTTGCGTCTGAAGCATGGCACACAGACTAGGGGACGCAGTGTCTTGTTCCCACTTGGGGACTACGTTCCCCTTCATGGGAACTTCGAACTGCGTCCCCTAGGGGTCGCTATGGGGAACGTTATACCCACGCCACTATGCTGAGGGGAGTGCAAGCCAATTTCGCGCACAAGGCGAGCACTAAGCCAACTCTACCAGGCTAAGGGAGTTGCCCCTGGGACGGTTGATGGCTGTCAGTGACATTATCCCCTTCGGCCAAAAACCCGAGCTGCATACCCTAAAACTCTTACCTGCTAGGTGCCAGGACTACCGGACCCAGGGTAGAGCTCAAAGGCTTGGAATCAGAAAAAGATTCCTTTAAGGGGATATGGCCAAGCACCTAGTGGTAGTAACTAGGTCCTGGCCGGTCACCCAGGGGCTACCGCTTGCTCTGCATGAGCTTGCTGAGGGAACTGTCTCAACAGATCCTTTGGTAGCATTACCATTAATTTTTTTTTAAGACCCAAAATATTGGGACAAAAGGAGTGCCCAAGGGGCTTGACCAGCTCAAAATAAGGGCACGAAGCTGCGCACGTAACCCTACCCTACGGGATTTTAGAAAGAATGCAGAACATTCGATGTGCGAACTTACTACTGGGTGGATTTTAGAAATGTGTCCAAAGTCTAGCGTGTTGACTTACCATAACATGGATTTTAGAAAGAACGCAGAACACTTGATGTGCGATCTTACCACTGAGTGGATTTTAGAAAGTGCCCAGAGTTTTAGCGTGTGCACTTATATATATATTTTGGTAACGTTCTATGGCTCTGGAGCGGAGAACTACTCATTCCTTAGAGTGAGAGGGAACTCAGACGCTCCGAAGGGAGCGGCATGCTCATAGGTGACCCTCTAATGTGAAGGGAGCAAGGCTAGCTCGACCAACAGGAGAGCGACCTATCACAGAGCTCTGGGGAGCGGAGAACTCATTTCTCAGAGTGAGAGGGAACTCAGATGCTCCGAAGGGAGCGGCATGCTCATAGGTGACCCTCTAGGTGAGGGGAGCAATGCTAGCTTTACCGACAGCGAGCTCTGGAGAGTGGAGAACTCATTCCTCAGAATGAGAGGGAGCTCAGACGCCCAAAAGGGAGCGGCATGCTCATAGGTGACCCTCTATGGTGAGGGGAGCAGTGCCAGCTCTACCAATGAGGAGCTCTGGAGAGCGGAGATCTCATTCCTCAGAGTGAGGGAACTCAGATGCCCAGAAGGGAGCGGCATGCTCATAGGTGACCCTCTGTGGTGAGGGGAGCAATGCTAGCTCGACCAACACAGAGAGAGAGACCTATCACAGAGCTCTGGGGAGCGGAGAACTCGTTCCTCAGAATGAGAGGGAAAACTCAGATGCTCAGAAGGGAGTGGCATGCTCATAGGTGACCCTCCAGGTGAGCGGAGCAATGCTAGCTCTACCAACAACGAGCTCTGGAGAGCGGAGAACTCATTCCTCAGAATGAGAGGGAACTCAGATGCCCAAAAGGGAGCGGCCTGCTCATAGGTGACCCTCTGTGGTGAGGAGAGCAGTGCTAGCTCTACCAATGAGGAGCTCTGGAGAGTGGAGAACTCATTTCTCGGAGTGAGAGGGAACTTCAGACGCCCAGAAGGGAGCGGCATGCTCATAGGTGACCCTCTATGGTGAGGGGAGCAATGCTAGCTAGACCAACAAGGAGAGCGGCCTATCACAGAGCTCTGGGGAGCGGAGAACTAATTCCTCAGAATGAGAGGGAAACTCAGACGCTCAGAAGGGAGCGGCATGCTCATAGGTGATCCTCTAGGTGAGGGGAGCAATGCTAGCTCCACCGACAGCGAGCTCTGGAGAGCGGATAACTCATTCCTCAGAATGAGAGGAAACTCCGACGCCCAGAAGGGAGCGGCATGCTCATAGGTGACCCTCTATGGTGAGGGGAGCAGTGCTAGCTCTACCAATGAAGAGCTCTGGAGAGCGGAGAACTTATTCCTCAGAGTGAGGGGACTCAGACGCCCAGAAGGGAGCGGCATGCTTATAGGTGACCCTCTAAGGTGAGGGGAGCAAGGCTAGCTCTACCAACAATGCTCAGAATGGAGCGGCATGCTCATAGGTGACCCTCTAATGTGAAGGGAGCAAGGCTAGCTCGACCAACAGGAGAGCGACCTATCACAGAGCTCTGGGGAGCGGAGAACTCATTCCTCAGAATGAGAGGGAACTCAGACGCCCCGAAGGGAGCGGCATGCTCATAGGTGACCCTCAATGGTGAGGGGAGCAGTGCTAGCTCTACCAAAGAGGAGCGCGACCTATCACAGAGCTCTGGGGAGCGGAGAACTCATTCCTCAGAGTGAGAGGAAACTCAGATGCTCCGAAGGGAGCGGCATGCTCATAGGTGACCCTCTAGGTGAGGGGAGCAATGCTAGCTCTACCGACAGTGAGCTCTGGGGAGCGGAGAACTCATCCTTCAGAATGAGAGGGAACTCAGACGCCCCGAAGGGAGCGGCATGCTCATAGGTGACTCTCTATGGTGAGGGGAGCAGTGCTAGCTCTACCAATGAGGAGCTCCGGAGAGCGGAGAATTCATTCCTCAGAATGAGAGGGCACTCACACACTCAGAAGGGAGCGGAATGCTCATAGGTGACCCTTTATGGTGAGGGGAGCAATGCTAGCTTGACCAACAAGGAGCGCTCCTAGCCTGGATCTAGAATCGACGAGTGAGGTAATCACTCATCCATTGGTTCCTGCGCATGAGATTAGTCCTGGAGCAGGAAGTTTCCACCTAACCTCGGTCAGGTGGAGTTTACAGTGGTTACAGGGGAATTAGAGAGGAATAAGAGGGCAGATGCCCCCCTAAGGGAAAGGAGTAGATGTCTTACTCTGGTCCGGACGAAAGTGTCATTTAGGACGCCTCGTCTGGAACACCTCTTTCAGGTTTTGCCTCTCTCTGACCCGCGCCTCTCTCTAGCCCTAGCTGCAGGCGGGGGAGGGGCATGAGTCGCGAGACTAGCCACCTGAGCCCATCTCTGATCCCCAGACCGAGATGGGCTAGGACCCCTGGTTGTTCGGGCTCAGACCTGGACTTTATAGAAAGCCTTACCCAGGTCTTTCAGCAGATCAGTCTGGTACACCTGAAGCACCGCCATAGTGTGCAATGAGGCGATGGTCTGACCTGCAGCTGCATATGCCCTGCCATTTAAGCAAGATTCAGGGCTTAGATGGCAAGGAAGGAGCCTTAAGAGAGGATATCTCGCCCACAGAGAGATAGCTAGATATCGTCTCTTGCACAGGGGGCATCCCCTCATAACCATTTTCACGCATCCCCTCAATGTCATCGTAACTAGTATGCTGAAAACTATGAATACGAGAATAATTGCTTTTTCCACTCCTTCTCAACCCCACATGGAGATTTAGGAAGAAAGGAAGGCTCGCTCGAGCTGGGGTTTATGGCCAAAAGATTATTTTATGGTCCATAACCTCCAATAACCCATCATATGCAGTTCAGGAGGATTGAGAGGGTTCAGTCTCAACTTCGCCTCAAACATCTCCTGCTCTTCCTGGGCATAACCCAGCAGAGCACTAGCCGCTGAATCTTATGATGTCAGAAAGATCACATCGTCACAATCCAGCAGCTCACTCTCGTTCTCGGCCGACGCGCGCGAAAAGGGGCGGTCCCTCTCTAACTCATCGGCCATATCCAACTGCGAACCCCACGATTTAATTCGCCTCCGTGCCTCGGCAGCGGTGGGTCCCAAATCGCGGGAAGCAGACGGCTGCCCCTCTTTCCTTGAAAAGAGGGACAGACGAGAGCGGAGCTTTTTCATCGAAAAAAGCTCACAGTGCACGCAGATTTTCCCCCTCAAGGACATCGCGTGCGTGCTCCTTGCCCAAACAAAAGACACAAAGATTGTGTGTGTCATCGGGTGTTAAATAACGAGGACACGGATCCACACACTTCTTAAACGCCTTGCTAGTGCTCGCCATGATAATAGAGAGAAAATTGTACTCTTACCAGAATGCACACTTCAAAAAAACAAATCAGTGAAGACGAAGAAGAGAATGATGTATTCTCCGCCCCTTATATAGTGGTCGCTACCGGTAGTGACGTCATAGGCTGTCGCCGGCCAACGAGTGGTGTTTTTATATATGTATGCTTCAGGCACGGGTCACGCTGATGGTCTTCCCCATAGCGACCCCTAGGGGACGCAGCTCGAAGTTCCCATGAAGGGGAATCTTGGTTACCTAGTGTCAAAGCATGAATTTGCATTTTCATTTGCGAAAATCAAGTTTTCCCAGGCCCAACAAGTGGGCGGGCAATATGCTAATGTTTCATTTTGACATCAACATGAAACGACTTGTGATTCATTTTAAAAACAACCAATTTCAATGATTCAGAGTCGACTCTTTCTTTTGAGAGACAATAACTTTATACACGGTGCACTTTCAGATTTATAACTTTGCAGAATGTTTTCATTCACTTAGAGCTGTGTTACACACTGCATGAAAGGTGATTTTCAAAAATCCATAATATGGTCACTTTAACTTCAAACCATTGCTTCTGGTTAAAATACCTGTCTGGTCGTTCTGGTGCTCAGAGCTCTGTAGCGTCGACCAGACGGCAACAGTTCAAAGAGGGAGTGTGCTGGATGTGATGGGTCCAGAGTGATTTTGCCAACCTTTTAAAAAAAACAGATTGTCTGCCAGTTGTTGATTCTTCACAGTACTGTGGGATGGTCTTGTACTTGGTGATCTCTTTCAGACCTTTCCAAACTGAAGCAGAATCACTGGAAGAGAATTGGATCCTTAGCTTATCGGAATAATTCCTCTTGCCACTCTGATCTCCTTTTCCAGTGTGTATTTGGCCTTTTATACAAGACTTTATCCCCCTTGCTGTAAGCATCTACTTTGGCCTGACGGAGCTATCTGAGTTTTGCAGTGAACCAAGGTTTGTCGTTTGTTGTAAGTTAAATGAGTCCTGGTAGGAATGCACATATCCTCACAGAAACTGATATAAGATGTTACAGTCTCTGTGAGCTCCTTCAGATCGGTGGCAACAACTTCAAAACAGTCCAATCAGTGAGGTAAAACAAGCTTTTAAATATTGCTCTGCTTTTGTCCTATGTCTGTGAAGCACTCACGAGGATGAACGAGCAAAACTCCTGGGGCAAGTAGAAAGGCTTGCATTTAATGTAAAGCACTTCTAGATCAGAACAGCAAATCTGCTTTAACACCGCCACAAATGTACACCACCTCTCATTGATGTAAAAGCACGTCCCGCCGCCGCATGATTTCTGTTGATTCTAAGCGTCGCGATCCGCCTTATCAGCAGAAAATTCGCCTGATGTGAGGAGCTGTCCGAATGGCGACATTCAGGCAGGTTTCCATGTAGCACAGACCAGCAGAGTTTGAAAAATCATTATTTGTCTGGGAGAGTAGGGGTTGAATCAGAACGACTTCTGATTTTTTAAAGTCGACTTTTATGTGATGAAAGTCAAGTCGAAGTCAACTAGTCGCTGATGACGTCATTTATGAACAAATACGTCTGGAGCTGTGACAAACTCCTTGTGCACAGCTATGAAATATGACACAGCACTGACCACATGACTATTGCACCCATAACAGCTTATTTTTAACAGTTCTTTAGTCTTTGGGTCGTCATATTTCTCACAGATTCCTGCTCGTTCAAAATCAGATACAGATAAGTAGTGCAGTAACGTTAAAGATTACATTCATATGAATGCTTGCATTAGTGAGAGCGGTTGCATGTGTTAATTAATTTTGCCTGGCAGGCAAATTCATTTTAAGGGTTTAAAGTGTAGTCTTGTTTTACATTATGCATTTTTTTAAACGAATTGGCAGCAGAAATCACACAGAATTAAATGTTATCATTTCAAGTAATTGAGTACGCTTCATTTAATAATGCAATTGAAAACATAATGCCATTGATATGACAACTGAATATAATAAAATGTTAATGTTGCGATTTCAATATTCATAACTTTGTAAAGTTGTTCACACGTAAATAATTAAAGTTTTAGGTGTTGTCAATACGTCAGTATTGCAAGTTAAAATGCTGAAAATACAACAGTATTGAATATTAAAATGCTGTAAATATATCAGTATTGTATGTTTTAGTTTATGGAAAACCTAAGTAAATGTACTTTTTGTAGAACCACATTTTGCATGAAATACATACAAATTCTCATGAGATCACACTTGCATAATATAAGTATGACGTGGGACAAAAAAGAGCTGAACCGGTGGTGATAACAGCAAAGTCTGACTATATGTATGTAAACCTCATGTAAACCACAGCACCCTCTAAAAAAAGGAAGCAATTGATTGCATGACCACTGTGGTCAACTCGCTAAGAGAAGTGAGCATTATTGTGCCATGCAATGACTCTCCAGTATGAGCCCCATTGTTTCCTTTAAAAAAAGAGACAAATGTCAGCCAACTTAGTGGAAGATTTGTGCAAGACCTACAAGATATTAAAGCTGCAGTTCATGTGTATGCACCAAATGTGCTAACATTGTCTCAAGTGCCATCAGATGCCAGTGTGCCAGTATGCCCAGTTAATTCTGGTTTGCATACAATTTGAATGGGACAAATTTTACACTCTTACTAGATTAAGCAAATTCTACTGGGAATCACCAACAATACATAAAAAGGCACTGAGAATGAGTCTAGAACCATTACTCCTGGCACCACCCAATTACAGTACATTGACAACTTGATGGTATGTAGCCCAACAAAGGAGTAGTGTAAAAAACTGTTAAACTGCTGCAGCATTTGGCTGCTGAAGGTCATAAAGCAAGCTTGTCAAAGTTATAGTTTGCACAACAGCAAGTTACATTTTTGGTGCACATCATTATAGGAGAGGGGAAGTCACTGTCTGCAAAACAGGTTGAGGCCATTCCGAAACCAGCTACAAAGAAACAACTATTGTCATTCTTGGGAATGTGTTCATATGGTTGCACATTCATCCCAAATTATGCAATCCTAGAAGCCCCTCTAAGCGCATTGGCTAATTGGAAGGGTTTGCAGTCTCATGACAAAGTGAAATGGACTAAGGAGGAAGAAAATGTCTTTGTAAGTTTGAAAATTAAATTACAGAGCATCTCTGGGTCTGCCTGACAAGACACACCCATTTGTGCAGACTGGGAATGAAAGAAACAACTGTATAACATCTGTGCAGTTGCAGAACCATGAGTGCAGGTTGAGACCAGTAGCTTATTTTTCTGTCAAATTAGCTATTGTAGCTGCCAGGTTGCCAAAATACTTGCAGGCAGTTGCAGCTGCAGAAAAAGCCATAATGGCTTCCCAAGAAATTGTTGGTTACGCTGATGTCACACTGCTGGTTTCACACGCTTTGTCAATGATTCTGCTGAAATTGAAACTTTACATCTGTCTACTGCTCGCTGGCTAAGATACCACACTGTATTTCGTAAAAAGCCAAATGTGACAGTGAAATGCTGCTCTGTGTTGAACCTTAAAGTGGCCTGAAACCCCACTATTTTAGCACTGGTCTTTCACACCTTGGATCTGAAAAAGCCTCCAGAAATGGGTGTGTCAAATTGTGGAAAAGTAGGAATGTAGAGGGTGGGAAGAGGGGAGAAAACAACCAATAAAAAACATAGACCTAAAACTCACTCATTATACAGACAAATTTGCATTTACATTTATTAATTTAGCAGACGTTTTTATCCATAGCGACTTACAATTGAGGAATACAATAAGCAATGCATTATAAAGAGGCACACAGTCACAGGATGTGCTTGTAATAGCTACCGTTGGATCATCTGGTCAAAATGAGAGATAGAGCTGTGTGCCATCAGTATATAAATGGTTTGAGAAACCATGTGCTTGTATGATGGGACCCAGTGATGTAGTGTATGTGGAGAAGAGGAGGGGTCCAAGAACTGATCCCTGAGGAACCCCAGTGACCAGTTGATGTTCTGTGGATACCTCCCTTCCCCAGGCCACCTTGAAAGACATTGTGATAGGATTCAAACCAGTGAAGTGGAATCCTGTGATGCCCAGTGATGAGAGGGTAGATAGGAGGATCTGATGGTTAACCGTGTCAAAAGCAGCAGATCCAACAGGATGAGAACTGATGATTTGGAATCAGCATTTGCAATTCCCAGGGCTTCAGTGACTAAAAGTAGCGCAGCCTCAGTTGAATATCCACGTCTGAACCCTGATTGGTTAGCATCCATTAGGCGATGCTTTGATGGAAATGAGGATAACTGGTTGAAAACAACTCTTTCAAGCCTTTTTTCGCTATGAATGGTAGGAGAAGGACGGGTATGTAGCTATCTGCAAGTGAAGTGCTTAATGTAGGTTTTTTGAGCAGTGGGGTTACCCGAGTTTGCTTGAATGCAGTTGGGAAGGTGCCTGTAAGGAGAGATGTGTTGATGAGGTGTGTGAGTGCTGGTAAGAGTGAAGGAGAGATTGCTTGGAGAAGGTGTGAGGGGATTGATCAAGAGTGCATGTTGTAGGGTGGCTGGAGAGGAGACGTTTGGAAACTTCTGCCTCAGTGAGGGGAAAGAAGGCGAAGAGGGGAGTTTTAATAGTAGATTTGGTTGGTTAAATAAAAAAATATTTAAAACAGAAAGAATGAAGGCAGTTACTTTTTGTTTACTCTTTGTGCAGAAACGGCACTCTCATGCATGCTAAACGTGTTATATTAAAATTAATACTGTTACAGTTTACCGAGATGAAATGACAGCATGTTAGCTCTTTCATGAGATTTTAATTCTCTGCTGTAAGACGACCTCATGCATAACACAGCGCAGTGATTGGATCATAAAAGTTCATTCTCATGAATAATACTGAGACAAGCTCAGAAAACTGATGATGTAGATGTGTACACTCCAGCCACAGCAAAGAAATCAACACTACAGATTAACACGTATATGTCACTTTTCGTGATACCGGCTCAACGTTGCTTTTTGAACTGGCAAAACAAAATTGCTTCAAAAATGATACAAAATAATGCAATCTCACGCAATTCGTACATATTTTACGAGGTGGCTAATTCGTACGACCTCACTCGCACAATTTAGTACAATATCTCCAAACCCCAGTGACGGGTAGGTTTAGGGGTGGGGTTAGGTTCAGGTCATTCAAAATGCGTAAAACCCGTACAATTTAGCAAAAGTTTTATGAATTTGAATGAGTGAGGTCGTAAGAATTCGTACGAATTAGCCACCTCGTAAAATATGTACAAATTGCTGTGAGATCGGGCTGAAAATATCCTTTTACCTTAATAATAGACATAAAGTTGTTTTTACTGTGCATCGTGTTCACAAATGTTAACTAGGGTTGTTCCGATTCCGATACTAGTTTTGGAAATTCCTCTGATACCACAAAAAATTTCAGGCATCGGAATCAGCGAGTACTTGAACCCACATTCCGTTCCAATCCGATACCATCTTCTTACACGAGACCTATAGTTATGCCCGTAAATCGGAAATCAACTCTTCTTTTACATGTGGGCCCGGCGTATACAACTGCCATCTGCGCATCACTAGCACCCAGGTGTCGGATCAGGACTAGGTATTGGCCGATACCCTGAGCCTAGGTATCGGTATCGGGAAGGGAAAAGGGGTATCGTTACATCTCTAATGTTAACATCTCAACAAATGTGTTTTATGGTTTCATGACACTTTAACACTCTGTAACCAACAGAGGGGGAGGAGGAAGAACTTTGTTGTGTAACTGTGCTTGAAGCTGTTTGCAAGCCATGGCCAAACCTCAGAGGGACCCCTTTTAACAATGCTGACATGATGTTTTTTTTTGAGGGATCAGCCTCTAGAGACCTCTAGAGACCCTTTTGAGACAGGCAAAAACAAGGTTGGCTATGATGTAACAATGGAACATGATGTGCTTTTGTTGGGGTCATTGAAGTCACACTATTCAGCCCAACTGAATAGTGTGAAAGCAGCTCCTGTGGCAGGTTGAACTTCCTTAGCTGGCGAAGGATGTACAACCTCTGCTGGGCCTTTTTCACAATAAACTCAATGTGATTGTCCCACTTCAGGTCCTGAGAAATTGTGGTGCCCAGGAACCTAAATGACTTGACTGCAGTCACAGAGCTGTTCATGATGGTGAGTGGGGGGAGAGCAGGGGGGTTTCTCCTGAAGTCCACGATCATCTCCACAGTTTTGAGCAAGACTGCACCAGACAGCCAGCTCCTTAACCTCCTGTCTGTTAGCAGACTCGTCACCGTCCTGAATGAGGCCTATCAGTGTGGTGTCGTCTGCAAACTTCAGGAGCTTGACAGAGGCGTCTCTAGATGTGCAGTCATTGGTGCAGTTGACAGCTTTACTTACTGGAGTTCCACAACTATTGAAACTTTGTTCTCTCTCACCGGTCTTGTGAGTCTGATATAAAAGAGGAAAGCATTTGGACCAAAGCACTGTGAGGTAAGGGAGGAGGAGACTCAAAATGTTTCTAAACTTAAACCGCATTTTTGCCCCGTTTACATTTGTGTCGTTTTACTACTTACACAATTACTTTAAGTATAAAACATTATTTACAATACAGAGTGTGGTTTTCTAATCAAATTTTACCCCCCAGAATTTTCGCCCATGTGCCTGGCTGACTCAATCAGGCCGCAGATGCTCTCTCACATGGCAGGGTGTCACAGATAGATTGGACTTTACACCCGGAAGAGGTGCAGATGACATGGAGGACCTATGGGACTGCAGTGATAGACATGTTCGCGGACAGTTAAACATCTCACTGCCGTCATTGGTTCTCCCTGAGTGACAAACCAGGATTTCTGGGTCAGGTTGCACTAGCACACGATTGGCCAGACAAGATACTATATGCCTTTCCCCAGTTATCACTGATTTGGAGGACTCTGTTTCGAGTGCACGAATGCAGCCATCATCTGCCATTAGTAGCTCCACATTGGCCTTCAAGACCATGGTTTCAGACACTTCTCTCACTGACAGTAAGACAACCTTCTCATCTGCCCAGCAGACCAGACCTACTGAGTCAGTTAGTTTGGCACCCACATCCGGACCGATTGAAACTTTGGTTGTGGCCTCTGGGCCCACCGGGCCTCTCTTGGAGTGTTCACAGAAGGCCAGGACCACTGTTTTGAATGCACGTGCGGTGTCCACACAAAGGTCGTACACTTGTAAATGTAAAGTGTTTCGTGATTGGTGTTTTAGCCACAATATTGATCCATTACACTCTTCAGTGGGATGCGTTTTAGATTTTTTGCAGCATATTTTGGAACTTGGTCGTTCAACCTCCACATTAAAGTTTTATGTAGCAGCACAGCTCATCGAACTGAGTTTAGTAATTATTTGCTTAGGTCTGAGAGGTTAATTGATGCATTCCTGAAAGGAGCTAATCATTTGTGTTCTCCACTTGGTGTGCAGAGTCCAACATGGGATTTGAATGTTGTCAGTGATTCCTTGTGTCAGCGTCCATTTGAGCCAATATCGGAGACTGATATCAAGTGGCTGTCATTTAAGACTGCGTGAGTGAACGCCCTGCTTGCGCTGGAGTAATAGATTCAGCAGCGTCTCATTGTGGCCCAATTCAGCATTTCTAGTCAAGGTATTGTCCCTGCAGTTTATGAATCAGCCTATTGTCTTGGTTGCACTGCAAGCAGATAAAACTGACATACGGGTTGAGCTATGTCCAGTTAGATCATTGAGGGTTTACACTAATAACACAACAGCTTGGATTAAGATAGATCAATTGTTTGTTTGATTCAGCGATATGCACAGGGAATGCTTTGCTTTCCAAACAGAGGCTGGCACACTGGGTAACTCAGGTAATTTCTCATGCGTACAAATCTGCAGGGCTATCTGTACCTTCATCTATCCACTGTCACTCTATTCATGCTTTGGCAACATCTTGGGCAGCGTTCAAGGGAGTGTCACTCTCTGAGATTGGTGCTGCAGCAATTTGAAGTTCATCCTCCAAATTTTATCGTTCTTACAGATTAAATGTGACTTCCTTGCCAGTGGTTTGTTCTGCAGTGTTATCAGCCTGTACAATGGTTCCCGGGATTCCTCAGGACTGTGTAGGTATTCGTCTTCTACAAGTGCTTTCAGCACTGGAGCAAAAGGAGCTAGAATGCTGGTTACAAACATAACTGTGGTTCTATGACTAAGTAGAAGACCACCAGAATGTCTGGCCAGTTGGGATCACGAGAATGATTTAGACTAGAGGTCTAGTCAAGATAAATTTTCAGGGTGTTATTATAGCTCAAGACATGTCATGAGTCACAAGGTGACAACTTTGTTACTATGTTCTCGGTCAAGCCCAACCGCAAGGGATTTTCCACTCATGCTTTCAGCACTGCCTCTGGCGTTCTTCCACTTAGTCACAGATACCCCTTTCATGAGAACAGCTTGTCACCCCACGGAAGAGAGGGGCGGGGTGAGCAGAGCTAATTAGCATTTAAATGGTAAATCGGATGCCCATTTTCCACAAGTTGAAATTATTCGTTAGGGTCTTAATGAAAAGTCTATAACATACTTTGGTTAAAATTTTAGTGAAAAATAACATTTTTTTTTACTCTGTCAGAATCAGCTCTGTTTTCAGCAAGCCGTTATAGTCCATGTTCCTTTAAGTGACATAAATGTTTGTTTGTTTGTTTTTGTTTAGTTTTTTGCACAATAAACAATGAACCACTTTACTTCTGAAAATATTATCCAAATATGTGTTGTGGTACTCTAAAACTCACTCATGTGTGTTGTGATGACGCAAGTCATCAATAGCATGAACAACACAAATGCGTTTCAACTAGTGCTGTCAAAGTTAAAGCATTAATAATGCGTTAACGCAAATTAATTTTAACAGCACTAATTTTATTAACGCAGTGCGTATTTTCTGTTTGACCCGTTGCCCAACCCGAAGTTGGAGAAATGGAGATGTACAGTGTTGCCAACTTAGCAACATTGCAGACCCCTTTAGTGACTTTTTTCCCTTGAAAAAAGCGGCCAAACTTTATTTAATTTCGGAGAATTGCCGGTACTACTGTGTTTTTCAGTTACTCACAGATATTAGTTTTTATTGTTTTTTATTTTTACATGCAATGTATAGCCGAAATCACAGCACAGCTATTGTCTTTATCTTATGTGTGTTTGATTTCATCAGATGACGGCTCGATTATCAGGATTTTTTGTGAAGATTAACATCTTGGAAGGGAGAGCTATTTATGTAGTCTTACAGGCCGTGTTTGAGTCTCTATTTCATATTTATCCCATTGTCTGACAACAGAAACATTCTCAATGAATATATCAATGAAAACTGTTTTATTGAGAATTTAGCTGCATCAAAATACAGTATGTTGGCACAGAGAGGGAAGCAAATGCAATAATAAATAATATAGGCTATGTTATTTTTTTGTTTGTTCAGAATAAGTGCTGACCTGTCTGCAAAAATGTAAACAGGTTTGTTTCAGTAAATTGTTGAGTGCAAAGAAAGAGAAGGAATGGGAACCTGGCATTTATTTTTCATGTGTCTAAATACATGAACAAGTTCATTGAAAACATCTATGACCTTTGAAACATGTCTACTCTTCATGCTCTATGTTGACTATGGTTTCAATAATAATAAACATACATTTGCATAAAGCATCCCTATTTTCCCATACCCATGTTGATTAGAGTATTAAAAACCTGAAAAGTATTCATTTACATTTGATGATCTTGTTATTTGTAATTTGTAACTAAATTATTTTTGATGTAGACCTAATTGTGCCCATCTCTGGTATCCGTCCGCGGATTATCTTTATTAACATCATTAGCTAATTATTGCATTCAGATTATAGGTGTGTGTGTGCGTATGTACGCATGCGTATATGTGCGCGTGTTCGTGCGTGTGTGTGTATTATTTTGATGGCCAAGTGCAACTAATGTTGTGTTTTTGTAATTACATAAAGGAGTTAATGTTATTATTATTATTTTCAAGGAAAACACAGAACGTAGCCTAAAGCCCCATTCACACTAACGTTACAAGCGACATGCAACAATAAAGTGACACAATCCCATTAATTTCAACGGAAAGCTGGCGATTTACGGTGACAGCGACTGTTAGCGACCGGATGAGGCGTGTCCTGCAACGCGAAAAATGTCAGAATCCTTTAACTTTATGCAAATGAAGAGCAACTTTCGGGAGCCACAGCCAATACAAAAGAAGACAGTTGAGCTCATGTGATTGTTCTCGTAGATGTATATATATGTAAATGCCTCATTGGGGACTGTTTCTATGGGCTGCTATGTGTAAGCATCCACATCCACCATAGTACTCAATTACAATCCTGTACAGAACGGCTCAACGGCTCTGTGCGAACCTACAGTATGGTGAATGACGTCAAAAATATCGTTCCAAGATGGCGGCCGCATCTACGTGCATGGAGCAGTTGAATAGGGCATATATATATATATATATATATTAGTGGTGGGCATAGATTATTTTTTTTAATCTAGATTAATCTAGATTAATCTTGGAATTAATCTAGATTAATCTTGGAATTAATCTAGATTAATCTGGAATTAATCTAGATTAACTATGGCTCATTTGAATTCTGCCGAAGGCATTCAGAATATGTGTGCTACCCAAATAATGACTAAAAGTAAGTCTTTGAGAACGGGTTTCTCAAGCCAGGTGATTAGACCAGGGCTCATCTCCTGTTTCCAAAATGCATCACAAACTTTAATCTCTTCCCGTCCCAATCCCACGAAAAACTGGGGAAAATCCCGTTCCACTCCTGGAAGAATGACTCCCATTCCCTCCCACTCCCGTGTTGTTTTTTTTTTTTGCCGATAACTGTCAATTACAGTAAAAATATAGTACAGATCACAGCGTGCCCACCTTATTAGTTGAATAAAACCCAAAATGTCGTTTTTGTTATTATATTGAACTGAAAGCCATCTTATGCACAGTGTTGCACAGATTAAATTTCATGTAAATCATCCATGCTAACACACACGTCTTCTATTTTTATTTTTTAGACATTTCACTCTCTATAGATATATTTTTCAAAGACGGAGTTTCAAGTTTCTCAAGTTCACATGAGACCTAAAGCGCATCCGTTTGCTTAAAAGCACAACGTTTCGTTGTTATTCTGAGTGCACACAACAAACGTAGAGTCTTTACAGATTCGAAAGATGTATTAGGCTACTTTTATCTGTATGACCAAAATGACGGAGATTTTAGGAGCAAGTTAGCACGGAGCCTGTCCTGCAGCAAACGCTTCCACACAAACACTTCAATAGCGCACATTTCTCTAGGTTAACATCATATTGGTGGCCATGTAAAGTTGCTACTACATACATCTTTCAGATGAAAAGCCATATTTGAGGTTGATGAATGATAGGTGAGCGTTTGGATGTCCTGCCCGATTGTATTACCACATAGACCAGCCATTAACAATCTGTCCATCACGGACTGCGAGCCTCTAGTTCAAGACTCGTTCTCGCCCCTACAGTGCAATTCGCTAGGTATACATCCGGCTAAAATATCAGGGTGAAAGTCATCATAGCTTGCGTAGTATAGACCCAGTTCCCAACCCAACTTTGAGAATAGATTAACGGCGATATTTTTTATCGCCCAATAAGAGTCTCACGTTAACGCAGCACGTTAACGCCGATAACGGCCCACCACTAATATATATATATATATATATATATATATATATATATATATATGATTGTTTTCCTCTCAGCAGTAGATACATACGCAATGGAAAAAAAGTAGGCTCTCTCTTTCATTAATTTTTGTTTGTTTGTACGGATTTAATTTATATTCATATTATATTTAGTATTTTGCCTCTAAAATGTGTGTATTTAGCGGTAAGAAACCTAATTGGCTGTCAAGGCAACCTCCCAGCTAACAGGGAACGTTCTCGTAACTTTGGCTAACGTTCTATAAAGGTTCTCTCAAAGTTATCAAAATTTTCTTGCAGTAACGTTAGTAGAACGTTTTCTTAACGTTATCTGCCATTTATAAACGTTCTAAAAACGTTAGCATAAAAACATTATCTTTGTGTTGTTAATGGAATGTTCTAAAAACGTTAACATTACAAACGTTATAATTGCATTGTTAGAGGAACGTTCTAAAAACGTTAGCATTAAAAACGTTATAATTGCATTGTTAGTGGATCGTTCTAAAAACGTTATCATGAAAAATGTTATCATTATGTTGTTAATGGAATGTTCTAAAAATGTTAGCATTAAAAACGTTATAATTGCATTGTTAGTGGAACGTTCCAAAAATGTTATCATGAAAAACGTTATAATTTTGTTGTTAGTGGAACGTTCTAAAAACGTTATCATTAAAAACGTTATCATTATGTTGTTAATTTAATGTTCTAAAAATGTTAGCATTAAAAACATTATAATTGCATTGTTAGTGAAACGTTCTAAAAACGTTATCATGAAAATTTTTATAATTGTGTTGTTAGTGGAACGTTCTAAAATCGTTAGCATTAAAAACGTTATAATTGCATTGTTAGTGTAACTTTCTAAAAATGTTATCATTTAGAAAACACAAATACACAATATAATTACACCAAGAATCACAAAATGTACACAAATAGCAAACTTTTATCCGTCTTTGAACATTCAGCAAAACTGATTACACGGCAGTCAGAATCTCAGGATAATATGAACAAGAACACATGTGGTTATGTGTTTTGGAAAATTTATCCTGATAATGGGAGACAAAGAGGAATAGGATGAGAAAATAAAAATTAAGGGGATGAGATCAAAGGTCATTTGTTCCTGATTGAATATAAAGCATAGTTGAGCATGTTCTTGTGCATGGAATGAGCATAAGGAAAGCTGCCTGCAGGCTCATCTACTCACACATTACACTTGCAGTACATAATAGCAGTACTTCAGATGAGATAACTTTCACTATTCTTTGTACTGTAAATACTGTACCACACACCCTCAAACTCGTAACTGTTGAATTGATTTGTAGACAAGTACTTTTTACATGTATTTGTGCAGAACTGAGAGTTGACTGTTTAGGGGAGGCAGAGAAAGTATTTTCTCAGAAGACTATGAAATTGTTATATAGTATAACAAATAAGGATATTACCAATACTGTAATGCAACTTGGCAGAGGATGTTGTATTTATGTATTTATTGCTGTACAGAAACTGTCACGGTTCATGGGTTCCCGGTCCCATCCTCACCGTGTCTTGTCTGTGTGCGTGTGCGTATGTGTGAGCAGGTGTCTGTGGGTGTGTGTGATTGAGGCTGATTCGCTCCAGCTGAGAGTCATCACCGTTGGGCTATATCTGTTCCTGTCACGCCTCCCTTTGTCAGATCCTTGCAGTGTTTGCGGTCGTCGTTTACGGTCCGTTCTGGTTCCGCGATTCCTGAGCCCTGCTGCTTCCTGGACTCGATCGCCGGACCTTGGCTGCCCATTGCTTCCCTGCGCTACCCGCCTCAGACGAGCTCCGCATCTGCCTACGAGCTCCGTTTCTGCCTCACGGAGCTCCGCCTCTGCCCTCTGAGCTCCGCTTCTGCCTACGAGCTCCGCCTCAGCCCTACGGAGCTCCGCATCTGCCTACGGAAAGCTCCGTTTCTGCCCACGGAGCTCCGCCTCTGCCCTCTGAGCTCCGCTTCTGCCTCACGGAAACTCCGCCTCTGCCCTCTGAGCTCCGTTTAGTTTCTCGCTGTGTATTACTTCCTGTAATAAACTCTCTTTCCGCAACTGAATCCTCCCGTCTTCATTGTGACAGAAGGATCTGACCAATCTTCATGGATTCAGCGGAGACTCGTGGTTTGCAGGAACTGCTAGCCGGTAACAACGTTCGTATGAATCTCCAGGAGGAGAATATGCTGAACACCGGACGAGCTGTGCAGGCGTTAGTAGCGCAGGTGTCCGAGCTCACTACCCAGGTACAGTTATTAAGATCACCCGCTGCCACCCACACCGCCTAGCTTTTCCATCCCGGGAACCACAGCCCTCAGCACGAACCGAGACTCCAGGCGCCGGAGATGTATGCCGGAGATCCTAACCTCTGTAGAGCGCTGACGAAGTGTTCTCTGTTTTTCGCCCAGCCACTGACGTTTGCCACAGAAGTTTCCAGAGTGGCACTAGTGCTTACGTTGCTGTCAGGAAGGGCAGCATTGTGGGGAACGGCGGTGTGGGAGAATCGCCATCCCTGTTGTTCCTCGTTCCACTCACTCTCTCAGGAGATGAGGAGGGTGTTCGATCGCGCGCTGGTCGGGCGCGAGGCAGCGCGCATGCTGGCCGACCTCCGCCAGGGGGAGCAGTCCGTTTCTGATTATTCCATCCAGTTCAGGACCCTGGCGGCAGAGTGTGAGTGGAACGAGAAGGCGCAGTGGGACATGTTCCTGCATGGGCTGGCCGACCGTATCCACCAAGAGATCGACGTGGTGGAGTTACCTCTCGGGTTGGACGAACTTGTGGATCTGGCCTTACGCGTGGATGCACGGCTTCAGCAACGCGATCTTCGTGGTCGACGCAAGTTAACACCGAGATATCCTTTCTTCGACACCGGCGATACGGTCGGTCACTCGTCGGTTGACGAACCCATGCAGGTGGGTAGAGCTCGGCTCTCCCGGGAGGAGAGAGATCGTCGGAGGACGAGGGGGTTATGTTTGTACTGTGGCGCGGCTGGCCATTTCTTGGTGAAGTGCCCCGTAAAAGACCAGGCCCGACAGTAGGTCTGAGGCTACTGTCGGGTGGGGTATCTCTCAACAAAGCCTCATCCACCACCCTCCTCCCGGTGAGGTTGCAATGGGCGGCCGAGCGACATGAGGGGACGGCGCTGCTAGACTCCGGAGCCGAGGGTAACCTGCTGGACATTTCCCTGGCCCAACTCCTTCACATTCCCTTGATTCCCCTCCGTCACAAGATCTCTGTCAGCGCCCTTAATGGACAGTCACTTCCTCCGATCAGTCTCTCCACGGTACCCATCACCCTCGTCACCTCAGGCAACCACTCTGAGACCATCACGTTCCTCGTCACCCACTCACCCCTGGCCCCGGTGGTGTTGGGTCACCCCTGGCTCACTCAACACAATCCTCGGGTGGATTGGGGTCGTAACACTGTGTCGGAGTGGAGTCGAGCCTGCTATGCCTCCTGTCTTGTGTCTGCTGGTTTTTCTGTGTCTGGTTCTGTGTTGCAGGATGAGATGGGGAGCCTGTCTAACGTGCCCGAGGAGTATCTCGACCTGAAGGAGGTGTTCAGTAAGTCCAGGGCCGCTTCTCTCCCTCCTCATCGTCCCTACGACTGTGCTATAGACTTAGTACCAGGTATGTCTCCGCCTAAGGGCAGATTATACTCGCTTTCGGTTCCGGAAAGGGAGGCCATGGAGAAATATATTTCTGATTCTCTGACAGCCGGGTTCATCCGCCTCTTCTTCTCCAGCGGGGCAGGATTTTTTTTTGCGCTATGAAGAAGGATGGTTCTCTGCGACCTTGTATTGACTACGGGCTTGAACAACATCACGGTAAAGAATACCTATCCTTTGCCGTTGATGTCTTCAGCCTTCGAGAGGTTGCAGGAGCATCCATCTTCACTAAGTTAGATCTTAGAAACGCTTATCATTTGGTTCGCATAAGAGGGGATGAGTGGAAGACCGCGTTTAATACCCCCAGAGGGCATTTTGAATATTTGGTTATGCCTTTCGGGCTCTCTAACTCTCCCGGTCTTCCAGGCACTCGTCAATGACGTG
The DNA here is from genome assembly GCA_027564155.1 of Gymnocypris eckloni scoliostomus. Taxonomy (NCBI): domain Eukaryota; kingdom Metazoa; phylum Chordata; class Actinopteri; order Cypriniformes; family Cyprinidae; genus Gymnocypris; species Gymnocypris eckloni. The sequence goes on along the minus strand of CM050412.1, from coordinate 19,029,713 downwards.
TTGAGAGATATGGTCGATCAGTTCATATATGTCTACCTGGATGACATATTGATTTTTCTTCTTCTCTCCAGGAACATGTTCAACACGTCAGGCGAGTGCTCCAGAGGTTGTTAGAGAATGGGCTTTTTGTCAAGGCGGAGAAGTGCGTTCCATGCACAGTCGGTTCCTTTCCTGGGTTTCATAGTGTCGCCGGAGGGTTCGCATGGATCCTGACAGGGTTAAGGCTGTGGTAAATTGGCCAACCCCTGATTCCCGCAAGGCCCTGCTGAGGTTTCTGGGGTTCGCTAATTTTACCGGCTTTATTCGCAATTTCAGCCAACTAGCCGCTCCTCTGACTGCCTTGACCTCCACCAAGATGACGTTCAGGTGGTCGAATGCAGCCGAGGCCGCATTTACCAAACTCAGAGGCCGCTTCGGCTCCCATTCTCCGGGCCCCTGATCCCACACGCCAGTTCGTGGTGGAGGTCGACGCGTCAGAGGTGGGGGTAGGTGCAGTGCTATCCCAACGGGCCACCTCGGACGACAAAGTGCATCCCTGCGCGTTTTTCCCATCGACTGTCTCCTGCCGAACGCAATTACGACATCGGTAACAGAGAGTTGCTGGCCGTCAAGCTAGCGTTGGAAGAATGGTGTCACTGGTTAGAGGGTTCGGGGTTCCTTTCATAGTTTGGACCGACCATAAGAATCTTGAATATATTCAGTCCGCCAAACGCGTCTTAACTCCAGGCAGGCTCGTTGGGCACTATTTTTCGGACGTTTGATTTTTCCATCTCCTATCGGCCGGGTTCTAAGAACATCAAGCCCGATGCCTTGTCACGCATTTTTGACATTTCGGACCGCCCGTGTCTCCCGAGTGCATTATACCTGAGAGATTGGTTGTCTCTGCAGTCACTTGGGAGATCGAATCAAGGTCCGCACGGCCTGGAAGGGGTAACGCCCACCTGGATGCCCAACGGGCCGGTTGTTTGTGCCGGAGGGGTTACGGTCCAACGTCATCCAATGGGGTCACTGTTCCAACGTGGCTTGTCATCCAGGAATCGGTCGCACCATGTTTTTGATTAAACAACGATTCTGGTGGCGGGCCATGGCTCGCGATATCCGAGTTTGTTTTGGCCTGCTCAGTCTGTGCTCGGGGTAAGACTTCCAATCGACCTCCAGAGGGGTTACTTCAGCCGCTGTCAGTCCCTTCGAGACCCTGGTCCCATATCGCGCTAGATTTCGTTACTGCCCTCCCACCCTCCCTGGGTAATACGGTTGTTTTAACCGTAGTGGACCGTTCTCGGCGGCCCATTTTATTCCCTTGCCCAAATTGCCCTCAGCCAAGGAGACAGCGGCTACGGTAGTTGATCACGTCTTCGCATTCATGGCCTCCCGGCAGACGTGGTTTCCGACAGGGTCCCCAATTCGTGTCCAAATTTTGGAGAGAGTTTTGTCGACTACTGGGGGCGACTGTGAGTTTGTCTTCTGGGTTTCACCCTCAGACCAACGGTCAGACTGAGCGGGCCAACCAGGATCTCGAGAGGCGTTGCGATGTTTGGTCACTCAGAATCCCACTTCCTGGTGTCAGCAACTTTCATGGGTTGAGTACGCTCACAACTCGTTACAGGTGTCGCCCACGGGCCTTCGCCGTTTGAGTGTAGTTTAGGTTACCAGCCACCTCTTTTCCCTAGTATGGAATCCGAAGTCGCGGTCCCCTCTGCTCACGCCTTCGTCCAGAGGTGTCACCGTACCTGGACGAGAGCCCGAGAGACTCTCCTCCGGGTGGGGGCGTGCACCAAGGCTAAGGCTGATCGCCACCGGTCGAAGCCTCCCGTCTACGTCGTTGGTCAAAAAGTGTGGCTTTCTACCCAGAACATTCCGCTCCGATCCGTGTGTAATAAGTTGGCTCCCAAATTTATTGGCCCGTTTCCTGTCACTAAAATTATTAGTCCGGTGACAGTCCGCCTCAAACTCCCTCCTGCGTACAGGAGAATTCATCCCGCCTTCCATGTATCCAAAATTAAACCCGTGGTCTCCCTTAATCCGCCTACTCCGGTTCCTCCCCCGCCGCGACTCGTAGATGGGGAACCCACCTATTCGGTCAATCGCATTCTGGACTCGAGGCGGAGGGGACGAGGATTTCAATACTTGGTGGACTGGGAAGGTTACGGTCCGGAGGAGAGAAGTTGGGTTCCGGCCAGGGACATATTGGATCACTCCTTATTGATGATTACAATCAACAGGTAAGGTCGGCTGGGGCGCCGAGGCGCTCTAGGGGAGGGTACTGTCACGGTTCATGGGTTCCCGGTCCCATCCTCACCGTGTCTTGTCTGTGTGCGTGTGCGTATGTGTGAGCAGGTGTCTGTGGGTGTGTGTGATTGAGGCTGATTCGCTCCAGCTGAGAGTCATCACCGTTGGGCTATATCTGTTCCTGTCACGCCTCTCCTTTGTCAGATCCTTGCAGTGTTTGCGGTCGTCGTTTTACGGTCCGTTCTGGTTCCGCGATTCCTGAGCCCTGCTGCTTCCTGGACTCGATCGCCGGACCTTGGCTGCCCATTGCTTCCCTGCGCTACCCGCCTCAGCCCTACGGAGCTCCGCATCTGCCTACGGAGCTCCGTTTCTGCCTCACGAGCTCCGCCTCTGCCCTACGGAAAGCTCCGCTTCTGCCACGGAGCTCCGCCTCAGCCCTACGGAAAGCTCCGCATCTGCCTCACGAGCTCCGTTTCTGCCTCACGGAGCTCCGCCTCTGCCCTCACGGAGCTCCGCTTCTGCCTACGGAAACTCCGCCTCTGCCCCACGGAAAGCTCCGTTTAGTTTCTCGCTGTGTATTACTTCCTGTAATAAACTCTCTTTCCGCAACTGAATCCTCCCGTCTTCATTGTGACAGAAACTGACAGGATATTCCAGTGTGTGTTTTTACTGTATATTCAGTTGTTTGTTTTTTGTACTTTTCTCTTCTAGTGATTTTCATCTACTGTAAGATCACTTTACAGTTGTGTAATGACAGTAATTTTTTCTTAAAGTTTATATGTGAATTTTACTGTATCTGCACAACTCTGCATACTGCAACAGACATTAACTTGCAAGATGTCTCCTGTTTCCCAAAATGAGGTTTTTGTAACAGTGTTTGGAATTGATCTCACAAACCTCCCATTATATTTTTGCTGTGTAGTCTGAAGGAAAATAGACAATATACCCTAAAAGGAGACATATGTTGAGTATTGCATTATTATTGGATGAGATAGAAACATCCTGGTTTGATTGGGATATAAATACTGAGTTGAAGTGTTCCTCTTTCTCACACATTTCACAGATGCTCCGTATGAACGTCTGACTTTCTTGCAAGAATAACCCGTTTTGAGTTATCGCCTCACAATAAGAGTTGGGGAAAAAAAATCCATAACAAGGGTGAGTAAATCTTAAGAAATGTTTCATTTTAGGTGAACTGTTCCATTAAATTCCTTCTAACTCTTAGCCAAATCATTATCAATAATTACTTTTAACATGCCTAATAATATCAAATTGACCATTAGAGTAATAAATCATAAACTATCAGATACAAGCTCATATCATTGCAGACTAAGCTCTTTTGTTCTATAAATCGGTTAATACACATTGCACTGATGTTCAGAAGAGACCGGATCTGAGTGAAGTTCTCATGGCGTCTCTCCATATATTGCTGATTCTGTGCGTATGTGCCACAGCCCTGTGTTTGGTGAGTGTAGAATTCAGATGTTATAGAAACAATTTTGTGATCATGTTTATTGATATTGTGCTAAACAAAAGCAAATGATCATATTTTAGATCAAAACTAACAGCTGTTGTTATATTAAAATACAATGACCTTGTTCAAGACTGAATGTCTGAATGTGTTATGATAGTTTATGGTTATTTCATACAATATCAAAGCTTGCACAGTAATAGTTTGTTGAAGTAAACGTGCACCTTTGACACTTATCACTCAAATGTTTTCTTTCAAAGCCAACATCTTCACTCACAGGTGAGTCATGACAATCACATCATTTTAATAAAACAATGTATTCAATAATAACACGTTTTTTTATTTATTAATATTTCTATACTATGTTCTGAATTTATATTTTTTTGATAGGCAATACAGAGATTGATGTGGACAATGGGAAATATCAGGATATATTTGAAATAAATGAAGGTTTGTGGAAACATTAGTATTATGTCTTAAATCTGTAGCATAATTTCAATAACAGTTTTGCATTAACTGCTGTCTTGTTCAACAGCGGCAGGACTTGACCTGGTGGAAGGAGATATTCTGATAAAGGAGGTCAGTGCTTTCTCTCAGTGCAAATTCTCATACCACTTTCCATAAACACGGAATAGAGCCTGAATCTGTGGGCCTGAATTTTGTTTTTTTAACCTTAAGCTAGAAAATGTTAACGTTAACCTCAGGCGGTCAAACTAATGTGTAAATACAGTTAGATACACTAAACATCACAAACATCAATAATTTATATATATATATATTTTTATAAAATAAATTCATGCTTGGTTTATATTTAACAGGGAGAAGACAGAAACACTATTCTGGATGAAAAGTATCGTTGGCCGACCACTGTGCCATATGTCCTAGACGGCAGCCTTGGTCTCTGAATATTTAATAATTTATTATTTTAAGTTGAATTTATGCTCTGACATTCTAATTCTAACTTAATCAAGGCTTTAAATGGGTTATTCACAGCCCTTCTATTTTACTTGCTCTTTTTCCTATTCTTAATCTTTTTTGTTGTTGTTGTTTTTTATATATAGAAGTCAATGCTAAAGGTGTGATACTGAAAGCATTTGAGAAATTCAGACTCAAGACCTGTATTGATTTTAAACCCTGGGATGGAGAGCCAAACTACATTTTTGTATTTAAAGGCAGTGGGTAAGAAAACTTCCAAACATTACACACATTTAAACTCATCTTCACACATTGTGTAATAATACAAATTCTATTCACATTTATGTGAATGGATGCCACTTTGTTTTTCGAACAAAAGTCTACCAAATCATTTTATTTTTAGTATGAATATGTTATCTATAAGCTAGTGTGCTTCAAAACAATGACAACATTTACATTTAGAAGATATAACCATTCAAAACTTAATCTCTAACTTTCATCAATATGGAGCAACAATTTTTCATTTTCTCATCAAACTTTGTCCAATCAAATGCTCTCTAGAATCTGAAGCGCCTCACCCCATAAATTATAAATGCTGAAATCGGTCACTTGTTTACAGAGTTGACAGTATTGCATCAAGTTTACAACAAAACAAGATACATAATCACATCCCAAAATATAACCAATCTTGTTCAGCGTTGGTTGAGCATTACCAAAAAATTTAATAAAATTAAAACATAAAAATAAAATAAGCAAACCCAAAAAATAAACCCCAAAAATCCAGCAAAAATAAATAGGAATAAAAAGTTTTTTTATATATATACAAATCCCAGAGATAAATCAACTTAAGGGCTTTCTTTTTTATTAAATTAAGCTGTCTAGCTCGATCGATGACTCTGCCCTCCCTCAGTTTTGCGAATCCAGCGAGTCTAAGGCAGGCATGGATGCCGAACTTTTCCACGTCCTGTCAAGAGCTGTGGGTGAGCTGGGCCTGGAGTGGTCTCCGCCGGAGATGCTGACCCGCAGCCGCCTGGATGAGTGGATCCTGCCGGGGCGCCGTCAGGCCCCTCGTCAGCGAGCTTCACCGTTATTCCCAGAGGTCCATGAAGCACTTACCAGGTCGTGGCGCACCTCCTACTCGGCCCACCTATGTGCTTCCTCTGCTTCCTCTTCATCTGCCCTCACTTCTGTAGACGGCACTGAGGAAAAGGGCTACAGTGTGGCACAGAAGTTGTCCCAGGCAATACGACACTTCCTGCCAAAGCCAGATCTGCGCCGACCCCCCCCAGCATGCCAAGACAGCAAGATTGAGCGCCAGGGACTCCTGCCCAGGATTGTGCAGGACCCAGCGCCCAAGGCGTCGTTCTGATCCACCGGACAGGAAGAAGGAGGGGCCAAGTCCCATGGTTGCTCTACTTGGACCGCTACGATATTCTGACTTGAACAAGGTGGTCCTGACTGAAATGTCCTTAGTTCATCATAGCATTGTAAATGTTAGGATATTACAAGGATAAAGTCCAAGATCATCTACGGCAGTGGTCCATAAAGTAGTTCAGAAGAAATTCCAAAGTTGAAGTGAATAGTAAATCAAAAACATTGACCAGTTGAGATGCCCTCAAAATCAGGTGAATACAAAACCCCTCTAGACAAACAAAACAAACAATACAACATAAGGTTCAGGAAGCAAAGTACATTTCCCATTATAAAACCTCTGATAATGTTAAAGAAACAATAAAACAACTTACATTGAGATGTATAACACAAATGTTCCTCAATAAGGGTTTGAGAGAGCATGGAGAACAAACACTCTCAGCTCACAAGTGTCCTTACTCAAACTTGCCACTCCTCTTATTCTCTGATCTAGAGAGACTTCACTGACAATGACTCCCTTGTGCCCCCTCATGACTGAGAGTAAAATTAACACTTACTTTGTTACATCTGTAACATCAGTTACAATGTCTTCAAATACATTTTAAAATGTGTCTTTATTTTTTGCTTTAATGATTAGGTTCAAGGTTGGTTCAAGGTTCTTTATTATTCGTCACATACACAATCATACAGAGTATAATCAGTAGTGAAATGCAAGTAGAATTGAAGAAAAAATACAGCATAACATGAGGAAAGTGAGGAGAAAAAAAATAACCCCCAGACTATGCTCCTTGGGGAGTACAGTGTGAGAACAGGAAAAACTGTAATCCACCACCAGCTCCTTGGTCTTGTCGATGTTGAGTGAGAGGTGGTTCTCCTGACACCATTTAGTCAAGGGTACTCACCTCCTCTCTGTAGGCCGTCTCATCGTTGTCAGAAGCATATGAAATTCCAGATCAGGGGAGCAGAAGGATTTAATAGAGTGTAAGTTCCTTTCATTACACCACAAGTTGTTGATATAGAAACAAACACCCCCGCCTCTGCTTTTCTCTGTGAGCTCCTTTGCTCTATCCGAGCGGTGCACGGAGAAGCCCGTGAGCTCGATGGCTGAGTCTGGAACCATAGCAGACATCCAGGTTTCTGTGAGGCAAATAACGCAGCAGTCCCTTGTTTCTCGTTGGTATGAGATGCGCGCCCGCAGTTCACAGAGTTTGTTGTCCAGTGACTGAACGTTAGCCAGTAAAATGGTTGGAAGAGGATGTCGGAAAGCACGGCGTCTCAGTCTGACGAGAACGCCAGCTCTTTTTCCTCTTTTTCGAGGTCGGCGGCGTTTCCTCGATTGTGCGACCCAGACAAAGGGCTCAGATGCCGTGTCTGTGAACAATCCACCGGCATTCAAGAACTCAAAGTCCGGTTTGCGTTGCGCGACGGAGGAACCAATGCTTAAAAGCGTGTCTCTATCGTAGATAGTTATACTAACAACATCTAACATGTAAAAAAACAGAAAAACAAATAAAACATACGAAAAACTGCAAAGTATTCCCAGAGCTCGCAACACGGCGGCCATAATCGGCGCCATCTTGAATATGCATTACGTTTAAGAAAAGACCTACTTGTTTGAATCCAGGTAGTCATGCAATATGTGTTATGAGGAATAATCATTGAATTCATGAATAGAACTGCTGCTTTATTGGTCAAACTAATTATAATAAATCTGAAATTTGCTAAATTACATTTTGCTATATTTACCACTTTCTTCACATGTTTTATAAAAGAAAGTTAAGAAACCAGTAATAATCCTAAATATTTAAATGAATGTACCTCAAGTTTTTGTTCCTGGAAAATGCATCTGCTTTAACGTAATCTGGCCTTTTAGTAAAAAACATACAAACTTTTTTTTTGACATTAAGATGTAAACGTGAATTAATAAGCCATTTTGCAACTTGATTCATAGTGTTAGTCAATTTCTGTGCAGCCAGTTGTTGACTTTTAGCATTTACATACAGCAAAACATCATCCGCATACATTTGACACATAACATCTGGAGGACATACATTTGTTAGATATTTTACATATACATACTAAACAATAATGGGCCTAAAATAGAACCTTGCGGAACTCCCATTTAATAATCCAAGTATTCTGATGTTGCATTTATAACGCGTACATACGAAAAATATCCAACAGGGAAAGGCAGAAAGATAATCCAGGTGCACAAGCAATAATCCAAACGAGGTGCAAACAGAGTCCGAACGGCAAGGCAAAGGGTTAATCCAGGAAACACGGGCAGGTATCAAAACAGGCAAGGCTATAACAACTGAGTGGGCTCCGTAGAGTAGCTATCGCTAGGATATATGCTATACAATACTCAGCAGAGAGGAAGAGGAAGTCCATGGTTTATGTAGGGTGTGTGATCAGTGCAATCAGCTGTGTGTGTCGTCAGTGCAATGGATTATGGGAATTGTAGTCTGAGTGACGTGCAACAGTAGTGTAGCGCAAGAGTCCATGTGGTGAGCGAGTGACCTCTGGTGGTGTGTTAACGGAAGTTCAAAGACCAGATTCGTGACAGAAAGATTGATAATCTGAGTTAGAGGTCTGGTAAATAATTATTAATGTTTTTTTTTAATAGCATCTAATATATATTTATCTTTAGCTGTTGAATTTTTAAGTGAACTAATTATTCTATCAACGTCTCTATTTGACACCTGTTTAAGAGTAAACTTGTACAAGACAGCATCATTAATGCAATACATGGAATATCCAGACAAATAGACTTAGTAAGAACACTTATTACATCTACAAAATAATTATTAAAAGTATTTGCTATCATAGCATAATTGCTAATTCGTTTTCCTTCAAACTCTAGTTCTATATTTCTCACAGATTTTTTTATAATTTCCTATTAAATTCATCAGATTTCCCCATATCAATTTACTATTTTCTTTTCCCTTCTGTTATAGAAATATAGAAATGTGCTTTCCTTTTCTATTCTCATTTATTACTATATTTCTTAATGTATTAAAATTTTGCTTCTCACATTCCATCTTAGATTTTAAAAACTGTTTCAATGCGATATCTGGTCACTTCGTTTTATAAGTGACCAAATATTTTAATTTAACCAAGGAAGACAATTTTTATTCCTTGGTCTACTTTTAATTTGTCTCATTTTAACAATGTCTTTTAAGCCCCTAAAATTCAGAGAACCAAAAACTATTTTGCCCTTAACCGTTAACTCCAGAACAAAAAAGGAGAACAAGAAAATAGAAACAGAAATTAAACTATAGAAGACCTACTTGAAAACTCACACACAGTCTCTGTATAAACTGTAATTTACAGATTGAGCTCCAGTTACCCACTGAAAAATTCCCACTGTCTTAAAGTTAGAAAATGTACCACATCATCCATCAACACCAATCCGTCATCCTTCAATGAAGCCATATAGGCCATCTTGCTCGCCTTTCTATCTAGTTCACTTTGTGGCCATAGCTTTTGTCTTTAATCCAAATCCTTCCTCTTTGCAAAACGGAGATTTGCTTTGTCGCCAGATTTCCTCCTCCACCCTTCTTTGAATGAACAGCAAGATGATGTTCCTGCTTCTACTGTCCATTCTTCCATTTTGACTCCAAATCAGCTGCAATATTACCAAGGGTTTGGATAACAAGTGATCAAATAGTCATTTATCTCTTCTATACAGAGGCACCAGCTCATTCTATATTTTTTGTTCTCAAACCCTCTCCTTAAAGGGGTGGTTGATTGAGATTTCACTTTTTTAACGTTAGTTAATGTGTAATGTTGCTGTTTGAGCATAAACAATAGTTTATGCTCAACAAAAGTTATGACACTGAAAGTTATTGGAGATAACAGAGATATCATCTTTTAAAATTATGGCAGTTTAATGCCTACAAAAACAGCTGGTTGGGACTACAACGAGCTACTTCCCGGGTTTGTGATGTCACAACCCTGATAAACCCGCACCATGTAGCAAAGGGGGCATGGCCAGGCTGCACGGTTTTAGAGAAGAGGAAGAGTTGTTGCTATGCCATCAAAACTAGGGGTGCACAAAAAATATTTTTATAAATGAATCGTGATTCTGTCTTCTAACAAAGTTTCAAAATCAATGTTCTAAAGCAGGGGTTCTTAATAATGTTCCTTGCGTCCCCCTGCTCTACACACACTCTTCTCTGCATCACTCTCTCGCTCACCTGATCATCAGCTCCAATAAACTGTGTTCCAATTATACACTTTGTGTATAGACAGACAGATATTTTTCACATAGCTATGAGAAGCATTCTGTATTAAAGCTTTAATCAGGATAAAACCATATATTAAAAGCTAACATAAGCAGTAGCATTTATCAACGTATCTAAAAGTATGAGACAACAGCAAATAAAAACATACCATATGTGACATTTAGACATGCACTAGGAGGTTTAGCGAATTACAACACACTGGGCCAGCTAACCAATCTAAACACATCAGGTATTTCTGAGGGAGGGGTTTCATAAAAACCGGAAATCATTCAAAGGAGAAGGGACAGAGCGGTGTAGAATGAAGGTAAATTGAATAATAATCGTTTTTTTTTATGAAGCAATAAAGGGGACCTATTATGCAATAATCTTATTTATTAGGTGTTTGAACACAGTAGTGTGGCCACAGTGTTTGAAAAAAACTGCCTGTAATGGTAAAAATCCACCCACTCATTTTTTTATGATCTAAGAAAATCATAAACAGTCTCTCAGAACGAGCTGTTTCAGATTCTCCCTCTGTTCATGTCACTGAGGGGAAAAAGTCCCGTGACGCTGCCCTGTAAGCATAGACACAGCCCTGAGTGAAAAGCTGTGGTCCGCCTCCGCCATCTCTGATTACTTGCTGTAGCTGCTAGAGATATACGTCAGCGCCAAATAGGCTTTTCAAATGTTGTGTTTTGGGATGCAACGAACATAGGAGCCTCCATAGGCTTCTGCCATCTGAGTAACTGAGGACACTGTGGTTAAGTTTCATTGTCTATGGAAATGACCTGGAGAAAATCGTTAAAGTCCCCAATACGTATAGGAATCAATACCAACGTTTAGTCCAACGCTTTGTGTGCAAATGTAAGCTCCAGACAAAGTATCACGCTTTTGTTTTCCAAATTGACTTTCTGAAAGAGCTTTTTGGCACTCTGTAAGGCTAATGATGCTACAGCTACCATTGTCTCTGTCTGTTTTAACTGGTGCTGTCTTCGTGAATGACCGTGAATAGGAATATGGTAGTTAAAAGTTGCATATGAAAGCAATGTGAGTTGATCGCTTTAGTTTGTTGAGCTCATAATCACGAGTGGGACTTACACATTTTGTGATAGCATGCCATGAGACCAGCTATGTCTGTTTACCAGTTCCCTGTCTGTTTAATTCATAAACGTGAATTTATTATGCACAGTACAAATGACTAACTTTTAAACGGAGTACGTTTTCTGTAAAAATTGTGGAATGTTTATTTGCAAAGACAAGCTCCGCCCTCTTCTCCAGGAGCAACAGCTCATTTGCATTAAAGCAACATACTCAAAATCAGAGCGTTTTGGCTCATACCCTTAAAGTGGCAATTTTAACAAGCTATAAAAAATTATCTGTCATGTATTTTGAGCTAAAACTTCACATACACACTCTGGGGACATCAGAGACTTATTTTACATCTTGTAAAAAGGAGCATAATAGGAATGGAAGATGGAAAATTGAAGGTTGTGAAAGATGTACACTGTCCCCCTCTCTTGATTGGCACTGGTCTCGCTGTCTATGGGCCCTTTAACTAAAAAGCAATAACAAAAACACTGCCCACTGAGCTATAGCAAAAAAACGAAGAAAACGTGCACTTTCTCCACGGTCCCTTACTGAAAGCACCGCAGAGAGCGATCCCTCCCGACTGAATGAATGCACATTGCGACGGCTTGTGCGGGCTAGTGCTTATAACATCGAGCGAAAACTATGAAAAAGAAGGCTGTGAAACATGGCCAGCTTTGCCCTTTTGACGATCACACTGTTTAGATTTTTTTGGGGAAAGTCGTTTTGGAGTTATTGTCGTTTATCGCTGAATGTGTCACGAATATCGAAAACAAAACCAACTTAACCTCGCTCATAAAAGGTTCCCTTTACACATGTTAGTCTGAACCCTATAAACACAACCACCCCTTTAAGTCACGGTTCTTCTTGCGAAAATGATCTTTTTGTATCCAAGTCCTTGACTCTTTTTTTTTTTTGCACTCATTCACCTTTTCTGTGTTGAACTGAATCGCATTCGTTAGGCTTGCAACCATGGCGCTGCTTTGTTTGGATTGTTCACTTAAATCCACCAGCGTCTCATACACCCTCCATTCCAGATTTAATATCACTTCCAAAATGGTTTAATTGGAGATTCCAGACTTCTCACTGTCAGTTGTTGGCTTAGTCCATTGGGACATTTATTGCATTGGTTGTATCTAAGGTGTGTATATTTTTGTAAAAACTTTAAATTCAGGATGATGAAAAGGTGATGTTTTTCTGTTTCATCAGATGTTACTCAAAGGTGGGTAATCGAAAGATGGGGAAACAAGAGTTGTCAATTGGTGCAAACTGTGACCGTTTAGGAACAGTGGAGCATGAGTTTCTGCATGCGCTGGGTTTCTGGCACGAGCAGTCCAGATCTGACAGAGACGACTATGTCACCATTGTGTGGGACCAGATTCAAGAGGGTAATTATTGAATTATTAAGTACACGCATCAATAATAACATCATTCTGTCTTGTCAAATTCCTAAAATCGTTGTATTCTAATATAAAATATGCACCTGTTTGTTTATTAACCAATTTACCATTTGTTTCTCACTTAGGTAAAAAGAACAACTTTAATTCATATGATGAAACTCTATCAAGCTCTCTCGGTGTGCCCTATGATTATGGTTCAGTCATGCACTACAGTAAGACATCCTTCAGCAAAGGCAGTGAGCCAACCATTGTTACCAAAATACCAGAATTCTTGGATGTGATTGGTCAACGCATGGAGTTTAGTGACAGTGACCTGCTCAAGCTAAACCGGCTATACAATTGTAGTAAGTTTTTGATTAAACACCATTATTTTTTCCTTTATTTTTTAAATAAATATATTGACATTAGTTTGACTGATAAGATAAACACTTGCTTGTCTCATTCACCTCTTCCTAAATATTTGTCATAATTCTTCCAGCTACAGCCTCAACGTTTCTGGACTCTTGCCAGTTTGAGGAGCCGAATATCTGTGGTATGATCCAGGGTGATGGTGGAAATGCCAAGTGGGCTCGTGTAAAAAGAGTAAAGGGCGGTCCACAGACGGACTACACCAACCTGGGTCAATGTCAAGGTATGAACACCCCTAACCCCATAACCAGGATTCAACCCAACACAACCCAACTGAGTTTTGCATTAATCAGGGATGTGATTTTTCCGTATTTTATAACTTCTGAGGGACGACCTATGTGATTCGCGTAGATCTAGGTTGTTGTTGTTTTTTTGGGAGGGGGTGGGGCTGTTGATTACTGCATGATGATTAAAATCACGCAAATGGCATTGAGCTATTACCTAAATAAACTGCAAACAGATTGTTTTCTACAACATAATGGACGGAATGATCCTGAGAGCGCTGCACGAGCCCGCAGCGCCATCTGCAGGACAGTTAAAAGCATTCAAATAATTCAAAGCGCCAAACGTGAATAGAATCAGCGCTGAAGCATGTTACTCGACCCAGTGACTTTTTATAAATGGTGATGAAAATGTTGATATTGCTAGTGCTGAAGTCTGACGCGCTACATGTCTGCTGTTACAGTACTGTTTAGTTTCGATCCCCGTTGGCATAGGGCGGAGTTTGGGGGGGGCCGGGGGGGGGCACTGCCCCCCCAGATCAGAGCCAATCGATTTTGTCAGATCTATGAATACAAAAATATTTTCACATTGTCTCATTTTATTTTGCATTATCGTATTTTAATGAGTATGTTAAGGCTTCATTATTTGTAATTCATGTAAAAAAATTAAAAATAAAAATCAGAGCTCATGGTCTACCGGTAGGTGCCCCCCCAGGCAAAAATGTGAAACTCCGTCTATGCCCATTGGTGCTAGCCGCGCTTGGTTTGAGCCCCTTTAATTTGCATTTGGGAACGCAACATTCCTCATTAGAAACGTTTATAAATAAACTATATTGCCAAAAGTATTGGGTCACCCCCTTCTAATGTAAGGTTTGACAACTTTAGTCATTTCCATGAGTACAATTCCTAATGTTTAAGCATATAATGACATTCTTGGGAATTGTGTGCTTCTAATTGTATAGCAACAGTTTGGACAGGACCCTTTTCTATTCTAACATGACAGTTTCACTGTGTATAAGGCAAGGATCGAAGATAAATGATGATTCAGTCAGTGTGGAAGAACTTGACAGGTCTGCAGAGAGCCAAGTCCTAATCCCAGCTGAACACCTCTGGTGTGACTTTAAATGCAGACCTTGAGCCAAAAATGTATCACCAAACCCCAATGAAAGACTATCTTATTGGTCTATTGTCTAATAAAGTTTATACTTTCACAGGGGTTGGGTTCTTCATGCATTTCAGCACAGCCACAGGAACCCAGGGTGACACGGCTTACCTGCAAAGTCGTCTCTTTTACCCCAAAAGACGCTCTCAATGCCTGCAGTTCTATCACTACAATAGTGGGGGCGTCGATGACCAGCTAAAGATCTGGGTCCGTGAATACACCTCTAAAAACCGCAAACGAGCCCCGAGACTCATTCAGAAGATCAGTGGTAATAAATCTTAATGTTTAAAACACTGATTGATAAATCCTTTCAGCCTATGGATAACTTATACTTGTACATCCTAGGTGGACGTCGAGGCTCCTGGGAACTATACCATGTTACACTAGATGTCTCTGATAAATTCAGAGTAGTGTTTGAAGGAGTTAAAGGAAGAAAACCATCAAAGGGTGGTCTGTCTCTGGATGACATCAACCTCTCAGAGACACAGTGTCCTCAATACACTTGGCGCATTCGTGATTTTACCAAGCTTCTCGCTACAACCCCTGCCGGTTCTGAAACCTACAGCCCCCGCTTCCTATCCCCAGATGGTTACTCATTTCAGATTGGTTTATACATTAATGGCTTGAAGGATAATCCAGATAAAATGGCAATCTATTTCTACCTGACCTCTGGACCCAACGATGACAATCTCCAATGGCCATGTCCGTGGCGTCAGGCATCCATGGAGCTGATGGACCAGAATCCAGACATCCAACACCGCATGAACAACATTAGGATGATCACTACAGATCCAACCAAGACTACCACTGACTGTAAGACACAAAGTTATAGATGTTAGTCAGTTTATGAGTCATTATTAACTTTATTGTGGTGTTCACTGATACTAGTACTAATTTATCAAAACAAAGAACACAATTACCACATAGCGCACATACATGGCCG
Source organism: Gymnocypris eckloni scoliostomus (assembly GCA_027564155.1). Taxonomy (NCBI): domain Eukaryota; kingdom Metazoa; phylum Chordata; class Actinopteri; order Cypriniformes; family Cyprinidae; genus Gymnocypris; species Gymnocypris eckloni. Next base: position 19,014,281 of record CM050412.1, on the reverse strand, counting down.
TGCGCATACATGGCTGCAGTACGCTGCAGAGCGGCATCTGAGATTTTCTTTTTTCCCTTTGATCATTCCCAATATACTTGATTTTTGTGATAGTTTTGTGATTAATTATTTATTAAACTGACAAGAAATATATAGCCTAGTGCGGTTGTATTTTCTTGTGTAATTAAATTAAATTATTTTAACCTGATCAGGTTTAATAAAAACACATTTTAAGTTTAAGCATAATGCATGTGATTATTCAAACAACTAACAAATTATACAGTGAGCAAAGTACATACATTATCAAAGAATATAACTGAATTCAGTCTAGTGTGTAAGCACTCTAAAAAGCTATACGCTATAATCCGTAATGTTGTCTGCAGTGTATGATGAATTCATCTCTATTTACATCATATGTACATCTGCACTTTGTTGTTTCTGATGAGAGAATTCGCTAAAGTGCACTGACCAAAACATTTGCGTATCAGTGATGTGAATATTTAGTAAAATCCTTGAATAATATAAATATTAAAGACAAATTATTGAACTAAAATCACAAAAGAACAACTTTATATTGGTTTTGCATATAACTCAGTCTTCATTTGTATGTTAATCTATAAGTTATATTGTGATTATTAATATATATTATTAATATATTATTAGTATATTGCTATATTGTGATTATTAATATAGTAATTATTATTAAGAAAATAAGTAGAGGAACATTTATTTAATTTCCTTCAGGAAACTTTTAACTCAATTTTTCTCAGAATTGAGTTTGCTTATTCTTTCGACCTCAAAAGGGTATAGCTCAGTTATTGTTCGTCTGATTCCAACAAGTCATACATCATTTTGAAGGCCTTTTAATGTGAAATGTGAAAATAATTTTTGAAAACTTGCTCATTTTGACTCATTTTGCCAGCTCAGGTCACAAATGTGTTTTATAAAGAATATCTTCTCTCTTTGTGCAGCCAAGGGTAATGTTGAGTATTTCTGGAACGACCCACGAAAAGTAGGCAGTCTAGTCACTGACACAGATGGCAGTAAATTCTACCGGGGGCCAGGTTACGGTACCAGCAGTTACATCACACATGATCGTTTGAAGAGTCGAAACTTTATTAAAGGACATGATGTCATCTTCCTCCTCTCCCTTGAAGGTTTGTGCTTCTTATTCAGTGAATACCAATACCAGTGAAATTCTTATGAAATATGAGAAGAGTTTAAACGTTCAACTTCATCAATAGATGTTACTGGACTTTTGAAGACTCAGACCAGGAGACCAAAAATCAGAGACCTGCGATTAGAGATTGATGGCCGTGATGCGGAGGAGGAGCCAAAGAGACAGATGGTTGTATGTATCCACATTGCAGTTTTCTCCTCCCATGCTTGAGAATTGTACCATTATTCATTATTAAATGTAAATGAATGTACAGTAACTTCCATTCAGTGTTGGGTAGAAACTAGTTACATAATTAAATTACAGTTACCTATGAAAATGATTACAAAGGGGTTATCTGATTTTCACATACATACATATGATTGATTTTTTCCCAAATTGTATTGACTTCTCTAAAATATGAGACACCAATGTTTCAGGAGATTTAGGAAACAAAATAGGTGAGTCTTAGTCAACGCAGTCACAGATTCCACCGTCACCACAATCGTGAGCCCCAGTCCACACCAGATCCCAATCTTCCTATTTAAAAATGTAATTATTATAATCTTCAAGTGAAGAAGGATTTTGAAAGTCTGACAGTAATCAGTGTCGAGTACTACTGAAAGATTAACCCTGCCTTTATTACATTTTAAATAGGGTAATTTATAATCTGTAACCAATTACATTTCCAAAGTAACCTTCTAAACACTACACCCATTTAACTGAATTTTCTCTTACAGAACCCCAGAGTTCCTTTTAAAAGGACCATGGACTAAAAGATCCCCATGAGATGCAGGATACATCATGAAGCCTCAATGGAGAGAGAGAGAGAGAGAGAAAATATTTCCAGAATTTGCCATATTATGTCTGCATTACTGAACTGGAGCGACTAAATCATAAAACATGTATCTGATAAAAAAATATATAAGTACTATTCTCAAGAAATGTTATTACTAGCACTTCTCTTGTTCATTGCCTCCTTAAGATTAATTTCTTCTTTTATTCCTCATTTGTAAGTTGCTTTGGATAAAATTGCCTGCTAAATGAATAAATGTAAATGCAAAATAAAAAGCAAAAAAAAAAATTACATTAAAGCACTTGATCAAAATAAGTACTCAACTATTATTGCTCACACAGGCTGTATCCGAAATCGCCCCGTATACCCTCAAATAGTGCACTGTTTGAGGGGACAGCCATTTTAAGTGGTGTTCGAAACCATAGTGGATGTTATCGAGTGCACTCATTCAATCCCTCAATGCACCGCAAAAACGAGTGTACAACCAATGTACACTCAATGGCCAGAGAATCCCCATAATGCACTGTGAGAGTTGCGCGCAAATGGATTTCTGTGTCTCGCCAGAAGATGGTGCCTGCAGCTGAATCATCCATTCATTTACTTTAGAAGCTCTCGTCCATGGCGTAACACAGAGTAATACAACACAGGTACAAATTAATTGTAAATTGACTATTGGGGTTTACATAATTTCCGTGACAGAGTTAAAGATAAATCCTTTAATCTTACTATTGAAGCTGCCCATTTCAAATGATTGCTAAACAGCAAGCAAACTATGCAAAAGCGGCAGTACTTCCGGTGCACGTAGTGTCCGAATTCACTCCTTCAAGTGAACTGTATGAGTGGACTAATGTGGGGAATAGTGAATGAGGGTATAGGGGGCGATTTCGGATACAGCCACAGTTTATTAGTGGTATGTAGTCTGTAACAAAGTGCTGGCATATCATAAATAATTGCAATGTAATTTTCATTCCTGAAAAAAGATGCAGCTGTCCATTGGCACTGCTCTAGATGAGAAACATCACATTCTCTGAGACCATGACCTGGTTGTCATCCTGCATGCGCTATAGCAGAAGGTTCATCTTGTTCTGGTCAAAATCCTCGTCCTGTCCTTTGTGAATGTGAGTTAGAAGAACAGGAACCGCCACAGACTGAGACCGGGTCACCTTAAAGGCCTTCAGTAAAGCCGCCTTGAAGACTTTCAATCTAAACATGTCAAATCAAAAGGGTCACACTGTTAAAAAAGCAGCCTCCATATCTAATGTGCGGTTAGATTGTGGAATTGGTTCAAACTAAATGAGGAAACAAAGAAACATGATAGAAAAAAATCCAGACCAGTCCATCATTGTTGCACAAGTTCACAGTATTAGCACAGGCCAGAATTCATTATCTGATAATGAAGAGGACTCTGTTGTACCTGTCCTGACTAATGTCAGCCTTCTTGCTTTGCTTCTCTGAGATGCTGAGCTGTTAACAACAACACCACCACCACCACAAGACAATATCATATGTATACACACAAAAAAGTGAATTTACTTAATTTTTATTTTGCAAGTTTTTTGCACATATTTTAATAAGTAAAATTTAAGTATGGAATTAAGTAAAATCTACTTAACTAAGTTATGTAAAATTAGCAAATGAAATAATTCAATTTAATGTGGCCAGTTATAGTTTGATGAGTAATTTCTAATTATTTTAAGTTTATTCTGCATTACTCAAGTACATTTCTTTACTCAAGCAATGTAGCACTGACAAAAAACATGCTATTAAAGCATGCGGTTCACTTACAAACATGTAAGCAAATAGACATCTGGTGTTCCTTTAAGACAATATGTCTACTCAATATAGTTGTTATCCAAAATAACATGGAGACCTTAATACTTGGTACACAACACACAATGACAGTAACAATCATTAAAGTAGAAAATGAACTCCAGATGTCACAAAACAGTAAGTTACTAAACCTAACAACAAAAGCAACCATAAAACGTCTCGGGTTACTTGACCGTAACCCTGTTCCCTGAAAAGCGGCAAGATGCTGCGCTGAAAAGCGCTATGGGAACATTCTTTGTTCGACCGGTTGTTGAAGCATGCGTGTCAAACACGCCAAATTTTTGGCTTAATAACCTCGGTTAGGTGGACGTCACTCGATCACGAACACCTGGAGGTATAAATAGATGTGACGTGGAAACATCCTCAGGTCAAACTTTTGTCTGAAAGGACGTCCAGTCACGCTACAGTGCGGCATTGAGGCGCAGCATCTCGTTCCTCGCTTTTTCAGGGAACAGGGTTACGGTCAGTAACCCGAGACATTCCCTTATCAAAAGCTACTCTCGATGCTGCGCTGAAAAGCGCTTATGGGAAACGAGAATGCCAACGCCCGCAAGATTGAAGTGTCTGGACCCCAACGTTGTGTAGTGTGTCAAACATTGAAGAGGTCTCAGACATGACTCTGGGATATCGACTCAAGGACGTGCGAGCCCGGAGTAGCATGAACATTTCAAACTATAGACTCTAACAAATGTGTGCGGAGAGGACCAACCTGCCGCATCACAAACTTGCTGCAAGGGGGCACCTCTTGCCAACGCCATAGAAGATGCAACCCCCCTGGTTGAATGGGCCCTAACTCTTAGAGGCGAAGCTTGACCACGCGCCTCATAGGCTAGGGCAATAGCATCCCTCACCCAATGCGATACAGTATGCTTCGTGGCAGCTGCCCCCCGGTTGCGGCCCCCATAGCATATGAAAAGTTGCTCCGACTTACACCACTGGCTAGTGCGGTGGACGTAGATCTGAAGAGCACGTACTGGACACAGTAAGTGAAGTCTTTCCTGCTCCGGTGTTGTGAATGGCGGAGGGCAGAAAGCTTCAAGAACGAGATTCATGGAACTTTATAATTTGGGTGAGGGTGCAAAATAACTTTGACCAGCCCAGGGGCAAAGTCTAGGCAGGATGGCGAGATTGACAGAGCCTGCAAATCCCCAATTCTCATAAGAGAAGTAATGGCCATTAAAAAACATCTTTAGAGTCAGAAACCTGATAGGCGCTGACTCTAGTGGTTCGAAAGGGGTCATGACCAGACCCTCGAGCACAATAGTTAAATCCCACGAAGGGGCTGTCACTCTGGTGGACGGCCTCAACCGCTTACCTGAATGAAGCGGGAAACTAGAGGGTGCTTTCCCACAGAAACCCCGTCAAAGAGAACAGGGCAAGCCGAAATGGCGGCCACATAGACTCTGAGAGTACCAGGACATGTGCCTGAGGACAATTTCTCTTGCAGGAACTCCAGCACTGAAACAACTTGGCAGTGAACTGGGTCTACATGGTGTGCCATACACCAATTCTCGAAATGTGCCATTGAAAGCATAACTCCTTGTAGTGGAGGGAGCCCTAGCGCTTAAAATAGTCTCTACTATGTCGGGCGGAAGCCCAGCATCTCTCAGTTGGTCCCCCTCAGGGGCCAGACATGGAGGTTCCAGAGCTCGGGCCTCCCCTGTGCCTGAGATAGGAGATCTCTCCTGACCGGGACCGCCCACCGCGAGCCGTCGAGGAGGGATATTAGATCTGAGAATCATATTCTGGTCGGCCAACGGGGCGCTAACAATAAGAGGCGAGACCCCTGTTGACGGACCTTGCCAGGACTCCCGGAAGCAGAGCGCTGCTATTTCGGGGTGGAGTTTCCATTCCCCATGTCTCACAGCTTGTCTAGACAGCAAGTCTGCTCCCACATTCATATGCCCGGGGATGTAGATCGACCTGAGGGACAGGAACTTGTCCTGTGCCCAAAGCAGAACCTGCTGCACTAGTCTGTTCAGGCGGCGCGAACGCAGTCCGCCCTGGTGATTTATCTGCACTAGGACATGGTAGCCTCTCAACTCCTGGAGGAAGTATTTCAGGGCCAGAAATAGAGCCATCATTTCGAGGCAATTGATGTGCCAATCGAGAAGATGGCCTCTCCAAATCCCTTGGGCTGGACGGCCATCCAAGACCGCACCCCAGCCCGTGAGGGAAGCGTCTGTCGTTAGCATCTTGCGACGACAACACAGACCTAGAGTGGGACCCAAAGTCAGAAACCGGGGTCTGAACCACATAGAAAGGGTATGAAGCCCTGGCGCGTGCACTTTATTTGCCTGTGGGGATTGGCCCTTGGATGAAATCCCCTGGCTCTGAGCCACAACTGAAACGATCTCATCTGCAGGAGGCCCAAGGGTATCACCGTGGATGCAGCTGCCATGAGACCTAGAACCCTCTGAAGGTAATGAACAGTAATTCTCTGGCCTAGCTTGATGTTATTAGGGCTTTTAGAATGGATTCGACACGTGCAGGAGACAGCTGTGCCTGCATCGTGATCGAATCCCATACAACCCCCCGATACGTTGTTCTCTGAGCTAGGTTGACATCTCGATGTCGAAGCTCTTGAGACTGTGTCCAGAATCATCCAGTCGTTTATGTAATTTAAAATGCGGATGCCCTGGAGTCTCAGAGGAGACAGTGCTGCATCCATGCATTTCGTATACGTGCGGGGTGACAAAGCTAGGCTGAATGGAAGAACCCGATACTGATAAGCTTCCAAAAGCGAACCTCAGGAACTTCCTGTGTTGTGGCAATATTTCTACGTGAAAATATGCATCCTTGAGATAGATTGTCACGAACCAATCCCCCGATTGGATCGGAGACACAATCATCTTGATTGTCAACATCTTGAACTTGATCTGAGGTAGCGGTTCAATCCGCGAAGATCTAAAATTGGACGCAACCCCCCATCTTTCTTGTGTAATAGCCTGACTCTCTGTCTGGCAGGGGAACATGTTCTATGGCCCCCTTGTACAGCAGAGCTTGCGACTCCTATGTCAATAAATCAACTCGTTCCAGTTTCACGGAAGTGGAGACCACGCCGTTGAAACGTGGAGGCCGATATGCAAACTGAATCCTGTAGCCTTTCTCTACAGTCCTTCCCACCCACGGAGATATATTTGGCAGTAGTTTCCACGCTGCCAGCTTCTCTGAAAGGGGCACTAGTTTTGACACTTCGCCTTGATGGGGGATGTTAGATGTGCGGTGTCCTGAAACGTGGCAGGAAGCAACCGAACACGTAACATATCGCTGGAGACCGCTGCTCCCCGAAACACCAGTGGCGGCGGAGATTGAACAACGGCCTCTTGAGGGTGCCAGGAAGGAGTCTTTATTCTCTGTTGAAATTTCACACCTCTCCCAGGGGCACACCCCCGGGGTCCTGGGCGCGCAAGCCTCAGGACCTTCCCTTGGAGGAGATGATGCTCCTCAGGTCCAGTCTCTTTGAGGCGGACTGTGAAGCGCGGCGAGCCGCACCCCAGTCTCTACGAGGGGGTGCTCAGCTCGCCACACTCTCCTTGTGCTTCACGCCTCAGAGGAACCGGTCTTGGTCGGGACCGGGTGGCCGACGTTCCCGACTCTTGAGCACGGCAGGGAAGAAACCTCACAAAGGCCTCCTCGTAGCGCTTTGCCTCCCGAACCTAGTGGCGACGGTGTTAACGGCATCGCCAAATAGGCCGGAAGGTGAGATGGGGGCATCAAGGAGGAAAGTGTTTTTTCTTTGTCCTTGATGCCCGTGAGGTTGAGCCACAGATGTCTTCTCCGTGGAACCCTGGCAGCCATAGAACGGCCGATGGCACAGGCCGTCTGCTTGGTCGCACGGAAAATGCCCTTCACAATTGACCTGCCTGTGCTCAAATCTTTCAGCAGGTCAGCCTGGCATGCCTGCAAAACCGCCATAGTATGCAAAGCAGCACCAGCCTGACCCGCTGCTTGAAGGCTTTCCCACCAGTGAAGATGTTACTCTGCATGGCTTGGTGGGAGAGTTGCTTTCTTTAATGATGATGACCCCCAGGAGAGAGATAGCCGCGAGCCGTCTCTTCAGTCTGAGGCATCATCATATAGCCCCGTCTTTGCATCAACGATAGTCGAGTAGATCGACATCGATAGCACAAAACACAGGACGTATACGTATTTTTGTTTTGTGTTCCATGAACGAGCTACCTCGTCATGGAGATCACCAAAGAAGGGGAGACCGTCACTGAGGCCCGCCGCGCCGCCCGTTCAGAAGAACGCAGATGCGCGCTTGAGAAACGGATGCGAGGGCTTCATGATCCGGCGAGAGGCGAGAGAAAGGGGTGAATCCGTCTCACGTGCCTCGGCAGACCGACATCACGATCACGAGCTTTTAAAGAAGGCGTCGCTGCACCTAAATCGAGAGGAGATCGCAGTGCTGCCGAGCGGATCGCGCGTGCTCTTCCAATCACTCAAACAGAAAGCATTTGGATATCTTCATCAGAGAGCTGCATCTGACAAGGAAGTAAACATCTCCTTACCTGATCTGTCATAGTGAGTAGTTTTCCAATGCACACACACACACACAATGCGGTCCTTGAAGACAAAAAGACCTGAGGATGTTTCCACGTCACATCTATTTATACCTCCAGGTGTTCGTGATCGAGTGACGTCACCTAACCGAGGTTATTAAGCCAAAATTTGGCGTGTTTGACACACATGCTTCAAAAACCGGTCGAACAAAGAATGTTCCCATAGCGCTTTTCAGCGCAGCATCGAGAGTAGCTTTTGATAAGGGAACAGTGTATAAACAACTCGAACACGTGACAAATGTAACCTTATGAATTATTCATGCCCCAGTGCATGATGGGAACAACGGGATCATAACTTTGCTATTTACTTTGTAAAAACCCTTGTAAAAATAAACAATTCCAAGTAAAATATACGTATGAATTCAAACTTTCATTTTTACAAGCTTAAATTGAGTACTAATATAAAATGTACAGTTTTTGAAATTCTTCATTTAATGCATAATTCAAATTATTTATTGACAAAATGACATGATTTTCCGTAGTATTTAAATGTATTTATTTAATCATTTTTACCAGTGTAATGGCACTTAATATATTCAAAATATTACAATTCAACGTAGAGAAAAAAACTACTAAATTGGTAAAACTGACTATACAGCAATGGACAGAACCTGCATTGATTAAGCATAGCTCACTGAGAAATCAAAGTGAATGAGTTGACCTACAGTTTTCATCTTCTGTGAAATCGTAAGGGTCAGATTCCTTACACATTCACCTTAGGCTCCTTTGACTCTCTGTATCCATCTCAGAGTTCTCAAGCACCTTCCTCTTCTTATCCTTCTCCAGAATCTACAGAGTCATGCCAAATTATGTTAGACACTGAAAAACAGTATCACTTCTGGATGTGAATGATTGCATGCCTTTTTGAAATAATCTAACTGTATGAGTGCAGCTTCTGCATCTCCCAGATCGATGGTTATACTCATGCGTGCCTTGGCGTGAGCTGTAGACAATCGAATCATGGTCTCCAGAGCTCGAGCGGTCACCGGCATCATCTGTGAGAATGGTTACAGTCAGTCTGAATCAAACTAAGCAATTCAAGAGTAACAATATCATTGTAAAGCACCCAAGGTTTTACACTTTAAATGGGCTCTACAGACCCTGGCGGAGTCACTGTTGACTTTTTTCTCATAGATCTGTAGCTCCTGCTCGGCTGCTTCGGTGATGTTCGGGTCTTCAGTGGCAAACACATCTATTGTACTCCCCAGTGACATTGCTGTTGATACAGAAATGACAGAACGAGAGCAACCGCTAAATACATTTCAAAACTGAATTACATGGAAATGGTTACATCAATGGGTCTCAAACTGTGGTCTGAAGCATTCAAGTTGTCCACAGGTTGGCAGATATAATTAATCAAATATTTATTGAATGAATGTTCGAAAAACAGCATTTATATATACAAAAATATATAAATGGATTTACTCTCACATTTGATCAATTCAGTGTGTAAACTTTTGAAAGTTGTGATACATAGGCTTCAGATCTCTCCAGTGAAACATATACAGTGAATAATACATTTTCAAAGAACGGTGTTAAGTGTAAAATGGAAGACGGTTTTGACCGTTTTCATATTAAGGCATTCTGAATGGATGTTGTTCAAGAAATTAATAACAAATTGTGATTTGTGTGTACTCAAAATAATCTTGAGTAAATACAATGAAAAAAACAAGGAATTCACATTCATTGTAAGACACTTCCTTAATTTTGTTATCGATACAAAACTTATTTGGCAGTTTCAAATCTTGCTGCCGGTAAGGACACGTAACAAAGACACGTTATCTTATTGCTACATTGTTGTTTTAAAACATCAACATTTTCAATGAAAATGTTTCCACAAGGATTAACCATGATTAACCATCTTTACAGTTTTTTAAAAGTACATCACACTCTTTGGAATTTCCTCAAAAACTAATCAAATCTTTTTGAGGTACCAAGAGCAAGTTTGATAGAACTATTACACCCCTTATACAATGTTTTAACTGCTTTCAAAAAACCAAACAATTTAATAACTTTCCAAATAAAATCATGAATCACCATATCAAATGCTTTATAGAAATCAATAAATAAAATAAAACGATCATCCTCAATAAGGTGATTATAATCAATCATAAGACCCAGTCGTTAACATGGATTATCCAGTTCACTAGAAGGGCCCGGTCTAGTCTTAGGAGGCCATCTATGGGATGAAGAACGTGCTATCTGTGACCATGTGCAGTTGCTGACGCTCGCTAAAGCGTGCAATTGCTTTTATGTTTTATCGGTTTCACTTTAGCTTCGAAATCAATCTTGTTGGTGTTGATTTTGTTTTGAACTAATCATCATGTAGTGACCTGGATACCTGAGTTAGGTTTTCTTTATTGATTACATCAACAAGGTGAAAAATACAAGATCTGGCATTACCAGACAGATGTTTTTGAAAGTTGCTTCAATATCTAAAAAAAAATGTATAAAAAAATTGTATTTGTTTTAGACACACAGAAATCAAGATTCAGCATGAGAATCACAACAATGGTGACCAACAAAAAAGCATGTTGTAGCCAATAAAAACTCATAATTGGCTCCCATCATGTATTGTGGCATGAATAAATTATGAGCTGAATTGTCTTTGTAACTTATTTTACTCTTACTATATTCTTTTATTTTTGCTGTTTTATGTGAATTTATAATATCTTGTTTTGTGAAGTTCAGAGTTGATCTGTTTATCTGAATCTTGATGTCTGTGTGTGCCTAAAACAAATGTTTTTTTTTTGTTACCAGAAGAGCTTACAAGAAACCCTTACAAAATGTGTAGAAAATACAGGATATTTTGCTGTGGAAGCACAAGGCTCTCAATAAACATTTCATTCTAATCAATAAATATTATATAACGCAGAAATTAGACTGTAAATGAGTTCAGTGATTCAGATCAAATAATGATTATATTAAAATTTTATTGTCACCATGATCTGATGACTTTTGCTTTTGGTTTGTCTGGCTGTTATAACTCAGTTGCAGAAGCCAAATCAAATGTAAAGTTGAAAAGTCAAGGGTCAAGATCACAACTAATGCAAACACTGCCCACTAAAACGGTGAAATACAAATTTAGATTTTCTCCTTTGGTGATTCTGCTTGCTAACATCAGGTGTCTTCAAAAACACTCAATCATCACTCAATTATTCACCTAATTATCTCATTAGCTTTAACACTGTGTTACTTTTTACACTGCTTCGGTGTTTATATGACAGTCAGAGTGTTAAATTAACACTGGGGATTTTGCTGTATAGCCTTATATCTGTATCTTATTCGTAACACACAAAATGATCAATAATACAGTATCAAGCAACAAAAGCAGCCCATATCAAATCTATAACTTATCTTTAATTGAAAATATGCATTTTCCACGCGATTGTCCCATAGAGCAAAGAGGAAATCATTTTATGGTATTCCTAGGATCCCGATAGACGACTAAAATGGTTCACTGCAATAAAACGTATTTGGGATTAAACGGGTAAGATTTCATGACATTTATTATGTTTACTGTACTGATGCTGGCTACCTACAAGAACAGCTATTGATTACAGTGAATTTACCCCTCTTCCTCCTTTCTCTGGTTTACCTTTTTTAAGCTTATTGATACCAATCTCTTTCATCTACAAACCCTAGCAGGTATGTAACATTTTTCTCACTCTTGCAACACATGGGACCAGGCATCGAATATACAGTATATTACTGGTTTTGTGTATTACTGTATATCAGAGCTGTCAATCAATTAAAAAATAACTAATCACACATTTTTTTTCTAAAATGAATCACAAATAATCCCACCTAACATTAACATTTTTTAATTTAGGCTACTTTTAATATTGCAATAATTTCACATTCAATTTGTTTTAATTAATGTATAAACAACATACATTACATTTTTATATTAGTTTATTGCCATCTTTTTATGACTGAAGGCAACTATCGCTGATACCAATGATATCTCTTGTTTTTCACCACTAATATTTAATCATTGACTAGCCATTCAACATTACAGAATCAGTTTTAACATTGATTAGACTTTTAAAAATAACAACTAATTTAAGTGAACTTAGAACTATCTTCACATAAACCCATTATAATACCTGTGCCCTTCAGCAAGTAGGAAATATAAAGAAATTGAATAAAGTTATCAAACACTGATCTTGAAATTAAATATAGACGAATAGTTAAAGCTACAAAAGTATTGATTTCCTCTTTATTTCTTTTTTTGATAGACACAGCAGCTGCATTATTAGGTTTTTGGTTGCTATAACTTTAAGAGCTGCCGCTGCTGAACTTGATGTGGATCTGGCACGCATCCTATTTTCTCACATTTCTTTACCTTTTCTGGCATGCTTTAGGTCTTAATGTTTCTACTAATGAACTGACGAGTTGAATCGGGTGTGTTAGATGAGGAAGACAGTGCTGGGCTGCTTCAGGACATTTTTGAAAGTTACTGCATTTCAGATACATGTTCTTAAATGTGACTCAAGCATAACACATACTTCTATGCATGCGTTCTTTAAAGGCAGCTTTAATTGCGTTTTGGTAACTTTATGACTTAACTGACGGCATAACTATAACATTGCATGCTTGTAGTTTCATTTGCGCTTTAATATAAAATGATATACAGTGCACGCCACCTGCAATTGTGCGTGGAAATGAAGTGCCTGTGCTACAAGCACAGTATGATTCCTGACAGGACAGGAAGATTTCGTTTAGTTTAGATTAGTTTCTACAACTCATCTGACTGCAGTTCACTGTTGCTCTACTGAAGCTCCCTCGTCACCTGTACCGTTTCCGCTCGTTTGACTCGCTCTGAAAATTCTCCTGTTTGATGTGGTCATATAAAGACATTCTGCGTCTAAATAAATGCAATTCTTGTCAAGAAAAAAAGAGACAGACCCTAGCCAACCCTAGCCCTGCCCCTGCGTTAATTACATGAAATATTGTTAATGCCTTTTATCGCTAATTTTGACAGCGCTAGTTTTAATACATTCTTCTACAGTGAAAAATAAAAATGTTCATCAAAGGCTGCAGAAAATCATGCAAGTAAAGAAATAGTTGCCCCAAAAATGAAAATGTACTGAAAATTGACCCTCAGACAATCCAAGTTGTAGATTAGTTTTTTTATTCATCAGAACAGATTTGAAGAAATGTAGCATTACAGAATTTACTCACTAGACTAGTGGATTTACTCTGCGGTGAATGGGTGCCATCAGAATGAGAGTCTAAACAGCTGATAAAAACATCACAATCCTGCACATCAATTAACTTCTTGTGTGGAAAGCTGTTTGTAAGAAACAAATCCATCAAAACATTTTTAACTTCAAACCATTGCTTCTGGTTAAAATTCATATAATCTATCTACAACATTGCTTTCTCCAGTGAAACGGTAGTCTCGTCTGAATCAGGAGAGAAATATGCACAGATCAAACTCTGTTTACAGTTTATAAGCGAAAGCAGCCCAAAACGGTTCTAAACTAAAGTTATTTGTTTTTATCAGCTGTTTGAACTCTCATTCTGACAGCACACATTCACTGCAGAGGATCCCTTGGTGAGCGAGTGATGTTATTGCATTGGCTTGAGGGTGAGTAAATCTTCAGCTAATTTTAAAGTTGGGTGAAATATTCCTTTAAACTCCTTCTAAGTCTCTCTAAGCCAAATCATTATCAGTAATTACTTTTATCATGTCTAATAATATCACGTTGACCATTAGTATAATAAATCATATACTATCAGGTACAGGCTCTTATCATTGCAGACTAAGCTCTTTTGTTCTATAAATTAGTTAATACACAATGCACTGATGTTCAGAAGAGACCGGCTCTGAGTGAAGTTCTCATGGCGTCTCTCCATATATTGCTGATTCTGTGCGTATGTGCCACAGCCCTGTGTTTGGTGAGTGTAGAATTCAGATGTTATAGAAACAATTTTGTGATCATTTGTTGATTGATATTGTACCAAACAAAAGCAAATGATCATGTGTTATAGCAAAACTAACACAGCTGTTGTTATAGTAAAATGTAATGGCCTTGTTTAATGCTGAAAGAGTTTTATGATGAGATAGTTTGTGGTTATTTCATGATAGCAGGTTTTACAATATCATAGCTTGCACAGTAATAGTTTGTTGATGTTTGTTGATGTGCACCTCTAACACTTATCACTCAAATGTTTTCAAAGCCAACATCTTCACTCACAGGTGAGTCATGACAATCACATAATTTTAATAACGATGTATTTATATGATGTAATGATTTTAAATACAATGCTCTGAATTTAACTTTTCTTTTCTTTTTCTTTTTTTGATAGGCAATACAGAGATTGATGTGGACAATGGGAAAGACCAGGATATATTTGAAATAAATGAAGGTTTGTGGAAACATTAATATAATGTCTTAAATCTGTAGCATAATTTCAATAACAGTTTTGCATTAACTGCTGTCTTGTTCAACAGCGGCAGGACTTGACCTGGTGGAAGGAGATATTCTGATGAAGGAGGTCAGTGCTTTCTCTCAGTGCAAATTCTCATACCACTTTCCATAAACACGGTACAAATAGAGCCTGAATCTGTGGGCTTAAAAAATAATACAATAGTTTTTAGGGCATTCTTAACCTTCAGAAAATGTCAACAGTAATAAAAAAAGACATGACGTCAAACGAATATATAAATACAGGTAAACAGAGTAAAATGTCAAGTGCTAAACATCACAAACAACTGAATACACTTTTATTAAAATTAAATGTTAAAGGGTTGTAAATCAGCTAAATCAAAGTTTGGTTTATATTTAACAGGGAGAAGGCAGAAACACTCTTCTGGGTGAAGAGTATCGCTGGCCAACCACTGTGCCATATGTCCTAGACAGCAGCCTTGGTCTCTGAATATTTAATAATTGATTCAGTTTAGTTGTTCAATTCAGTTATTCAAATTCGAACTTAATATATGCTCCAAATTGCTCACTCACTCTCTCTCTCTCTTTCTTTAAAAGAAATCAATGCCAAAGGTGTGATACTGAAAGCATTTGAGCAATACGGACTCAAAACCTGTTTTGACTTTAAACCCTGGGATGGAGAGCCAAACTACATTTTCGTATTTAAAGGCAGTGGGTAAGAAAACTGAAGAAAAAAATATTGTAAACATTATTTTAATATTTCCATGCTCATTGTTTTTAAGGTATTGAAAATTGTATAATTTAAATTTATTTTACCTTTTCAGACATGTTTAAACATTGGGCCTTTCTTGCATTGACGGTCAGGCTGTTTTTATGTTCAATCAGATGTTACTCAAAGGTGGGGAATCGAAAGATGGGGAAACAAGAGTTGTCAATTGGTGCAAACTGTGACCGTTTAGGAACAGTGGAGCATGAGTTTCTGCATGCGCTGGGTTTCTGGCACGAGCAGTCCAGATCTGACAGAGACGACTATGTCACCATTGTGTGGGACCAGATTGAAGAGGGTAACTATTGAATTCTTAAGTACATGCATCAAAAGTAACATTCTGTCTTGCCAAACTCCTGAAATCTATATATTCTAATATTAAATGCACACCCTTTATTAACTGTTTTGCCATTTGTTTCTCACTTAGGTAAAGAGCACAACTTTAATTCATATGATGAAACGGTGTCAAGCTCTCTCGGTGTGCCCTATGATTACGGTTCAGTCATGCACTACAGTAAGACATCCTTCAACAAAGGTAGTGAGCCAACCATTGTTACCAAAATACCAGAATTCTTGGATGTGATTGGTCAACGCATGGAGTTTAGTGACAGTGACCTGCTCAAGCTAAACCGGCTATACAATTGTAGTAAGTTTATGATTAAACACTTTCTGTGGAAGACTTTATCAATATATTGACATCAGTTTGACTGATAAGATAAAGACTGCTTGCTCAACTAATACTTTGCTTCTCTCACTCACCCTCACCTAAACATTTGTCATAATTCTTCCAGCTACAGCCTCAACGTTTCTGGACTCTTGCCAGTTTGAGGAGCCAAATATCTGTGGTATGATCCAGGGTGATGGTGGAAATGCCAAGTGGGCTCGTGTACAAATGGTAGAGGGCGGCCCACAGACAGACTACACCAACCTGGGTCAATGTCAAGGTATGAACACCCCTAACCACAAAAGCAGGATTCAACCTAGTTTTGCACTAGTTTACAATGAAAATGTACATTTTTGAGCCACATGATCGCTAGCAATACATTTTCATGCAAATGACATAAGTGAATATCACAATCGTGTTTCCATATATGCACCATCGTGATGGGTAGCCCTGCCTATTGTGAAATCCCATTGGCTCAAATTCCATATAACCGCAAATATACTTGTTTGTGATACATCAAAAAAAATCACACACTGTTTAGTAGGTAAAATATCTAACTGGAAACTTACTGGTAACTGTTAATTTTGTTTCTTATTTCTCCCACTGTCGCTTCACAGCTATTCACAAATTTTCTTCTGTGGCCCCATGGGATAGTAACGTTTCAAACTTTTACTGTGAATTCAGACACACTACTTTTTCACATTGTTTTTCATCTACTTTATACAGGTGCATCTCAATAAATTAGAATGTCGTGGAAAAGTTAATTTATTTCAGTAATTCAACTCAAATTGTGAAACTCATGTATTAAATAAATTCAGTGCATACAGACTGAAGTAGTTTAGGTTTTTGGTTCTTTTAATTGTGATGATTTTGGCTCACATTTAACAAAAACCCACCTATTCACTATCTCAACAAATTAGAATACTTAATAAAACCAATAAAAAAAAACATTTTTAGTGAATTGTTGGCCTTCTGTAAAGTATGTTCATTTAGTGTATATGTACTCAATACTTGGTAGGAGCTCCTTTTGCTTTAATTACTGCCTCAATTCGGCGTGGCATGGAGGTGATCAGTTGCTGAGGTGGTATGGAAGCCCAGGTTTCTTTGACAGTGGCCTTCAGCTCATCTGCATTTTTGGTCTCTTGTTTCTCATTTTCCTCTTGACAATACACCATAGATTCTCTCTGGGGTTCAGGTCTGGAGAGTTTACTGGCCAGTCAAACACACCAACACCATGGTCATTTAACCAACTTTTGGTGCTTTTGACAGTGTGGGCAGATGCCAAATCCTGCTGGAAAATGAAATCAGCATCTTTAAAAAGCTGGTCAGCAGAAGGAAGCATGAAGTGCTCCAAAATGTCTTGGTAAACGGGTGCAGTGACGTTGGTTTTCAAAAAACACAATGGACCAACACTAGCAAATGATATTGCACCCCAAATCATCACAGACTGTGGAAACTTAACACTGGACTTCAAGCAACTTGGGCTATGAGCTTCTCCACCCTTCCTCCAGACTCTAGGACCTTGTTTTCCAAATGAAATACAAAACTTGCTCTCTTCTGAAAAGAGTACTTTGGACCACTGGGCAACAGTTCTTCTTCTCCTTAGCCCAGGTAAGACTCCTCTGATGACAACTGTAGCCAAATTCCTTGACATGTCTGTGTGTGGTGGCTCTTGATGCCTTGACCCCAGCCTCAGTCTATTCCTTGTGAAGTTCACCCAAATTCTTGAATTGATGTTACTTGATAATCCTCATAAGGCTACGGTTCTCTCGGCTGGTTGTGCATCTTTTTCTTTCACACGTTTTCCTTCCACTCAACTTTCTGTTAAGATGCTTGGATACAGCACTCTGTGAACAGCCAGCTTATTTGGCAATGAATGTTTGTGGCTTACCCTCCTTGTGAAGGGTGAATGATTGTCTTCTGGACAACTGTCAGATCAGCAGTCTTCCCCATGATTGTGTAGACTAGTGAACCAAACTGAGAGACCATTTTGAAAGCTCAGGAAACCTTTGCAGGTGTTTTGAGTTGATTAGCTGATTGGCATGTCACCATATTCTAATGTGTTGAGATAGTTAATTGGTGGGTTTTTTGTTAAATGTGAGCCAAAATCATCACAATTAAAAGAACCAAAGACTTAAACTTTATTTGTATTAAATAAGACTTTAATACACAAGTTTCACAATTTGAGTTGAATTACTGAAATAAATGAACTTTTCCACGACATTCTAATTTATTGAGATGCACCTGTAGTAGGCATATTCAGACACAGGGATTGAGTCATCATGCAGGAGTGTCGTGTGGAATATTGAACTGTCAGACAGCAAATATTTTAGCAACATTTACACCAACTGCAAAGAAATAAAACTCTGCTATTGCATTTCCATTACTTTACAGATGAGGAAACAAAATACAGAGAGATAAGTATACAGAGAAATGTCAAACTTATAGTCACTTTCTGAGCAACATATTAGAAACTCCCTCACAAATCGCAGAGTTTACTATTATTTTAATTTTTTGCCAAGGTAATTTAACTCAAAGTATAGTGTTATGAACTTACATTATTATATGATTAGAAGTTTTTTATTTAATTATTATGACCCTTTTGTGAAAGTGTCATTGCAGACTTACTGCATCATACCAAGTTAGGCCAAAGACTCGTATTTAAAAAGGTTTGTTAACCCAAAAAATAGAATCCTGTAATTGATTACTCACCATCATGTACACGCAAGGCCTTTGTTCATCGTTGTAACAGAAATTAAGATATTTTTGATGAAATCCAAGAGTTTTCTGACCCTGTATAGATAGCAACTGAATAACCATGGTCAAGGGCAGAAAGATTGTAAGGACGTTGTTATAATAGTCCATGTGACATCAGTGATTCAACCTTAATTTTATAAAAAAAAACTATATTTGTGTGAAGAAAAAAATACTGACTTAAATCAACTTCTCTTCCATGTCAGTCTTCGACATGTGTTCACGAGGCATGCGTGTAGTGCTGCTGGTGCAGGAGCCGGCATTCTGACGTAGAACGTCCATTTCTCTTAGTTCATAGTCTGTATATTCTGATTCAAATAAGTAATGATGGGCAAAAAATTGGCAAGTTATCCTCTCTGTCGAAATCATCAGACAATCTGGCAATATACTTGTATGTGAAGCTGTAACATTACCAGTAAATTGCCGAAATGATGCTGTGGGTGAATACAAAATTAAGCCTACCTTTATGAGCATGTATGAATTCAGAACGCACTGATCTGGGCCAGTCTAAAGTCATTGAAATTCAATGGCTATGGGCCAATCATAGCACAATGACGCATTTACTTCGTGCTGTGTAGTTCAATTAAAAGTTATCTAATTTGATGTCTCTGGACCAAAATTGCTGCATTAATGTGAACGTTTGACACAAAAATGAAAACAACAAAACACTGACTGCATGTACACTTCCATGTTTACACACAACACCGGGAGGCACAGCTGTTTAGAGGTCATTTCAGGTTTATTTGAAACCGATATGTGAATGGTGCTTTACTGGTAAAAACAAGGAATATCGTTGCCCAGGCAATGCCCATGCATCATAGTACTCTCGTGAACGTGCGTTGAGGACTGACATGAAAGAGAAGAAATTGTAAAAATATATATATATTTTTTTGTTTGTGCACAAAAAGTATTCTTGTATCTTCATAAAATAAAAGTTGAACCACTGATTTCACATGGACTATTTTAACAATGTTCATTCTACCTTTCTGAGACTTGAACGTGTCTGTTGCTTAGCTGTCTACGGTGGGTCAAAAAGCTCTCGAATTTGATCAAAAATATCTTAATTTGTGTTCCAACGATGAACAATGGTATTACAGGTTTGGAACGACATGAGGGTGAGTATTAATGACAATTTAAATTTGTGTGTGAACTATTTCTTTAATAGGTTGGTGTCACATGGGAAACGATTTGTTAAATTTTGTCTGCTCATTGTTACATCACCTCTGTGCAAAAAGTTGAATAATTCATAGTCCATAATCCTGCATTGATAACTGTTTTATGATATTATGGTGGTACTTAGGTTTTCATGATAAACATTGTACTGATACTATAAGGAAATATTCTTTGACCTTCTCTAGATATTTATTGTCAAGGATTGTTATGACATGCAAAATGATCTTTAAACTTAAGGTCCAAAGAGAAAGCCACTGCCTTAATACCTGATCATCTAATAAAGTTTATACTTTCACAGGGGTTGGGTTCTTCATGCATTTCAGCACAGCCACAGGAACCACGGGTGACACAGCTTACCTGGAAAGTCGCCTCTTTTACCCCAAAAGACGCTCTCAATGCCTGCAGTTCTATCACTACAATAGTGGGGGCGTCGATGACCAGCTAAACATCTGGGTGCGTGAATACACCGCTGAAAACACCAAAGGAGCCCTGAGACTCATTCAGAAGATCAGTGGTAATAAATCTTAATGTTTAAAACACTGATAGATAAATCCTTTCAGCCTATGGGTAACTTATACTTGTACATCCTAGGTGGACTTCAGGCTCCTGGGAACTATACCATGTTACACTAGATGTCTCTGATAAATTCAGAGTAGTGTTTGAAGGAGTTAAAGGAAGAGACACTTCAAAGGGTGGTCTGTCTCTGGATGACATCAACCTCTCAGAGACACAGTGTCCTCAATACACTTGGCGGATTCGTGATTTTACCAAGCTTCTTGCTACAACCCCTACCGGTTCCAAAACCTACAGCCCCCGCTTCCTATCCCCAGATGGTTACTCATTTCAGATTGGTTTATACATTAACGGCTTGAAGGACAATCCAGATAAAATGGCAATCTACCTCCACCTGACCTCTGGACCCAACGATAACAATCTCCAATGGCCATGTCCGTGGCATCAGGCATCCATGGAGCTGATGGACCAGAATCCAGACATCCAACACCGCATGAACAACATTAGGATGATCACTACAGATCCAACCAAGACTACCACTGACTGTAAGACACAAAGAGTTGGGGAGGCATTTTAATGAGCCATTAATTTCTACATAATCTGTAACCAGGTATCTGTGCTTAGCATATCAGCATTAAAGTCAATAAAATGTGTTTTATAAAGAGTATTTTCTCTCTTTGTGCAGCCATAGGTAATGTTGAGTATTTCTGGGACGACCCACGAAAAGTAGGCAGTCTAGTCACTGACACAGATGGCAGTAAATTCTACCGGGGGCCAGGTTCTGGTACCAGCAGTTACATCACACATGATCGTCTGAAGAGTCGAAGCTTCATTAAAGGAGATGATGTCATCTTCCTCCTCTCCCTTGAAGGTTTGCCATTTTTATTCCCTACCAGTGAAATTCTTATGAAATATGAGAAGAGTTTAAACATTCAACTTCATCAATAATAGATGTGACTGGACTTTTGGAGACTCGGACCAGGAGCTCAGAAATCAGAGACCTGCGATTAGAGATTGATGACACCATTGGAAGCTCTACAGCAACAGTGGCAATAAGTGTCTTTGTGGCAGCTGCCATGTTCCTGGGTCTTGCCGTAGGGGCAATGTTCTACATGCGGAGGAGAAGGAGACTGATAGAAAGAGACGGAGAGGTTGAGTCAGAGAGGACAGATGGCTGTATGTATCCATATACCATTTCTCCTCCCACACTTGATATGGTTATTAAACAGAACAGTAACTCCCATTAAACTGAGTTTTCTTTTACAGAACCCAAATGTCCATTTCAAAAGGACCGTGGACTAAAAGATACCCATGATATAATGCATCACGAAGCCTCAATGCAGAGAATCTTTTTTCAGAATTTGTCTGATTAGGTCTTCTTTACCAAGCTGGAGCTACTGAATAAATTTGCCTTCCAAATAAGATATAGCTGATAAAACTACAGTACTACTCAAGAAACTATTATTACTAGCACTTCTCGTGTTCTTTGCTTTCTTAAGATGAATTGCTTTTTTGTTTTCCTCATTAGTAAGTGGCTTTGGATAGAAGATTCTGCTAAATGTAAAATAAATAAAAGCACTTGATCAAAATAAGTCCACTCAGCCATTATTGCTCACACAGTTTATTAGTGGTTTGTTTTAGTCTGTAACAAATTACTATATTATAAATAATTGCAATGTAATTTTCATTCCTGAATTTTCAAAAGATGCAGCTGTCCATTGGCACTGCTCTAGATGAGAAACACCACATTCTCTGAGACCATGACCTGGTTGTCATCCTGCATGCGCTCCAGCAGAAGGTTAATCTCGTTCTGGTCAAACTCCTCGTCCTGTCCTTTGTTAATGTGAGTTAGAAGATCAGGCACCGCCACAGACTGAGACCGGGTCACCTTAAAGGCCTTCAGTAGAGCCACCTTGAAGACTTTCAATCTAAACATGTCAAGTCAAAAGGGTCACACTGTTAAAAATCAGTCTCCATATCTAATGTGCGGTTAGATTGTGGAATTGACTCAAAGAAACATGACAGAAAAAATTCCAGACCAGTCCATCAATGTAGCACAACATCCAAGCAAGTGTTGGAACTTGGAGGAATAATGCAGGACAATTCTAAGTATTAGCACAGGCCAGAATCCATTATCTGATAATGAAGAGGACTCTGTTGTACCTGTCCTGATTAATGTCAGCCTTCTTCCTTTGACTGCTTCTCTGAGACGCCGGCCTGCTCTTCTGACTTGGCTGAGCTGTTAACAACATCACCACATATACAGACAACATATAATAGCACTTAGTATATTAAAATAAATATTATCATTAAAAGTAGAGTGAAACAAAATTACTAAACTGACTTTAGTACAGCAATGGACAGAACCTGCATAGCTCATCTGAGATTAAAGTGAGTGAGTTGACCTACAGATTTTATCTTCTGTGAAATTGTAAGGGTCAGAGTCCTCTCCTTCTTGGGTCATTTCCACATCATCAACATCTTTAGAGATGCGAGAACGTTTCCTGTAGACAAAGTCAGCTCACACCTGCCACTTCAAACACTTGATTTACTGTAGTGTTAACCTCCCTTATGCTTTCACCTTAGGCTCCTTTGACTCTCTGTATCTTGGCTCTGAGAGACGTCAATCTCCGAGTCCTCAAGCACCTTCCTCTTCTTCTCCTTCTCCAGAATCTACAGAGTCATGCCAAATTACATTAGACACAAAAGACACTGAAAAACAGTATCACTTCTGGATGTGAATGATTGCATGCCTTTTTGAAATAAGCAAACTGTATGAGTTCAAGTGCAGCTTCTGCATCTCCGAGATCGATGGTTTTACTCATGCGGGCCTTGGCGTGAGCTGTAGACAATCGAATCATGGTCTCCAGAGCTCGAGCGGTCACAGGCATCGTCTGTGGGAATGGTTACAGTCAGTCTAAATCAAACCAAGCAATTCAAGAGTAACAATATCACGAAAAGCACCCAAGATTGTACACTTTAAATGGGCTTTACAGACCCTGGCGGAGTCACTGTTGACTTGGTCATGGCTCCGAAGTCTGGAATACTCCTCTGCTATGTAGTCCGATGCCTCCTGTGTCAGGACAGGCTTCACCAGCTTAGCGACGTGGATGTACTTCCTGATGAACTCCATGGTAACAACCTTGTCCCTTTAAAATGTAAAAAAAACAGAAGCCCAATGAATTATGGTACACTGCCTGTGTTACACAATGTTTATAAGGATGTTGATTTTAAATCAAAAACGAAGAAATGCATACTTTTTCTTCCTGTGGCCATGCAGGACATTGTCTTTTTTCTCATAGATCTGTAGCTCCTGCTCGGCTGCTTCGGTGATGTTCGGGTCTTCAGTGGCAAACACATCTATTGTACTCCCCAGTGACATTGCTGTTGATACAGAAATGACAGAACGAGAGCAACCGCTGACTAAAGCTGAAAACCGAATTACATGGAAATGGTCTACATAACAGGTCTCAAACTGTTGTCTGAAGCATTCCAAGATGTCCAGACGTTGGCAGATGTAATCAAATATTTATTCTATTATTTTTCAAGATACTTTGAACAGAAAATTCAAAAGACCAGCATTTAAAAATATATATATTTAGTAACAACATAAATGGTTTTACTGATCAAATCAGTGTGTCCTTGAATAAGTGTTAATTTCTTCTAAACCTTTGAAAGGTAGTGTCAAAACAAAAGCAGTAGTAACATCGGTTTAACAGTCAAGAAATGACGAGCAAAAAACAACAACAACTCAATGATTTCTGAAGGATCGTGTGACACTAAAGACTGGAGTAATGATGCGAAAATTCAGCTTTGTATCCCAGAAATAAAACTACATTTTAATGTTTCACAATATGAAAGCGCTTTAATTCTAAACAATCACTTTTTACTGTATTTTTATCTATTAAATGCAGCTTTGGTGAGCATAAGATATTTTTGTAAAAGTACATTAATATATTTCACAATATGAAAAGTTTAATTCTTCAAAATATTACTGTATTACAGCCCCCATTCCCATCTCTGCATAAAGTGCAAGTGTTTGGTCAATTTAGTTTCACATTTAAAACATTCCACCATCTAAGACAAAACGTATTAACCCCTAATCTCCTGCACAAACAGTTTGTGCTTTGACCAGCAGATGTCAGCCTCACCTGCTCCCTCCTGCTCTCCCGGCGCTCTGTAGCGATGCATACGCAGCACATGCTCCGAGATCTCCCGATCGCTGTCTGGATCCATCTGATCCAGGACTATGAACAGCAGATCAAATCGGGAAAGCAAGGAATCCTGGAGCCCGATGTTCTCCATCGGGGTCTTATACTGGTCATACTGGGTGAAGAACACACTAGGACTATTAAAAACTAAATTAAGCAAGCAAATTATCCCTAAATTTTACCAGTCAAGCCAATAATATTAATAATATTTACCCTTCCATACACTGGGTTGGCAGCAGCTAACACACTGCAGCGAGCGTTAAGCCGTGCCTGTATTCCAGCTTTGGAAATGGTGACCCTACCCTGCTCCATCACCTCATGGATGGCTGTTCGGTCTATGTCAGACATCTTATCAAATTCATCAATGCACACCACACCTCTGTCAGCGAGAACCATGGCTCCTGCCTCCAAACGACGCTCACCTGGATTAGCCAGAGGATAAAATATACTAACAACTTATCGTGCTAAATTAAGATAACTACGATTTTTTTTTGACATTATAAAAAAATATCCTGAAAAATAGGGTTGCATAAGTTGAATACTTGTACACCAGCATAGACGCAGTGAAATTACGCCTTACAGAAAAGCCTCTTGGCTATAAATGTCTGCATTTTTGGGTGTATTCTTGTCATCACGTTAAAAGCGTTACCAGTCTCCTGATCAGTCGTGACTGCAGCTGTCAGCCCAACTCCAGATGAGCCTCGTCCAGTGGTGGTAATAGCTCTTGGTGCAGTGAACAAAACATACCGCAGCAACTGAGACTTCGCTACTGAAGGATCACCTGAAATCAGTCAAATGTATAGTGTTCCAATAGGTCCCAAAAATTACATTTGTAAGAATTAAAATGAGAATTTAATTTAGATCAAATGTATATAAAGTAGAAGTTAAACAACCATGATACAAAGAATTATCTCTCTCTCTCACACACACACACTTATACATAACCATATAGATTAACATTTCTATAAATTGAGATTAAATTGAATGGATTAAATGCATCAAGTCTGCTTTTAAAATAGATCAATACTGATATAGGGCAAGAAACATGTACATTTATAACCCATAAATAATTAGTTACCTAAAATGGCACCAGAGAACAAGTCCAAACTTTAGCTAAATTATATATTTTACATTTTTACAAAACATGACGTGTTTATAACCTTACCTATAAGCAGAATATTTATGTCTCCTCTGATGCGTGTTCCATTCTCCAGGTTGGTCTCATTGCCTCCCAACAGCAGACACAGAATAGCCTTCTTTATGTACTCATGGCCATGGATACTGGGAGCCAAAGAATGACTCAGTTGCTCAAAGACATCCTGAAATATACCAATACTCTTAGCTTGCATAGCAAAGATGAAAAAGATCAGAGCTGCATTTCCCAAAAGCATCATATTACACCTTAATACCTTGTAGAAACCACTGGGACCAGTTTATTATTAGTTTATCAAGAATTTCAGCCAAGTCTAGAATAAATCACTCATTAAACAGATGTTTGCACCTCTTACATTAGCATGAGCTTTGCAAAACTTCTTTATCTTGGCAATATCATTTGCAGAGAACGTCGGCACAATCTCCTTACTCATAAGCTTCACATTGTTAGCCAACAGGATTGTTCTGCAGAGAATCACAGATTCAGCCGAGGACATGACAATCCAGTCCTGAGCTCAGGATAGTGTTCAAATATATACTCACCTGAAAGTCCCAGAGGTGAACCCGCCCTGCTTTGCAGGCAAACAACGGTAAACACCTACAATCTGCACACGGTCACCTGGTTTCACCCGGTCGACGAGGTCATCATTCGCAATGATGTCGACAGACCGTGGCAGCTGTCCAGCAGGGGCTTTCTCTGGCATCTCCTGAATGGTCAGCGTTTGGTGGTCCTTATAGCAGCACAGCCCAAACTCTGTCTCCAGAGAATTGTTATCTTCATCCTACACATGCAAAACTTATTTCATGATTTATAATATACTTAATTACGAAATCAGTGGTCAACAAGGTATGGTTATTGGGATTTTTCCAAGTAGAACATTCTCCTGGATCAAAATCCATATTTCTGTGACAGGAATGTTACAGGACCAGCAAAAGAGAATGATATAGGAATGTCTTCAAACACACACATTACCTTTTTCAATTGAAATTTAATAAAAATAAATTTACTTCGTTCAATAAATACAATTAATAGTTTAATAAATTAAATACATACATTTCAATTGTTAGATTAATAAATGAAATAAAAATAATAGTTATAAACAATTAAATAAATTGTTAAATTAACATTAATACATTTGCTACATACATGTTTGTAAGTAAAATGAGATGTAATTAAATTGGTAAATAACATTTTATAAAGAAAGTTAATAAAATCATTAAATATATGACTCACTTTAGTTGGATAGATGGCACTGGAAGGAAAAGCATCCAATGAGGTAAGATCAGTGTATTTTCGTTCCAGGGTTTTCTTGGTGGCTGGACAATAGTGGACACTACGCATAATTTTCGGCCTGACCAAGGAACCTACAGATCATATCAAAATTACAAGTTAGAAATGACAATGCATAATGATAATTAAGGTGGAGTAAACATCACATTATAAATTTGCATATCAACAGCTCAGACCTAAATATATTAAACAAAAAACAGGGCCTACATTTCTGAACAAAATTGTGAAATTATAAGCCTTAAAAACTTGAGCAATAATAATAATAATAATAATAATAATAATAATAATAATAATAAGTAAAACAAAATAAATAAAAAGTAAATCCTTCTCACATTTGGTCACAATGCCTTCCACACACACAAGGTTTCCCAGAAAGCATGCTCTTAGAGTACGTGGAGAGACATGTTTGTTCCCAAAGCTGCCCTCAAAACCAACATGGAACTCCTCAAACTGCTTAGCGTAAGTGGTGTCTATTGAAGCCACAAGATCCTTTAGGGCTTTTGAACGCCACCAACTCAGCAAAAGCATTATTCAGCATTCTATAGAAAAGAGACCATTAATCAGATGAGCTTCAAGGACAAACCCATAGTACTTCACAATACAAGACAATTGTTGGAAGGCTCAAAATAAAATACTTACTCTTTAGCTCTTTTTTCACTTTTTCTTCTCAGGTCATTAATGTTTACAATAAGACGACACTGGCCGTCAGACACCATACTCCGGACCTTTTCATGATAAATGCCTTGGTCTTGCTATAAATAACAAAAAGATAACATTCAATGCAGAGATTGCAAGGGTGTTGAAACAAACCAACTGCCCTACATAAAATCAAAAAGAAAATAATTCACATCATCATCCAGAAAGTCCAGGTACTCCCTCTGAGACTCTCTCAGTTCAAGGTCCTCTAACCCAGTCTCCATTTCCACTACACCAGTGTCAATGTGTGAATTGCTATAAACTATAATATAGAATAATTTGCAGTTAAACCTTACAAATCAAAGACACAGACATGAATGACAACCAAACGTCTGTCTTTGAAAACCAGGTGGATGCATGTCTACAAATCAATTATGTTAATTAGACTCATTAAGCTAGGTGGAGCCTTTGATTACTTATACAGCCACAGGGACCTGCATCCAACTATGCAGCTGTTGAAAATAAAGATGCATTTAATATATCTTCTCTCCCTGGACACAATAACTAAAAGCTATTTATCTCCTTAAAATTAACTGTTTTCTTGAACAAAAAGGACAATGAAAGAGAGGAATGTGACCCTTGTAAAATGTCAAATCGCATGCAGTAGTGTATCTTTTTCTAATGAAACAACCGCCACAGTATTAATTTATTATTTTATACTGTATTTGACAAAAGAGACATCTGAGACATTTATAAATGAAATATTTATACACATAAATTACATGTTATCATAATATGAACCCATAATGTTACAGTCTTCGTCTGACAATGACTTATTCAGTGAACTATGGAGTTTATTTCGTGCTGCGGGATATTTACAGCCGACACTGTCACATAGTTGCATAATCCGCACACAAATTACCCAATTTTCTAGTATTACCACATTAAAAAAGGTAAGCGATTCAGTCAGAGTTTTGAACAATCTTCCTTCGTTCTGGTTCACAGTTCAGTGACTGGCTAATAGTGATAGCTAGCAGAGCAAATAGCATTCAAGTGCGAGCTGTGAAGATACATATTTTATTGGTTGGACACTGACGTAAGTTTAGAGCCAAAACAGAGCCACTTCTGTTGCGGACACAAGTCTGTGATCTCAGACGGCAATCTGTCGTGACCCTTGCTCCCGTTTTCACGGATTGTATCGTTTAGCACAGCGAATAAGAGACCAAATAACGTGGTTTCACTGCATTTGGTCGCCGTGTCTGTCACCTGCGTGCTTATGACAGGTCCTCAACCCCACCCCTTCTATAGGTAATGATCGCGAGATTTCACTGACGGGGTTCGGTCAAAATCTCATGTCTGCGGGAAAAAAAGCGAGTTTTGATTAGGAAAAACAAAACAAATGTGATCGACGTCTATTAAACAGGTACGCTGTGTTTGTTCGGTGTGCTTAGAAACATGATTTGATATATCTGTTAAGAAAAAACTAAAGCTTAATGTTTGAGCTGAAGTCAACTGGAACATGAGACAAGTGAAACTTATTTACGTTACCGATACTAAAGCGCAGGTTGCTTTGCGTTAATGTGAGGCAGCAAGCGGAAACATCTTTAGAAGGTTAAAAGAAGGTTTGTGATTATGATATAATTGACAGATTAGCTTTTTTTAAATGCAAACTTATTTACTGAAACATGTTTGCTGTATTGTTAATGATGGATCATTATAGAGAGTTTACACTATAAAGTCTACGGAACTCTGGGTGTTACGGTGAGTTTACACAGATAAGTCAAACGTATAAGCTATAATGTATATAGTTATTATTTATAAATGTATGTACATAAATGTCATTAATGGAAAGCATTACACTGGGCTCCCTGCGTTGCCTCAAAGTCAGGGTCCCTGATTCTGTAGTTATAATAATAATAATAAACACATAATACACCAAAGCATATTTCTCTCATGAAGCAATGAGCCAGCCGTCCAGAAACCATCGTCCACACAGAGAGAGAAATGGGGGTCACGAGAGGCGAGACCGAGAGCCCCGCAGCCGTCGAGACAATCCTAGTGACCGATCAAACAGTGAGAGGTGGGAGGACATTCTGCCCGTTCAAATAAACAACAACATACACATTCAAACCAGAATTTGTTTTTCATCTTTTATAACTTTATATGACCCAGGTCGTCTAGCCAGCCACCGTACTACCCCAGAGGTTCTCAGAGGCACGAGAGGAGCGCTCGTCGAGAGCACCCGGAGTCAAAGTGCTCTTACATCTGTTCCAGGAGAGGTAGGCATTCACAGACTATGGATGGGAGATGAATGTTGTTAGACTGAAAGACAAACGCTGCTGAATGTATGATGGAATTATGTAACCAAACAACTACGTCAAAATGTCTGAAACCAGTTTCAGGTAATTCTCTGAATTTGGGTGTCAGTACGGGGATCATGTTTTTTCAAACATGCCTTCACACAGGTCTAGTTTCAGTATAGCTCAAGTCACACCTTCTGACACGACACAATGTATTTTACCCTCCTTTCTCCTGGTCTAACCGGTTTAGCTTTTTAAATTTTTTAAGCTTGTTGATACCAATCTTTCATTTACAAACCATGAGAGATATGTAAAACAAATTCTCATTGTTGCAACACATGGACCAGGCAAAGCATATGCAGTTTATTACTGTTTATGTGTATTTCCGTATATGTTACATGTAAAATTATTTTAATATTTCACTTGCTGTTATGTTAGCAGGTGACCAGTATTTGCATGCTTGTATAAACAGAAGTTCATAAAATGGTGCACATGACTATTTGTTTTTCTTTCACACACTTAAAAACATGCTCAGTTATACACGATAAAGTTGTAATTTGAGGGCACTTGCAGATATACTGTTGTCTTTTTAGGAGTAAGGTTTTATATAGTTATTCTCATCCATTTTGTCTTGAAAGTCCCTCCATTTTCCAACACAATATTTGAAGGCCCCCTATTGTATCTTGTATTTCTACTTGTTTTATTAGCAGAATCTGGGGTGTTTGTATATTATATTAATTAAACAAGATTAATTGTGTGATTCTGTGAGGTTTAAGATTATGATTCTGTATATATTTTATATGAGAAAAAAATACTTGAGGAAGAAAAATTTGAATTTTACATAAAGAAAATGCATAAATAAACAAATATGAATTTTCAGTGATCCTTTTTAAGTAAAATAGAGAATTTTTTTTTAGTTATATATATAATTTTGCAACAATAACAAATTCTCCTTCCTGTTCCTCCTTTCTGTTTTGAGTAATATTTATTTTGAAAGCAACTACCCCTATTTATTTATAATAATATAAATAAAATATATTATTTTATATCATAATATTGGATAGAAAACCTATCCTTACAACTTAATACAAAGTCAATATTTTAAATGTTTGATAACTTAAAAAAATTAAGGATGGCCATTCCTCACATGACAGATCATCACATTTGGAAGATATAGCATTAAAAAGTCAAGCAGTTTCTTAGTTGCATGTGTTTTTGTTTGTTTCAGGTATTGTGTTAATATGCGCCGTGATGACCAATGCATTGGTGCTCATCTGCGTGGTGTCCGCTCACGTGTCGCAGCTGGGCATGTCTGCGATGGGTATGGGAACGAGCTTCATTGATGCCATGATTCCTTTTGAGGGGGTGGAGCTACAGCAGGTGCGTGAGCTTGACATGCAGTACGGACAGCTGAGAGCACCAGGAGTCTATGGTGGTGTGGCCTTCAGCCTCACCTTTGGTGCACTTTCACTCCTATTCATAGTGTCCAGCACCAAACCCGCCCACGTGCTTCCACGGAAGCTCCTAATTGGGCAGTTTGCTTTCCAGATCATTGGTGCAGTGGCTTATGTTGTTGCGGTAGGTTTGTATCTGCACTTTGTGATCTCGGTGAACTCAACCGAGGTGTGCGTTGCGTGACGACTGTATGCTCGTAATGGATATACCTGGATGAACTGTGTGCTGTGAATGGGGGATGCAGCTGTCGCACTGTTTGCAATTATAACTGCAATTCTGTACGCTGCTGGGACCTTTTTAACTGGACAAACAATCCAGGATGTCAATCGTTACTTTAAGGAGCGTGACCGCTATGAAGCTGAACGCAGAGAACAACCCAGTGGTCCTCTGAAAACACCTCTACATCCTGACTCTTATGTCTGAGTTGTGCAGAAAAAAAATAGACTCTGGATATACACAAACTGGTTTTGTTCTTTACTTTAAAAAAAAAAAAGACTGTCAGGAACCTGTTTGTAGAATTTTTTTATGTTTATCTTTTAATGGTTTTCAGGCTTCGGTTCAGTATTGTTTTGATGATGAAGGTTTTCAATGAATAAACACCAAATCATTCCTGTATATAATACATAGAAACTGTGGTATTTAGCCTTATGAATAAAATAAATAAATAAAAAGTGAATTCAAAACTATATTCATTGTTTTAATTTTAAACTGTGACATTAAACTGTGACAGAATTTTCAGTTCATGAGTAAAATAAGGTCTGTGGTAAACTTCATTTGGTATTGAACCGTTTGCTCTACTACATAAATTACACAATCGGACCTCAAATGTTCTGATGATGTCCTATGCAGTTTCCCTTGCTATTAAAAAGTCTTAATATTCCTTTCCACAAATGAAGGTCTTAATCAGGGCTGTCCAAACTCGGTCCTGGAGGGCCAGTGTTCTGAGAGTTTAGCTCCAGCTTGCCTCAACACACCTGCTGGGAAGTTCTAGTATGCCTAGTAAGAGCTTGACTAGCTGGTTCAGGTGTGTTAATTGGGGTTGGAGCTAAACTCTGCAGGACACCGCCTTCCAGGACCGAGTTTAGGTTATGGCATTAAATGTTGCAGGCACTGCAAAATGAAACATCTTTGTCAGTATTTCTGTTTTGTTTCCGATTCAAACATCTAAACAAACTTATTAGAAGATGCTAATTAAGATATCGTGTTAAAGATAAATTAAGATAAGCCAGATAAAAAGCATATTTTTAATAATTTAAATGTTTTGGGGAAATTGAGTTTATAACAACAAGCACACATATCTATCAATGTTGTTTTCCTTTGGATTAAGTTGCTTTCTTTGAGCCCATTAGCAGATATTTGCCTCTTTTAATGTACACATGTTATACATTCACTTAATTTAGATTTTTAATTAAAAGTAATGAAGATTGGTTTGGAAGTTGTGCTGCTAAAGAGACTCAACGTGTTCTCCTTGAACATTTAATGTGCTGTGTTCCTCTTTAATGTATTCCTTACATTTTCTTTAAAAGATATTTGAAAGTCTTACATTTACCTTCATAAACTTGCATAAACCCTGCTATTACAAACATACATTTAAAAAATTACATAACCGATTCAAAATGTACATTCTAGTATGAGAGTGTGTCATTTACTTAATAGATCTAAATGTCAAAGTATCATTAATTTATATTTACTACAGACCTTGTTTTACTCATACTCCATTATAAAAACCCTTAGGGAAATCTTGATGGAACCCTTGGCACAATTAGTCTTCAGGTTTTGATGTCACAGAATTTGGCATACTGAAAATTTAGTTCACACAACATAAAAATATCAATATTTTCATCTACTGATCATTAAACCTGACTTTCTTCTTTGGAACATACAATTTTGAGAATTTATTTATCCATAAAATGTTCACTAAATAGATTTTGCATTCTGCAAAACGTAGTAAATCATACTTTTTGGTCATGAGAGCGAGTAAATAATGGCAGATTTGTTTTTCTTTCTATGACTGAGTGTCCAGCATGGGGCAGCAGATACACATACATTTTTGACCCCTCGGTCTGACCTCACATTTATTATGAGTCATGATCTTAAATAGCCTTACTGCCGGATGTGACTAGCATTCATTATACAGTCTTTTTTAAGCAATCTTTTTTCTAGACATTATTAAAAATTATTTTAAAGATTGCTTATGGATACAGCATTGTTTGGAATTTACTAGCAGATGCATTAAATAGCACTAACTGGACACACCTCACATTCTTCTGACAGCTACACATAACACAGTGTTTTCTTAGCACTAAAAATAAATGTATGTTTCCACTGTTTGGTGAAGCTTCAGCTGGCACACTCCTTCAGAGATGTTTTTCAGTTTGAGATTGACAGACATGATCTCGCAACTCCAGATATAACAGGAATCTCGAAAGCACATGCTGGTAATATTTAACCATTATGACCCGGTTACAGTCTATGGATGGAAAACAACGTACGTGTGCTCACATAGTTTCGTTATTTATTTAGAAATCAATGGATTGCTGATAATTGTGTGTATTTGAATGATACAACCCATTCTATATTAGGTCTGGCCTTTCTAATACACAAAGAAAATTCAGACGTTACTACATCATATGTCCATTGTATGACTCAGGGCTTTTTCTTTTGTAAAAGGGAGGTGTGTTCCCCGGTACTGTTTCTTTACTCATGCTTACCACACATCAAGTGCTGACAACGGGTGAACACACGCGCATACACCACAACGGCCAAAGTACATGTGAGCTAAGACAAAGCCTTGTGCTGCATTTCTTTTCTCTTTTCGTGTTCGCAGGCGTTCAGAAGACTATTGAGAGGAGATTTCAGCCTGCCAGAAGGGTGAGTTCATTCAGCTGTTTCTATATTGTTCGGTGAAGACAGCACTCAGGTGAGCCATCGGGACGTAATTTGTGTTTTTGTCTTTTTTAATGGCTAGTTGGAGGTTGAAGGTTAATGACAGGTTAAGGATTAAACATACAAAGTGAGCAGACACACATACACTGACACATGAAGCACATGGGGTAGGTGTGCAATGCTGAAAGTGAAGGTGGGAGAATCTGATCTCGTGTGAAATAGAGTGAGCAGATCGATTGTGTTTAACCGCACCTCTATATGAAGTATAAGGTTATATTTATTTGACAATAAATGGTCAATAAAGCTTTGCTTGAAGTGGAGAATTGGTAGGTTCGGAAGCAGGTATTTATACTGAAACGAGAAGCTAAGTCCTCTCTGTCTCTTTATGTGTTGTCAACAGGTGTGTCCGCTTATTTCAGGTCAGATAACAAAAGAAACAGTCTGATTGGTCTAATATCGAGACTTACTTCAGTTCAATGGTCTGTTTTGCCTTTCCACTATCACATGGCAAGGGTCAGACAATGTCACTTAAGGCTGTCATGTGTTTCTCTGTTGGAAGCTGTGTGGTCTGGCACACTACGTGGTTGTGGGTCAGAAATTAAGTATGGGACTGAGGCAAAAATGGATTGAAATTTGTAAAGCATTATTTTTTACTCTGGTTACATGTATTGTAATTTGCACAGTAGTATTATTATGAACTAAATTCTCAGAGGAAAAGACATACTGAATAAAAAGAATAGAGGAAGTGTCCTTAGTGTGAAAGAGAATGTGTCAGAGCAAAAGCAGATGTATATCTTGTGACTCTGAGTCCTTGAAGGAACTGTTGCTGCTTAATCAGGCTGTGGTTTCAGTTTTCTTTATGCATGGGTTTTAAATGTGGCTGTTTTTTAAATGTTTGGTTTCTTTGAGACCTTGTTTGTGTTCCTTCTGATTCCCTGAGGTGACTTTGTAGAGTATCTTCTTTCTTTCTTTCTTTCTTTCTTTCTTTCTTTCTTTCTTTCTTTCTTTCTTTCTTTCTTTCTTTCTTTCTTCCTATTTTTTAAATGTCCGTTATACTCTCCCGGGGTTTGGGGTCAACATAAAAAAAAAAATTATTGCAAGGATGCATTAAATTAATTCAAAAGGGACAGATGTTCAGGAAAAAAAGGACATTCATTTTGTTAGACATAATTGTATTTATTTTTATCATAAGAATACTGACAATATTTAGCATTGTTTACACAAAAATATTCAATAGTACAACTGTTTTCAACACTGAAAAATAATAAGAAATGTTTCTTGAGCATCAAATCAGCATATTAGACTAATGTTTGAAGGATCATGTGACCCTGAAGACTGGAGTAATGATGCTGGAAATTCAGCTTTGCCATCACAGGAATAAATTACATTTTAAAATAGATTTAAATAGAAAACAGATATTTTAAATTGCAATAATATTTCTCAATTGTATAAGTAGTTTATAGATTGTATTGTTTTACCCTTTAAACTTCACCATACATAAATATTAGCACTAGTAATAACTAAGTTTGATATTTATTTTATGAACATGATTTACGTATTTGTGTTGTTGTGGCATGCTTGAGCAGTGTTGGGGTAACGCGAGTTACGTAATAATATTACTTTTCAAGTAACTAGTAAAGTAACGCATTACTTTTTAATTTACAAGAAAAGATCTTTCAATATACTTTTCCAAAAAAGTAACTCCAGTTACTTTATTCCCATTTATTGACTGATAGTGCGCTGTGTGAAAATAATCTTACTGTAGTTCTAGAGACTAAATCTGAATGTGCATTAATTCATCCCACTCACAAAAAAACAGATTAACTATTCATCAAAATTCATTAAAACTCAGAATATGATGCAAGCCTGCAATAATTAAATATGTTAAACAACACAAGTGTATATAATCCCATTTTATTAACCAATGTCTTTGCCGCTGACCTTTGATGATCCAGTTCAACATAAGCAAAAATGACTTTACAGTAACAATTGTGCTTGATTGCTTTTAAATTTCTGAAGAAACCTGACCTGACTTACATTTCACTACTGATTATATTCTGTGTAATTGAGTATGTGACGAATAAAAAACCTTGAACCTTGAAAACCTTGAACCTTGAAGAGTGTTGAATCTTCTCCTGAATTCTACTGTACAGACGGGAGTTTCTCTTCCTTCAGCCTGAGGTTTATTTATTACGTTTTGGTGTGAAAGGCTTTGACATTTCTCTAAATAGAACTTATTGTATTAAAACAAACAATCAAGCCATCAATTTAGGTTTATTAGCTCCTCATTTCCAGTCAAGCTATAATTTTGTCAAATTATAAAAAAGAAAGAAAAGTTGACCTCTTAACAAAGTAGACCATTTTATTATAGACGTCATGAAAATATAATTTCCTCCATCTGCATTTCCAATACAGAACACTACTACTTTCATAAAATGACTGAAGTGTCAGATTTCTCTTGTAATGTATTTGTTCATTCTCTTACATCCATCCTATTTATGTGGGGTGTTACTATAATAATTTACATGCATTAAAACTAGTGAGTGTAAAATGTGTGTATTAAGAGTCTATTCAAGACTAATACATTTTATATAAATTATGTGTTAGAGAACCTACAGATTATTTCATATATTAAAGTCACATTTTAACTTAAAAAAAATGAATATGCAAATTAAATGATGCAAAAGTTCTGCAGATCTAATTGTACGTGTCTAAGTGAATTTCCAAAGCCCTACTGTTACTGTCTGTTGGCTGTAATTTCAACCAGTGCAGATCTTTCATGGATCCGTGAAGATTTGCTCATCTCTACATGCCAAAACAAATGCTTTCAAAGAGCCTGCACATTACTGACCTGAAGCAGTCTCATCCTTTCTGCAGATATCCTCCCATGAGGAGACACTATCGTGATGGCGGAGGGATCTGAATTTGACCTGGACTACATTACGGAGCGTATCATTGGCATCGCCTTCCACCAGTCCTGCACAGAGCAGACCTACCAGCACAACCTGCGCAGCATCATGCGGATGCTGCAGTCCAAACATGCAGATCGATACATGGTGAGCAGACAAGAAAAACAAGCAAATCAGCTGTCGTTGTGTGTGTTTGTTGACTGATAGAAGATTGTTGCTATTGGAGTCACATTGAACAAATCCTTTATTTTCCTGCATGCAGGTCATTAACTTATCCGAACACAGTGATGATCTCAGCAGGATGGATCACAGGGTAAAGTTAAACTGTGTGTCATGTGACTGTTAAAGATGTGTAATGGTATGCATACTTCCACTCAAAAGTTTGGGGTTGGTAAGATTTTTTATGTTTTTTTTAAATAAGTCACTTATGTTCACCAATTCTGAATTCATTTGATCCAATATAATATTGAGAAATATTATTATTTAAATATTAGTATAATATTTAATATTAGATAATTTTTTAATAATATTAAATATAATAATAATAATCATATATTTAAAATGTAATTTATTCTAGTGATGGAAAAGCTAATGATTTGCTGTTCAAGAAAAAATTCTTATTATGAATCTTGAAAACTGCTTAATATTATTTTGTGGCAATCATGGTAATTTTTTTCAGGATTCTTTCACGAATATAGGTCTAAAAGAACAGGCTTTATTTGAAATATAATTATTTGTAAAATTCTAAATGTCTTTACTGACACTTTTGACACTGACACATGTAATGCAACCTTGCTGAATAAAATAAAAAAATAAAAAATAAAACTGACCACAAACTTTTGAATGGAAGTACACAGTATCTCACAGAAGTGAGTACACCCCTCACATTGGTCTGATGAGACCAAGATAAACTTATTTGGTTCAGATAGTGTCAAGCGTGTGTGGCGGCAACCAGGTGAAGAGAACAAAGACAAGTGTGTCTTGCCTACAATCAAGCATGGTGGTGGGAGTGTCATGGTCTGGGGCTGCATGAGTGCTTTCGGTACTGGGGAACTACAGTTCATTGAGGGAACCATGAATGCCAACATGTACTGTGACGTACTGAAGCAGAGCATGATCCCCTCCCTTCGGAGACTGGGCCTCAGAGCAGTATTCCAACATGATAATGACCCCAAACACACCTCCAAGACAACCACTGCCTTGCTAAAGAAGCTGAGGGTAAAGGTGATGGACTGGCCAAGCATGTTTACAGACCTAAACCATATAGAGCATCTGTGGGGCATCCTCAAACAGAAGGTGGAGGAGCACAAGGTCTCTAACATCCACCAGCTATGTGATATCGTCATGGAGGAGTGGAAGAGGACTCCAGGGGCAACCTGTGAAGCTCTGGTGAACTCCATGCCTAAGAGGTTTAAGGCAGTGCTGGAAAATAATGGTGGCCACACAAAATATTGACACTTTGGGCCCAGTTTGGACATTTTCACTTTGGGGTGTACTCACTTTTGTGGCCAGCAGTTTAGACATTAATGGCTGTGTGTTGAGTTATTTTGTGGGGACAGCAAATTTACACTGTTATACAAGCTGTACACTCACTACTTTACATTGTAGGAAAAATGTAATTTCTTCAGTGTTGTCACATGAAAATATATAATATATAAATGTAATTTACAAAAATGTGAGGGGTGTACTCCCTTCTGTGAGATACTGTATGTTTAACTGTTTCCTCACATTTCTGACTGTTAGGTTGTGGATTTGGGATGGCTGGAACAACAAGCTCCATCGCTCCATCTGCTGTGTTCAGTGTGTAAAAACATGGACAACTGGCTCAGGGCACACTCTGAAAACGTGCTGCTGCTACACTGCAAAGTCAGATTTAAAGATATTTGCTGTTCATTCTTAGGTTTAAAGTCGATTATTTGTCTCTGGGACTTTGACTCCGTCCTGTAGGAATGTCACGGTTGGTTAACTTCTCCCTGTGTCTTTCATAGGGCAGCAAAGACAGAGTGGGTGTGGTAATATCCTCTTACATCCAGCTATCTAATGTTTCCACCAGGTACTACTCAACAATTCATATCCATTGTTAACAAGTCAAAAACATATTTTAAAAGACAATTGCCATCTCAGACAAGCTGCTTAATGCTCATCTCAAAATTACAATTTTGGTCCCATTTACTCGCCCTTACTATTTTTATTCTAAACCTGTGTGAGCTTCTGTGTGATTACAATAAAGGGCCACTGGCGCTTTCAAGCTTCGACTATAAAAATAGTCCTTTGATTATACACTATATTTAAAGTCTTCAGAATTCATATGTTAGCTATATGCGAGGAACAGATTCAAGTCATTAATTTTTTTTAATGTAATCATAAGCAATGTCCAGTCTTTAAACAAATATATATATTTTTTGGATCTTTTCAGTCAATTGGTTGAACTAGTTCACAAATCTAGTCGGATTGATTTGTTCAGTGATCCGGAGATTCTCAAGTTAAAAACTCACTGGACCATATTATAAGAGCAATTGTTTGTCGTAATTACTATTTTCGAGGAAAGCAAGTCATATGCATTTGAAACAACATGACAGAACATAGATTTTTGGATCAACTGTTCCTTTAAGACCTTTAAAGGGATTGTTCACTCAAAAAAATATTTTTTCATAATTTGCTCACCCTCGAGTTGTTCCAAACCTGCAAGTTTCTGCTGTAACATGATAATGGCTGATATTAATCTTCATAGATTCATCAGGCATAATTTCAAAACTCTGTATTTAAATATATAAAAACATTGATAGTATTGATGAATTGATAGTACGGATGTAATGGCTGCATGTTGTGGCATGTCCTGTATGTTAAATGATTGCACAATTGACCAAACAAAAATATTTGTTAAACTTTATACTTTAATTTGTGTCCTGTCTGTCTTTCAGTGAGGAATATGCATTAGATCTGTACTCCATGAAGAAGTTCTGCAGTGATAAAATGGTTAACCTTATGACTCCATCTCAGAAAAGGCAAGGCTCATTTGTTTATGCATTAACGTTCTTTTTACCCTTGTTCTTGTTGCTTTTCACCTTGATGCATACTGAAATGTTGGTGCTGTTATTGCTGTCGGTCACTCAGCGGTCTGTCATGAGTGAAGACTACACACAGGGACACACATGAGAGGAAATCCCCCTATGAAATCTGGACGTCCTGATATTATTCCAACTTCCTTTTTCTGTGAAATATCTTTTACACTTTGGTATATTCTTTTTTACATCACACTGAAAGACGTCGCCTGTCACCCCTCATGCACGTGCAAACTGAGCAAGAGTTTTTATTTGTTCCCCTGATGTTTAGTGCACTATCATTTTCCTTCTCTTATGTTTTCCCATCTCTATTGACTCTAGAAGCACTTTTTGTAAGATGAGTTATTGTAACGCTTTGAAAATGGCAACATAAATATTCTCAGATCTGTTGCTGGAACAACACAAAGCAGCTGTTTTTGGCAACACTATAAAGAAGCTATTTATTCTCTTTGATAGTGAGGCACACCCAGAATAGCACTAAATCAATGGAGAAATTTAAAAAAAATTGATGTTTTCCAGCTTTCAGAACTAGTATCACTTTTCTTTGGGAACTTGTTTTCACAACAGACTATTTTTTCCTCGCGGCTCTAGGTTTACAGTATATCGTGCAAATGTTTTATTTAAATCTAGCTGTTCTTTTGTTTCAGAACTGTGAGACATAAACACACAATTCCTAGATATAAATGTAGAATTGCAAAATTAAAGTCAGAATTGCGAGATGTTAACTTTGTCCCAATTAACCCTTCGCAAAGACCCGCCCCCTTAGTTAATATCGTTACGTCCGACATGCCGTGGCACCACACGAAGATCAATGTTTTTGCATCATGTTCACACAGTGTAAAATACTCTGTGTTATGATTGGTCAGATTTCCATTGTCATTCAAACTCCCGGCAAAGGTTTAAAGGGTTACTCCACCTCAAAATGGACATTTTGTCATTAATCACTTACCCCCATGTCGTTCCAAACCTGTAAAAGCTTCATTCGTCTTCAGAACACAATTTAAGATAATTTGGATGAAAACCGGGAGGTCTGTGACTATCCCATTGACTGCCAAGTAATTACTACTGTCAAGGCACACTTTTTCTGCACAAAGAAAACAAAAACAATGACTTTATTCAACAATTCGTCTCCTCCCGCCACCGACCGTAGCGCCATTTTGGAGAATATTCCCATTGGACGCAAGCAGCATACGCTGTTCTGTGTCAGCCACATACCGAAAACACTATTTTCGTTCATATCAAAGCATAAACAAATGCATAAGACGTATCAGTGTGGTGCGGCTGACACAGAACAGCGTTCGCTGCTTGCGTCCAGATTTTCTCCAAAATAGCGCTACACTGAACTAGAGGAGACGAATTGATGAATAAAGTCGTTGTTTTTGTTTTCTTTGTGCAGAAAAAGTGTTCTCGTCAGTTCATTCAATTCATATTGAACCACTGATGGCAGATGGAGCATTCTGGCGATGCTTTTCATACTTTTCTGGGCCTTGACAGTGTCACAAGCCTCCCGATTTTCATCCAAAATATCTTAAAATATGTTCCGAAGACGAACGAAGCTTTTACGGGTTAGGAAACGACATAGGGGTAAGTGATTAATGACAACATTTTCATTTTAGGGTGGAGTATCCCTTTAATTGCTTGTTAACTTGCTATTTTGAGAAGAGCTGTAGGGGAAAACAATCTGAATTCTAAGATAAAAGCCAGACTTAAAATGCTGTGGCGGAAACAAAAAACTGAATTGTTAAATTTAAAATCGTAATAATTCGTTTATAAAGTTAAAACACAGAATTGCAAGAAAAAAAAACGATTTTATATCGCAATTCTGACTTTTTCCTCGTAATTCTGAGTTTATATTTCGCAGTTCTGAGAATTTTGGGATAAAAAGTTGGAATTGCCTTTTTAATAATTTTTTTATCTCATACTTTTTACACCTTTTGGCAAGTTTATTTGGAAATATTCATGCATTATTTCTTTCCCCTAAATCCTTTTGTTTTAAAATGCTGATAATTGCCAAATAAAACCAGGTTGATGCATATTTTTGCCATTTTATTATCGACATCATCTGAAGTTGTGCTGCTGTTATGAGGGCCTGATTTATTATTTCTTGTGTCAGTATGAGTGACTGAGGTGTTTGTGGATGCTTTAGGTATGTGCAGGTGTTTGGCAGACTCCTTACCCATCAGATCCGCATGAACTCTTCCCCGCTCTTCATCCATGGCATTAATATCCATCCCATTCCTGACTTTCACCCTACAGGTGATGAAAACACTCATATGTCCTACATCCAGTCGTTTAACTTTTAAGTGAAATAGTGTTTTTAGTTTCCAAATAATTTTAGAGTTTGTCATCTCGTTTAATATCTCAATTATTTATCTTGTACATTAATAGAGAACAGATCTTTCTCAGTTCTTCAATTTTACTCCTGAGAAAAATACTTCAGTAATCTTACTTTAAAAAAAAATCAGTTCAGCCAAAAATTAAAGTTCTATCATCTTACTCTCATTTCTTTCTTCTGTGAAACACAAATGAAGGTATTTTGAGGAATGTTGGTATTCATCTGTTTTGGTGATCATTGATTTCCAAAAGTTGTATATGTAGACATCAATATTAACCTAATTTATAAATTCTGTAAAAAGTGTTTCTTTATCAAATTTTTTCAAAGCTGTTTTATCTAACCTCCATGTTAAATTTACAGGTCTCAATTTACAACATACCATCTGAATTTAGTTTAATTATTTTCTACTATTATTTCTAAAAACTTCTTTTCAACTTCTGCAAATCTGAGACAAATTTGATACTCAATGAAACTTTACTTAAATCTCTATATGTGACCTATAAAAATGTTAATACAATATTCCACTGGGTTTGTTTGTTTTCAGTGTGTCAGCTATTTATCAGAGTGTATCAAGACACACAGACAGTTTACACATCAAGAGTGCAGTAAGTCACCAGATATTATATGAATGGAATATAAAAGTGCTTTTGTAAAATGCTGGATATATATTATGTGTATCATGTTTATCCATGCATTTATAATATGTGTATATTTAGTGCTTGTATAACTCTCAGTCAGGTTGCCGTAGGTCAGACAGACAGAGTGCGTTTTGTTCTGGAACCCCCACAGATGCTCAAAGGTGATTTCATGGTGAGACTGTCTCTCTCTCTTACACACACACACACACACACACACACACACACACACACACACTCTGTATCATCTACATTTCTTCTTTCTCTGCAGATTGCGTGTTATCATAAAAATGATTCCCTGAGGACCCACGAGACAGTGTTTGGTGTGCAGTTCCACACCGGCACTCTGTGTGGAGACCAACTTTCCTTGCAGAAAGAAGACCTTGATCATGCAAACAAAGGTACACTACGTGTTTTTGGTCAAATCTTTGCACTCAGTGTTCCAAAGGTTTTTGAAGATAAGAATCTAAGAAGGTATTTCCATTTGCAAAATAACAATGTATCCAGAACAAACTCTTTTATCTTTTCAGATAAATCAATAGATATATTGTTCGTAATGTTGGCTTAAAGTATTTAAAACGTAAATCTGGTTGACGAATGTTATTGGAAAATGTTCATAGTTAATGTGCTGAACTATGCCTGTGATTTATTCTGCTAGGACACCGGTGTGAATCTGAGAAACTGACTTGATTTTCTTTAAATATGGAGCAAATAGACCAGGGTTATTATAATTAATTGATCAACTGAAATTACACAACATTTTTAATCTTAAACCTGTTTTGTTTCAGCTAGTTGCCAAGGTGATATTTCACATTTTCAAAAATAAATAAATAGGAATAATAAAACAAAAAATTACAAAAACATTGCAATTACTGAAACTAAATTAACCTAAAATTGTACTACAATTTAAATGAAAACAACGTATTCAAATTAATTCAAAATATAAATAAAAACTATAATGGTAATTCTGTGATACTAAAATAACCCTGAAATGGACGATCAGACTTTTTGAACTGCAAATAATCTGCAAGTTAATTATTTTAATAATTATATAACTCCCCGTGTTATATTGTATATAGTTAACTAATGGGGTAAATACAAAGCATCTGTGAAATTCAAGAATTTAGTTTCCTGGAATGATGGCAGATATATGTGAACAATTTTGTATCATATTAATGTTTTTGTTTTATTGTAGAAATAATACCT
Organism: Gymnocypris eckloni scoliostomus; assembly: GCA_027564155.1. NCBI lineage: Eukaryota > Metazoa > Chordata > Actinopteri > Cypriniformes > Cyprinidae > Gymnocypris > Gymnocypris eckloni. The sequence continues at coordinate 18,969,609 of CM050412.1, read as the reverse complement.
GTCTTTGTCTTTGTGTTTTCCTTCTATGTGGAAAGAAACTGACTATACATCCACTAAAAAGCAGTTGTTTTCAGATGCTGTTTGTTATTTTGAATGCAATGTGAAATTCATATTTTAGGGGCCAACATTCTTTAGTACAGGTTTTTTTTTCTTAGCATATGAGTGTGTGCGTGACTGAGCATGTGCCGAGTGTTTTTGGTAAATAATGACAGACAAGACGCAGGGTGACCCAAGCAGATCTGAGAAAGAGACAGACAACTTAACTCTTTACCTAAACACTTTATTCTGCTCCTTACGCAATAGGAAGCCTTATTCAACTGTAATTTTGGATGGACAGAGGAGAAGACAGTCACATTGTACTTACAGGTCACAGATACATCAGCTGTAGTTGAACTTGTGTGTGTTGATGTTCCCACATTGCTGTGCAGCGTAGTTTTTTCTATGCCTTTCATTCCTTTCAGTCATCATTTGCTCTTGTCTCCATTAAAGACCCAAGATTCACAGAGGACGGTGTGGTGGAGCTGCTCTTTTCAGAAATTGCCAACAGAGACCTTGCTTCAGGTATCCTCACATTTATCTGGAAACAAAGGTGTTTTATGGAGCTTTGTGAATGTGGATTATTCAATATGGCTGGTGCAGGTAGAAATTAATTTAGTAATAATTTAACACACGGTGTTTCTGCATTTCAAGATCGTGGCCACTGGAGGAACGGTTCAGCAGTTGTCATTGAAAAGGACCCTCTGGATTCACTACAGGCTCATTGGGACAAATCATACATAATACTACTGCATATTTGATCAAATAAATACAGCCTTAAAAGTATTTTTTCAAAAACATGAAAGAGTCTTACTTATCCCAAACTTTTGAATAATATTGTAATTCAACAAAAAATATTGAAATATGTAATGTGTTATAAAGTTGTGTCATGGCAATTTAACTGCAATTATGAAGGACAAAACGATATATGAAACTGCAAAAATGAAAAACATACAGTACAAAAGTATCTAATTATTGTTGTAGCCTACAAAACTTTTAAAACTTGACAATCATCACTTAATAAATCACTTTATGATTTATTATTTTGTTTTACTTTGAAAATGTGTTCAACTGTTATGATATTAGAATTTAAGTTTGAAGTACAGAATTCACTCAAATAAATTCTAATTGTATAAAGTCTTTGATGTTTAAAACAAAAAAGCATTATGCAATATTGTTATATTATTATTTTTACTGAGTTTTAGCCCTTGTGATAATGTCTCGTGACACATTTAACCTCAGTCTACATATATGATGTATAGCAAATGAGATAAATTGCTGAAATTAATGAATTTTCACAATATTAACCTAAAATTCACAAGTTTTGGTCCATTTTAGAATATTAAAGGGAAAAGTTCTGCTAATTGGCAATGTGATTATAAATATTAGTCAATACAGATTTAAAAAAGTCTTATTACTAGATTATCGCTAGTCAACTATACATTTATCTTTTTAATCCACCACATCATTTATGCAGAAACATGCTTCTCTTTATTGCTTTCTCGTCATTTTCTTAATTAATGAGTCCCATTAAGTTTTATCTTGCATACACTTTACTATATCTTTATTACCATACAGCAAACACACTAAATCTGGGTTTGCGTTCACTAAATTGGGACATGTTTTTATAGTATTTCATAGGCCTCTTGTGGGACTTGAGTGGTGGGATTGTGGGATTTATTTTAGGATGTAAAACAAAAGCATCAATGTACACGTAAGCTGTGTTTGCTCCAGGATGCAAAGAATAGTTTTCTGAGACATGAAGGCTTGTAATGGTCTAGTATTTGTCAAGTTATGGTCTGCTACAGGAAACACGCTTTACCTCTAATACTGTTATTAAGTCTGGGCACTGTTTGCTGAGGTTAATTGGAACATATGAGACCGCACAGGACTGTTCAGAATGAATGAAAAACTTAACCTCCTGTAATAATAGTCAAGTTCTTGTATTTGACCCTAATCTAATCTTGTTTAGCCTTAGGCCTCCAGACCATAATGAGCTCCAAACCAGGCCTGCCAGTTACCATAGTATGGCCACAGTACTCAGCGCTGTTGCCCTGGCTGTTGTCCTTGAGGGTTTGTAATTACTGTAAATGTTAAGGTTGCTGCACTAAATGAACTGTAATAAGACAGAGCTGCTCAAACTACATGATGTTTTGTCGAGGAGAGCGAGTCAGGATATAAAAGGAGAGCGATGGAGCTCAGACATAACAGACCCAAATGACTCATTTGTTATTCAAAGCCAGACTAACGAGTGGACTAACCTTTGGTAGCAGTTTGAGTTGTCTTCTAGGCAAGGAGAAGTAAGACAGAGGTGAAAAAAATGTGCTGAATGGTGATAGCAACCATAATATTATTTTAGTATGTGGATTGTTTGTCATTTATTAGGGCCACTGCTGGCCAAATGGGTGCCCTAAGCAGGATTGTATTGTTGTGCCCCCTCCCTTAAATATTATGGAAGTAAAATAAATAAATAAATACTATAGAACTAAAATATAACTTTCATAAAATATAAAAGTAAATCCATAAATAAATTGTATTATTTACAAATTTCAATTGTAGCTCTAGACAGTTACATATGGCTATGATTTTATTTTACAGTTGTCTGATTGATTTTATAGTCTCAAACATTCAGAAATCACACAAAATACAATTAAGCCCTTTTACTACAGTCAAATTATATAGCTAATTTTTGTAAGGGTTGTGATGTCCACATGTTTTTTGTTGAAGAAATTATAGAGGCTGTGTCATCTATAGCAAACAGGTGGCCAAAAATAAAAGATTAAGTGAATATTTGAATTAAATGTTTAATAGCATATTAAACAAGGATATGATTGTCATGTAAGTGTAGCAGCAGCAATTACCAGGCTTTTGGCATCCTTTACAGGCATTTATAACATGTAATGTGAAAAAAACGATAGAGACCATCACAAAATGTGTACTATTTTTACTGGTTATAATGGGACTTGTATTGTTTTTACTGGAAACTGTAATGGACCCTGTTGGTCTCTGGTAATTGGTCATCTTCTATTGGTGGCTTGTTAAACCAATAAATCCTAATGGAATATGTCCCAAACACACTACAGAAACCCATATTTTAATGGAAAAGTTGATGGTTTGTAATGTTTGTAATGGTATTTTTGTGATTCACTTGTGATGGTGTTAGAATTTTCTGTGATGGTTCTATTGTTGTTGTTTTTTTCAGCAGGGTTGCCTCATTGTTTTTATATAATGCATTTTAAGTTAATTTAAAGGCTGTTGTTGTTTTTATAACCACACAAAATATTATCTTAATACTTCTATATGCATATTATTTGAAGAAACAAAACTATAGTTACTTTGGGGTTACCATGGCTACAAGAACCATTCTTTTTTTTTAAGTGAACATTCAGATAATTTTATTCCTGTGATGGCAAAGCTGAATTTTCAGCAGCTATTACTCCAGTCTTCGGTGTCACATGATCCTTCAGAAATCATGGTTGTGAAGAAACTGCTGTGCTGCTTAATATGTTTGTGGATACTGTGATACATTTTCCCCCCCTAAGTATTATTTTATGAATTAAAACTGCATTTATTATTATACTGTATATGTATTTACTATCATTCTTAAAATAAAAATAAAATTGTACTGACCCCAAACTTTTGAACAGTAGGCTATTTTGATACCAAAATTCAGGGTGGCCACCGGCACATATTACCCCACCTTCACTTATACACAAAATTATGCAGAAGTAAATAGCTTCAAGGACTGGAACATGGTGAGTGTTTAACTCCACGAAATTGAACTTTGTTCTCCTTGTCCAGTTAAGGTTCAGTGATCAGGGAAGAAATAAGTTGCACTTGTTTTGTTTACCCTTCAGTTCTGCACATAGTTTAGTGTTTTAGGGCAATGCACAGGAAGTGGAAATTTCAGGGCCGGATATTTAAAGGTTGGGAGTTTCTGTGCACAACTACAAAAAAAATCAAGCCCAACAGCTTTGTGTGTGTGCGTGTGTGTGTGTGTGTGTGTGTGTCATATGGGACTGAGGCTTGATGCACATCTGGTTGTGTGATTTCGTCTCGAGCAGCCGTATAATTTAGAGATACCTCATGGTTGGAGCACAAACAGCCTTTACAATACATAAACTTAAATATAGAATTACACATGCTCACAAACACACTGTATGTCTGTAATTATTGCCAGTCGTAGTGACAAACAGTCTGAAGGAATACTGCTGCTAAACAACTAAAAGTTGCATGCTTTTTTCCTCTCACTCTTGTTATCTTTCTTTTGCTTTCTTTCAGTCTCTTTCATCATTGTGTGTTCCTTTTTACCTGCTACTCTTGTTCTTTACTATATCAATACCTCCCTTATCTCTCTCTCTGTCTCTTATGCGCACCGTCTCTCCACCCACACAAAACTCCGCCTTTGTGTTTACATTCCCCGCTCCATATTTGGAGGGCTCAAGGTCCTCAGAGCGTCCGTTCGCGCTCTACAACAAGCATATGTGTGTGTGTACTGCTGTATTCCGAGGAGCATTGGCTGGCTCGAGTGGAATAATGCTTCCCATGCCAGGATTTTCCCGTACAGCCAGGAGGGGCACCTGAAAGGGGTTACCTGTGTGTGGAGGTGGAGAGAGAGAGAGAGAGAGAGAGAGAGAGAGAGCAATACTGTAAGAGGAAAAGGAGGGGGAAAACAGGGGAAAGGGAGGAAAGAGATTGACTGAAAGAAAAAGAAGAAGAAGAAGAAGAGGAAAGAAAAAGAGACCCAGGGGAGCTTTTATCACCTTATGGGAAAGAATTCAAGCTGCCTGTCTGTTCAAAACTGCATGAGGAGAGAAGGACAGAAAGAGAGAGCAGGACAAAATGGGCACAGGCGCCTGCAGGATAAACACGGTCAGGACCGCTTGCCTCTTTCATTCCTTTTTTCACCTCTTTCTTTATTCATTCAAGAAATGTTGTTTGTTTTTTCTTTTTTTCTCTGTATTGTAGAGACTCTCTCTCACTTGTGACTCTGTAAGATGTGAGAAAGTATTTTTGCTCTTCGACATAGTTTCCATGGTCAAAGTCATCTCAGATACCTTTGGGGTCTGATTCAAGAGGATGTTTCTGGAAAGCATTAGGTTTGTGACGCTACGTGCATTTTTGAAGCGGTGCAGGATGGTGGGATATACTTTCAGCAGCAACACGGTTAATTTATTTTGTGAGTTTTTGAAAGCTCTTGTGATATACGAATGCATTTGTGCTTCATTTATCAAGAAAAGTTGCAGCATAGGTCATTTTAAAGTACTTTTCAGGGTAACAAGAAGTTTCAGATTTTGCATTTGATGTTTTATGCAGTCTTAAGGCGCTTGGCTAAAACATATTTGGACATAATATGAAGAAATATTAGTATGTTACTCTTTTACTAATTTATAACGTGGACTTTTTGTTAGTTGCAAAGTCAAAGTCAAGTTTGTTGTCAATGCTGAATGATGCATTGAACTAGTTGGTTTTAATCAAGTGGTCTATTAAATGTTTATTTTAGATTATGATACATTTCGTTTGACAGTATGATGACTGTACAATCTCAGTTGTTGGTTGTGTTTATATGCATGTGTGTGAGAGAGTTGCCAGCTGTGGCGTTTTATCATGCATGCCTGGTATTTGGATTTCAGCCTCTTGAGACAAGCTTTACTGGTTTAGTTAAAAAGGTCTGTGTTTTTCACCAGTTGACATACTAACCAGTTTTCCCATTGTGATCAATCCCAGTTTATATTAGGTGTCTTTACTTGCCATGTACTTGCATCAAAAAATATATACAATGTATTTAATGTGTTCATATTGTATTGCATAACATATGTTTTGCTATTGAGGTGACATATGGTTAAGGTTAGTAACAGGTTTTGTGGTGTGGTTAGTGCTAATGGTGGTTTAAGGGGTAGGATAAACAGTGTAGTTATAGAAATTAATTACAGTCAGAATTACATCAGGTGTTTTTTAAATGTAAAAAGCAAGTATTTACACAGTTGTATCAAGTTATTAATTTAAATGTTTGCTGCAGTGATTACATATTTTCACCCAGGTTTTCTTAACAAAAACACAATAGGATTTTTCCACTGGATTTTTGATCATTGCAGAAAATAAACTCTGTGACCAGCAAAAGTTTATGATTCATAGATGTTTTGTTAATGTTAATCTTCACAAATAAACACAACTTGAATACTTTTTGAAGCCTATTTACCTGAAGGTAACAGGCTAGAACTATAAACACACAGAACCAGTACTAAAACTATTTCGGTGTTTGTTTAAAAATATTATTCCTGAAAGTTTGAGTTAGAATGGTTTGTAAGAGCATGATTAACATAACATGTAGGATGTTGTGTTTTGTGAAAATATCTTGAGATTGTGTTAACCAAAACCTTTATTTTCAGCAAAAACTTTATTTCAATATCCATTGGTAAACTCAAACCCATTGGTAAAACTAGAAGTGCTAAAATGCCTACTCGTTTTTGGGGTTTTACCTAGAAAAACACATCATCCCTGCTGGACTTTATTGCCTAAATGATCATAGAGTGTGGCATGATGTTAAAAATCAGTGTTTGCGTGTGTTTGTACAAGCTTGCATGTGTGATGCTGCCTTCTGGCTTCATGCTGAACAGTAGATATATGTTATCATTCATGATCAGTGCTGCGAGACTCTGAGTGTGTTATGACACATGACACTATCTGCTACGATCTGTGTTCAGCTGCTGCTGGCTGACTGATGTGTCTTCGCTAGGACACACACAACGGCCACACAATATCTAGGTCTGTGTACCTGTGTGTTTGTGTGATGACTAAGGTGTCTGCAACTCATTAGAGAGGTATTAACATTTCCACTGGACCCCAGACTATGACACACACAACTGAATGTAGGAGTGGGGGAAGATAAGGGGCCACAGGTGTGACTTTGTTTTCAACACCTATGTGTTACCATGGTAACTTTTTGTGTTTAAATTTGTTATACATGAAGAAATTAGTAGTGATTTTGATAAACTTGTTTAAAATAAAGTACTTTCATATATATGAGAGGTCATGGATGCCAAATACGACTGGGAAAATCTCTCAAATCTGCACTTTGCTTTTGCTTGATGGTTCATCCACACCAGTAGGTGTCAGTATAAATGATATAGGCTAGACAAGTATGTATTTGAAAAGTTTGTGTGTACGAAAACTGAAAATGTCAGCGCAATGCAATTAATCGAATGCGATTATCGTGCACATCTCGTCAGTAAAGCCGGTTCCGTGATTGGCGCTAAATCTCCATCGCCTGCTTTCAAATGGATTTAATACACAGACCCGTAGTTCACTAAAAAAGCTACGCAATTTCACGTTCATAATCAAATGCGATTCATCTGCGATTATGAACGCGATATCGCATAGCTTGTCAGTGAACTACAACTCTGTGTACCGGCTTTACTGACGAGATGTGCATGAGAATCGCATTCGATTAATTGCACAGCCCTAGCGCAATGTCATACAAACAGTAAAATTAGGGGAATGTCAGTGAGAAAACATGGTGGACTGTAAATTCAGGATCTGTTTGATGGAAAATTTGCTGAAATGCATGAAATTACTACTTTATTGACAATAAAATGTCACAAAATTGCATTATACAATATTAGAAAATTTAGATGGTTTTGTAAATTTGTGATAAATATATAACTATTTAGTTTACAGCAAAATCACACCTAATACATATTCTTTATTTATGATTTTGTAGAAGTAAAAAAAAAAACATTTGCTATATATTCTTGCTTCATTTTGCTCCTTTCAAAGTGATTTGAACACATCTGACATAATAATTCCAGCATCCCAACTCATAAATATGAACTTTTTAGGAGCACTGGAACCTACCACAAGTCCTAAATGAGTTCCAAATTGCAGAGGTCAACTAATTCTCTACGGATTATACTAACTTTTTGTTCTTTCTTCCACAGCCAAACAAAAAGAAGGCACACGCTCTCTGAGCAGTGACTCTGGACTCTCCAGCTCCTCCCAGTGGACTGGAGGACAAACCTCTGGGCTCCCAATCAGCTACGGCTCTGAGGAGCATCCCCAGCTACCCAGAGTGATCCCTGGGCTCAGTATGGAGGAGGAACAACCTGCTCCAGGCATCCCGAGACGTAACCCTAAAGCTAATCAAGCTAAATTTGATAATTCCAGTCATTTAAATGGTGAAACAATGTTCATAGAACGAGAGACGGATATTATAGATGATGATCATGCCATCATCACTCCGAATGCTGCGGTTTCAGACTCTAAAGACACACTGTATTCAAAGGGAATGTCTGGCTTGTCTTCAGGTGAATGTCAGAACTCTGTCCAATCAGATGATTGTCAAAATGAAGCTCCTCCTGCCATATTTAGAGGTGCGAATTCCTCAAACACACTCTCACACTCTTCAGTTCCTTCTGGATATCAGACACATATATGGGTAAAACAGCAACAGTCCACTTACATGCACACTTCAGAAAGACTGGAACACAGAGAGGAGATGGAGCTCCGAAAAGGTGAAAGCAAACCTTCATTACCAGACAATGGCTTTCCAGAGACGCAGTCTGAGCCAGACAAGGATGACGAGTTTGCGATACTGGCTTTGGATGCTGATCAGTCAATCGAACAGCTCAATCGGCTGATCCTGGACCTTGACCCTGACTTTGAACCAAACCCCACACAGGCAAGGAGTCATATGACCCGCTCGGCCTTCCTTCAGACCAATGGAAAGACGCATTCGGTTGGACGGGCCAAATCCCTCCAGTCAGGTAAGAGCAAATCCTGATAAATTCATCAATTTATTGATTCCAACTGGTCAGTAATCCACCAGAAATATTCTAGTTTTGTTTTTGGAATAAATACTATGATATTATTTGAACGGTGTATCATATAAATGCCACAGTATATTAATATAGCAAGCATTGTGTAACATAGTAAATTGTAAAAGTACCATGGTATTACTATCTGAGATTATCAAAGTACCATGGTATTGTCAACGCACATCTTGTAAGAGTTCACAAACTTGATAAATACACAATTTCTGCACATGCCCAATGAATTAACCTGTTTATTAAGAAGTAATATTTTTATCTAATTGATTTTGTAACTTATATTCGGCATATTTGTTTTTCTAGACATAAAATGCACAGGATGCTGTCAGTTTATATCAAATACTTTTTGAAATTTGAATTGTAATATATGCGCATCGTTCCATTATTATTATGACTGTACAAACATTTAAAAAAGATGGAACTGCAATAAAGCAGACTTGACTTGACTTGACTTGACTTATTATGACTGTAAAATCAAATGTATAACAAATACAAAGATAACTGTAAATAGATATCATAAGGTAACCAACATTTTTTTATTTATTTTTAATATATTCTACAGTTAAAATGTTGCGTCAATACATTTTTCCTTAAATTGATCAGAATTTACAGTGTACAGTGTACATGTACAGTGCTCAGCGTAAATGAGTACACCCCTTTGAAAAGTAACATTTTAAACAATATCTCAATGAACACAAAAACATTTTCCAAAATGTTGACAAGACTAAGTTTTATATAACATCTGTTTAACTTATAACATGAAAGTAAGGTTAATAATATAACTTAGAGAACAAAATTGTCAGTTTTACTCAAATTAGGGTGATGCAAAATGAGTACACCCCACTGAAAGTCTCTGGAGCAAAGCTAAATTTTAGACTACAAATGTCTAATTTAAAAAGAATTCAACCACAGGTGAGTCGAATTATTCATTAGACAGGTGACACTTGACTATAAAAAGGTGTTACTTAAAGAAAACCCCTTCCCATTTCATGCTGTCAGCAATGGCACCACATGGAAGAGAAATGTCACAAGACCTGAGAAAGAAAATAATTTATTTACACAAGAAAGGTGAAGGCTACAAGAAGATCAGCAAAGCTTTACTTATCAGTCAGAATACTGTAGCAAAAGTGGTACAAACATTTAAAAAGATGGAACTGCAACCATCTCACAGAGACGTCCCTGGTCGTCCACGGAAGTTAACACCTCGTCAGGAGAGTCTTCTGATGAGAAGGGTTGAAGAAAATTGACATGCAAGTTCACTGCAGTTATCTAAAGAAGTAGAAAGCCAAACTGGGGTGACTATTTCCCGTGACACAATATGGCGTACACTGCAGAGGAATGGTATGCATGGGTGCCGTCCCACGAAAAGAAGCCTCTCCTAAAGCCCAGGCACAAAAAGCTCGCCTAGAATTTGCCAGGGCCCATGCTGACAAAGATGAAGACTACTGGGTCTCTATACTCTGGAGTGATGAGACCAAGATAAATGTTTTGGAACTGATGGCTTCAAAACTGTATGGCGTCATAAGGTGAGGAATACAAAGAAAAATGCATGGTGCCTACAGTGAAACATGGTGGTGTCAGTGTCCTTATGTGGGGCTGCATGAGTGCTGCTGGTGTCGGGAGCTGCGTTTCATTGATGGCATCATGAATTCACAAATGTACTGCTCTATACTGAAAGAGAAGATGCTACCATCACTCCGTGCTCTTGGTCGTCGTGCACTTTTCCAACATGACAATGATCCTAAACACATATCTAAGGGCACTGTTGGATTTCTGAAGAAGAACAGGGTGAAAGTGATTCAGTGGCCAAGTATGTCTCCTGATCTGAACCCAATCGAACACCTATGGGGAATTCTGAAGAGACAAGTTGAGCATCACTCTCCATCCAGCATCCAATCTCTAAAAGAGGTCATTCTTGAAGAATGGAAAAGATAGATCTGGCAAAATGTCGCCAACTTGTTCATTCCATGCCTAGAAGACTTGGTGCTGTCATTAAAAATCATGGAGGCCATACAAAGTACTAGATTTAGTAGTTTTGTTGTGGGGTGTACTCATTTTGCATCACCCTAATTTGAGTAAAACTGAAAAATGTGTAATCTAAGTTATATTATTAACCTTACTTTCATGTTATAAGTTACACAGATGTTATATTAAACTTAGTCTTGTCAACATTTTGGAAATGGTTTTTGTGTTCATTTAGATATTGTTTAAAATTTTACTTTTCAAAGGGGTGTACTCATTTACGCTGAGCACTGTATACTCTTACAAATATCAATATTTTAAAGAAATGTTGTTCTTTTAAACTTTCTATAAATCAAACAAATAATCATGATAAATTATTTTAAAACATTAAAAGAAATCTTATCGAATGAAAATCTTAGAATGGTAGTTTAGTGTGTGTGTATGTATAGATAAATATTACATTCACATTTCAAATACATGTGCCATTTTTGCCTTGTTCACGGGTTAATGTCTGAGCCCTCAGTCTAGTGTATTTGTAAACTAATGTTTGAGGTTTCTATTGGCAGGGGCCAAATTTATGTTAATAAATGCACACAAGTAACAAATCATGGTCATATATGTGCTGCTCCTGACAGGTTGGCTAAAAAGACCTGCCTTTCATTTTGTGTGTGTGTGTGTGTGTGTGTGTGTGTGTGTGTGTGTGTGTGTGTGTGTGTGTATGTAAACCTCCAGATCTAGTATATGAGTGCTTGCATAGTGTAAAAATGTATATAATCATATTTCTAGCAGTGTAATAACAATGCCCTTGACAACCATTTAGTTACTCCTTAATAAAGCTATATTGGCTGCTGCTTTACCAAACACATCTGTGATGCAGTCTGCATGAACTCAATACTCCGTCTCCTTTGACCTCTGCATACTGAGTGGGTCTTTTGCTTTTGAAGTGTGTCCCCTGCCTTGCATAAGTCCCCTGTCTATTCTGTTGTGAGATCCTTTCTTACTGGATCAGCCCGTGTCAGAGCAACTCTGACACCTGGAATGAAGAGTCTTTGAGTAGAGCAGAGAATTCATCCTGCTGAACAGAAATCTATGCAGACTGTTATTATTACTGTAGTATGTCACCAGATATATGCCCTGTGGTGGGTGGGTGGGTGTGTGTGTGTTTGAATACACATGGTGTAAGGGCTGAGGAATGCCTTTGAAGCGGCGTCTACTGACACACAAAGCATGTTGCCTTTCCCCATCGAGTCTAAACGATTTTGTTTGTCTCTACAGTGATGGCTAACAGAGTTTGTACTGTTGCCCATTTGTAATAACTTATTACCATGTTTTATACTCATTATGAAAACCGATTCAAATTTCCGAAACCACACTGATAATATGGGATTTGTTTTAATTTAAACCAGAAATAATCAAATAAATAAAACAAAGAAATGTAAAATTAAGATTTTATTTCAGAACCTACACTTTTTTAGGTCTCTAATCAAATAAGACATTTTGATCATGTGATTTATTGTTGAGGGTCAGATGTTTTGAGGCTCATTGAGGCTCAAAATGATCTTTGGAGAATCATTCTGGAGAATATGTTTTAATGTATCTTGAGTGGTGCTGTCATTTAAGCAAAAGACAGAAATGAAATAAGATATTTTGAAATTAAACGATCAGTCAAACTGTTATAATATAGTTTGTAATGGATGCAATTGTTTAAAATGGGAATATGCAAAGCAGAAGGTCTCAGAAAATGTGACCCAATTTATCAAAATTCTCAAGATCAAAAATCTTATGTATGTATTTATTAAAAATGTATTTATAAAATTAAATAACATTTATAAAAAAAAATGTCTATATTTATATAATTTGTTTTTTATTTTACTACTACTATAATTATTATTATTATTATTTATATTTGTTGATGTTTTTTATTTTAATGTTTTTGTGGAATGTAATCTAACACAGCCCCAAAGTCAATGGCTCTTGTTTATGTAAGGTCATACACTTCACTTGGATCTCATCTAAACAAGTGTTGTTTGAGATTATGCTATTTTAGTTCCCCTGTTGTTTGTTTGATGTTGTTAGAAAATTATAAATAAGAGTGAGATCCTCCTATTTCAAATCTGAATGACTAGTCCCAGTTAAATATGATCTGTCATGCGATGAATATCAACAGTGAATTCAATGTCTCTGTCTGTACAGGTTGGAGGCAGAAACAGCTCAGTGATGTCTCTGGATACTCTGTGCTGCGAAAGACAGGTAGCGATCGAATGCAGAACAACCAGAGATTCGTCTTTGGAACGCCACCGGTACAAATTCACAAATAGTCTCATAACTGTGTAGCCTCAAAACTTAAACATTAAATATTTTAACTGAAGACTAGTGTGATAAAATCGCTTCCTAACCCTGTGCAAATGTATGCCCAATGTAAAATACAAGTTTAACTTGTATTGAACCCGGAACATATTTCTGTCTGTTTCAGCAAGGTCTATATCACACTGATGCTGTTGACATTGGTGACCTTCCTACAGAGGTTGACAGTCCACTGTGGGTGGGTCTTAATCAAGTTCTGCCCACACCGGCATTTCCTGTAACACCCCCCACTCCATATGGTAAGACTGACACTGTACTTGATGTTTGTTATGTGAGTAAGCCTTTCACTGTCTTACTAAGCTCTGTTACTATTATAGTGCCATTAGGTGGTCATTTATGAAAATACAGTGGTGGCCAAAATTATTAAAACACAAGTGTTTTCACCAGCTGAACATTTTTAATTTAGTTATTTATATATTTTGCTGTAGTGTGTCAGTAGGAAATATCAGTTTACACAGAGCTGATTCTAGACTTCTGGGGGCCCTATGCAAAACTGTGTCGACCGGGGGTGGGGGGGTGTTCGAGTGGTTATGAATGAAACACATTTGTCCGTGTTTCACTCCGTCTCGAATCGAATCGCACTTGCAGAAAGCGCACAAGAAACAGTGTCTCTTTCGTGGCTCACGGAAACTCGTTGTTTTAGTCTCGAGCAAGATATTTACGACATTCACGTTACATGATTTGACTGATTTTTACGTAGAAAGGGTGACAGCACCGCATTACAATAAATTATCATTCATGTTTTCATAGCCATTGGCCAAATTCTAAAACTAAAATGAAATCATCTTTGAGAGCAAGGGGGCCCCCTGGTGTTTCGGGGGCCCTACGCAGCTTGCGTATTCTGCTTTTAGGGAGGATCGGCTCTTAGTTTATATTTCCAAACATTAATTTTGCCATTAATTGTAATAATCCAGTGAGATTTTTGTTTGCACAAGGAGTCTGACGACAGCCAGTGCTCCACACAGAGATCTGATCTCATCATTCTCCAGTCTGTCTGGAATGATGAAGAATCAGAACAAACTGAGACAGACTAAATCCAGAAGAACTGTGGCAACATCTCCAAGATGCTTCAGAAGACCTGTCTGCAAAGCTACAGTACTGTTTAAAGTTTTAGGCACTTGTATAAAAATGCTTTAAAATGAGGATGCTGCCAAAATAATGTCATAAATAGAATTTATTTATCAATTAACTTCTATGAACTAAATTAAATCAACATTGGTAATTTGGTGTGACCATCTTTTGCTGTTAAAGCAGCTTTTGTCCTAGGTGCACTTGTGCATAGTTTTTCAGGTAGCTTTGCAGGTAGATCTCTTGAAGCATCTTGGAGATGTTGCCACAGTTCTTCTGGATTTAGTCTGTTTCTTCACGTCATTCTAGGATGACGAGATCAGATCTCTGTGTGGAGCACTGGCTTTTGTCAGACTCCGTTTGCAAACAAAAATATAACTAGATTATTTCAATTTATGGCAAGATGAATGTTTTGAAATGTAAACTGATATTTCCTATTGACACCACAGCATAAGATAGAAATAACTGACTTAAAACTATTTTTTAGCTGGTGAAAATACTAGTGTTCTAATCATTCTGGCCACCACTGTATATATTTTTTTCAATAGCACATTTACAAAATACATGCATTGCCCAAAGTGCTTTTCAGCAGATAATCTAAACAGTGTGAACATTTACATACTCATAGACACATTGAATCCCATTTAAGTTAAACACATCAATTGTCAGAAAAAAAATTATTGCATAGTTGGGATGTAGAAAACAGAGAAGGCCCTAACATTTTTATCTTAAGGAATCTTAAACTGAATCCTAAAATAAAAAGGCAACCAATGTAAAGATGCTAAAACTGGAGCGATACTATTGCGCTTCATTGTATGGGTCAGAAGCCTGGCAAAACAAACAACACGTTCGGCCTTATTAGTGATAGGATTCAGAAATGTACTGGCCAACGAGGCTTTAACCTTGCCTAAGCAATGTACTAGTGAACAAAACAATTAGGACCCACTTGGAGTGCAATATATACAATAGTTGTGTATCATCAGCATATAAATGATAAAGGTTTTTGTAGTTATGAGAAATTTAGTCTAATGGATACATATACAATGAAAATAAAAATGGTCTAAGAATAGAACCCTGTGGCACACCACTGTTTAATGTATTTAATTGTCTCTTTCTCCTCATAGGGAAGAGTGGACATGACACCATCCCTTCAAGACCTGGTTCTCAACCCAGTAGACACTACATGAGCTCTCCAATATGGCAAGGTAATCAACTGCGGGCTACATCCTTATGATTACTTTTATACTATATCTGCTGCAGTAGCAAAATCATGTTTATATCTACATGAGAGGACAATAACGTGTGTGGATATCAATTTGTGTGTCTTTGGTTGATCTAGTCAGGAAAATATCCAACCGTATATTTCCCTGTAGCAAAGTCTGTCTTGCTGTTGTCGCAAATTATGTGCTGCTCAAAATAACTCTGCTACAGGATGTGTCCCTCTGGGTCAGGATGCATACTTCCTGTAACCTGGTCAGTCAGTGCTTTGGGAACTAGAGCTGTGCTTAGAATTAAGCTCAAATTGCATTTCAGTTTTGACACAAACTCTTACGGTATGTGTACAGCTGAACACACAGCCTTCCAAAGTGAGCACTACAAAGCGCATACATGTGTATTAGAAAGTTTCATCCTTGTTCAGTTATTTCTCTCTAGAAGTTATAAGTAAAGAAAACGTCTCTGTACTTGTTTAAACTAGATTTGTATGCATTTCTTAACCCCCTCACACAAGTCCTTGTCAATGCTAGCATCTGTTATTATTGCAGACTTGTTACTTTACAAATGCTATTATGTCAGTCATTTCTCGATGTCCTTATTTAGTAGTCAATTCATATTTGTTAAAGCTATGCAAACAAAAAGGTATCAAAATCATTATAGTCAAAATCATCAGCACATTTGCAAAAAACAAATATTTATTTTGCACTCATATAAAATAATTACCATTGGTCAGTTATGTAACTTTTATGGGGAAATACTATTGCCTGATTACATCTTGATGAGGAGGCACAGGAAAACATGGGAATAATAATAGATTGGAAGAGTAAGGAAGACCATGTTATATTACAGCACAATTCACAGATCCAAAAGATATTTGACTTTTTACTGAATAAATACATTGATAGATATAAAAACATTCTCAAACAACTACAAACTGTAGTCATAGCATTAAATATATTATAGTCCAATTTCTAGCATTACATGATTTTAAATAGAAAACAATAAACAAATTGATAATGAAAAAGATTTGTTTCTTTATACAATGTTAAGCATGTCCGGCCTCGAGCAAGTTTGGCTCAGAGGAGGGGAGGATGTCTTGTATATTTTAATTTCTTGATGTGGGAAGATTTGGAAGTTATGTAACGTCAGTCCATCGATGTTTTAGAGTCTAAATAAACAGGAGAAAATAAAAGGTCTCACAGCCAAACTCTTACTGACAGACAAATGCAAATATTTAAACAGACATTTGAGGGGGAAGGAAGGGTAAAGCACTGCCTCTTTAAATTAATTTATGTGCTACAGTGGCTGAGGTCATGTCAGGGACGTAACAGTCTTGAATATGAATACATGAATATGTTTTTCATATAATTGAACTTAGTTATAGAGTTAAAATGATTGACGTTCGTCCATTATTTATTTATTTATCAACTGATGTATTTATTTTTATGTACACTAAAAAGTTTGGGGTCGGTAAGTTTTTCTTAAATGTTTTTGAAAAAAGTCTTATTCTTACCAAAGCTGCATTTATTTGATCAAAATTACAGTAATGTTGTAAAATATTATTACAATTTAAAGTTTTCTATTTTAATATAACTTAAAATCTCATTTATTTATGGCAAGGCAACATTTTCAGCAGCATTACTCCAGTCTTCAGGGTCACATGATCCTATAGAAATGATTCTTTGTTAATTTGGTGATTGTGACGAATATAACGTTTCAAAGAACAGCATTTATTAAAATGTTTTGAGTTTAGTTTGTTTTAGAGATTTATAATTTGTGTAACTGTGTATACATCTTTAGTGAATTTTGATCAATTTAATGCATCCTTGCTACAATCTTATTGACACCGAATGTTTGAACAGTATTGTAAAAAATATGTTAACTTTTTTTAAACGAGATAAATAAATGTCTGGGACCACCAGTTTATTTAACTGTATTTAGTTAGCTTGTTTTTTGTAGTTGTTTGTTTGTTTGAATTTTGAAGCACAGGTTTTCTCTGGAATCTCAAAAGTTTTTTCCCCTCCAAGCTGAAAACAAACAAAAAAAATCTTAAAATGACGTACGTATTTAAGAGAAATAATCTGCCAAGGAAAAGTCAAATATCAAAATCAACTAAGTCAAAATACACATATGTAAGATACTTTCTCTGAAAAAGGTATCTTGTGAATGTTGCTTCTCCGCCTAAGAGAATATGACCAAAATACTACTTAAGAAAATGACTGTTTTGCATAGAAGCAGATGTTTTGAGCAGCAGCACATGGTGGAGAGCATAAAGGTGTCCATAAAAGACCATCTTCACCCCTGACCCCGGTGCTGCCGCTGGTTAGGTGAAACAGACGGTGAGAGTCTGCGGAGAACAATGCTTGAATGGCCTATCAAAGGCAGAAGAGCACTCATGAACTCATATGGTAATGAAGCCATGGGGGTCTTTCACTGCCTTTCTGCCTCATGCCAGTTGGGGGCGGTCGTCCTCCCTCCCTCTTCCTTTTCCTTCAGCCCTCCCCCTTCCCTCCTTCTCTCCCTCCCTCCCTCATCAAAGCTGGAGTCAGTCAACCAGTGGCACAGTCCTGCTGGAAGAATGAAGTAGTTTTCCATATGGGGTTTAACAGAATCCCAAAAACTCAATGACTTCATTCAGACTAGGCACAAATGAGTAAAGAGAGAGAGAGAGGAAGGGACAGAGTTGGACAGAACAGCGACTGTGTGACGTGTGGCCCGTGGTCAATGTTTGTGCAGACAGCACAATAGAGAGTCAGAGAGAGAGAAAATGTGAGGTGGGATAAGTGACAAAGTAGACGTTACAGACTGGGGCCGTGAAAGACTGACCTGGGAGACACAAAGTAAGTGTGCAGGAGCTCCAGAACACAGCAGTGGCCAGCAAGTCCAGCTTATCTTCTGTGGACGAGTCTCTATTGAGGAAGACTTCAGCATGACTGCTTCTCTAGGTATGCAGGGAATGATTTTGTGTCATTTTGACCCAACTTTTTAAATTGTGCTTGTGTTTTGCATGTGTGTGAGCATTTTCCCTTGTGTTTGTATGCTAATACATCAGCCATTTGCTCTAGCCATCTCTGGAAGAATTGAATTGTCTTCTTGTCAGCATGAAGTCTGTGTGAACACCCCCCTCACCCCTTGACCATACTTTCTTCTCTTCTCTTCTCTTCTCTTCTCTTCTCTTCTCTTCTCTTCTCTTCTCTTCTCTTCTCTTCTCTTCTCTTCTCTTCTCTTCTCTTAGTAGACTGCAGATCATTAATCATCAGACTTGTTTTCCAGTAAAAACATGTAAACATCTTCTGTACCTAAATTGACAATTTCTTATGGCTTAATATGCATTTCTCTTGTTTTAAGCAAATATAAAATTGATTTACATTTATGCTTAACAAAAAATAAATAAAACTGCCAATACCTAGCACCTGGGTAAACTAATAAACATTTTCAAATGAACCCAGCATTTGGGGTTAAAAACATAACCCATACAGTATATAATGTTAGTTTGTTTAGAGTTTAGGTCATTGTTTTGGTTTGAAATATATATCAAAAGTAAATTAAATATGTTTTTATCTCAGACTTTTTTTATCTGAATTTTTTTCTCACAATTGTGTTCATATCGCACAGTTTTTTTTTCTCAGATTGCAAGTTTATGTATTGCAATTGTGAGTTTCTAAACTCAAAATTCAGAGGTTTTTCTCCACATTTTGAATTAACATCTCACTTTTTTTTCTTTCCTCAGAATTTAGTCTATGCATGCAGTCATTATCAAAACAAAACAAAATAAAAAACAACGTTGAGACAAAGAATTCCATGTAAACATTGATAATTTGACCTATTTTATATTTTATTATTTTGTTTTATTTATACATTCTATACTTATGTATTACATTCTATGAAATTAAGACATATACAACTAATAATACAATTGTGTAAATTACTTTTAAAAATGAACTTTATCTTGTTTTGAGGATGTTTTTTATTGGGTAACTGATAGCAATAAATACTGCTAAAAATTTTTTTACAGTGTAATGTGTTCACAAGTACATGCTTGATTAGCTGAAATGGCAAAAAGGCCAGGGTCTGTGGTTTGAAAAGGATGTTTATGTATATATGTGATGTGTGGATATGTGGTTGGCTCTTTTGGTTTGTTTATATGTGAATGTTTCTGGTTTCAGCTGGCTCTTAGACATGGGCACTTTGTCTGACGATCTGAATGAGTTATTTGCATTGCCAGAACTTCACTGATAAAGACAAACACATTGAAAAGCCCCCGTGTTTGCCCTGAAACTGCTCTATATTTTGTTGGTTCTGTCAGTGTTTGGCATTCCTCATGTGCTTTCTCACACACTCAGCAGATCACTACTTCACCAGTGGGGTGTTTTGTGGAAAACATCTTGCTTTCACTCTTTTCTAAAACTCATTTACACTTGATTTGTCCCATAATTCACCTCAGATTGGTGATTTAGGCTTTGTCACTTTCTCATCTGGCCAGGCAGATTTATCAAGCAACCATGGGAGGTACTAAAACAAAAAGAGATGGACATGGTGCTCTTGTTGTGAGTGGATGTGTGTGAGCTCTCTGGTGGAGTGGAGAGTCTGATGGAGGTGGAGTGGAGACAGTGGACACCATTCTTCTCTCTGTCTCTGGACAAAAGACAGTTTTATTTGGGCCTGTGTCCAAATGAATGTGGATGGGGAAGGAATGTGTTATGTAATCGTAGTATGAAACTACGATTCGGGTCAGTTTGAGCTAAATTTCCATTTGGTCATAAGATTGAACAACATGCATCCGAATGATCCAAAACAAACATTTTGGTTTGTTTATTACTGTTCTTTTGCCAGGGTAGGACTCACCTTGATGAAGAACAAGGGCTTACTATAGCAACGTTGACTACAGCAACAAAACACTGAATAAACTGCAGAATAATCAGTAAATAGTGCTTATATTACAAAAATATAAATGTGTGCAAATATCAAATAACTAATGCTCTACATCCATAGAAAATACTGCCATTGGCTTTGTAAGAGCCACTCCAGTTATAAATGAGAAGTTAAATATGCAAATATATATAGTCTTTGTTAATTCTGTCATTTATATATATATATATATATATATATATATATATATATATATATATATATATATTTCACATTATGTAACTATTTAAGTAAACTGCAAAAAGCTAAAATAATAATACAAATAGTGGTTAGTAAAAATGTGTGGCCAGTTATAGCATCTACATTTTAACAATATATAAGATATAATTGAATCTTAAAAAGTCCAGCATCAAAAATTATATATTTTCCCTTAAATAATTACATTATAAAAATAACATTTAAAAGATTAAACGTCTAAGGTTAAATATGGTTTTCACTTAAATAATTTCATTATAAAATTATGAATGTAAAAAAACATTTCAAATAATACTGTGCCTAATATCAAATACTTATTATTAAATCCTCAAAATAATCAAATTAAAAAGGCAATAAAAATACACAAAAAAATAAACATCTAAATACGATTATGTTTTTGCCAAAATAATTAGATAATAAAGATCATCTTAAAAAAACATTAATAATAATATACTTACAATATTTAATAATTTCCCTTAAATAATTGAATTATAAAATTAAGCAAATTATTTTAAAACCAGTTTATACAATTTGAATAATTGACACATAATGTGTCATATAATATTACACGTTATGTCAACTATATGTATATTATAAACAGTTAAAATTAAAAAGTATTTCATTTTCCTGTGTTGAATTCTCTCTTTTTATTTTCCCCTCCACACATTCTCTATGCTGCTCAGCTTTGCAGCTTTGATCACAACAGCTGGACATTTTTCAACTTGGCTCACTGCGTGTGTGCGCGTGCATTCCTCCTTTGAATGGTGAGTTTGTTAAGTCCGTAAAACTGAAGTCGTCCTTTGTCTCGCTGGCATGCGGGTGATTTAATCCTGAAAGACCCGGTCTGAGCAGACATGCACACAAACATGCTTACACACATTTTTATCATCTTTCTCTTTTATTTGCCAGCCAAATTCCAAACTCTGTAAGATGTTGATATGACATGGAAATATTGATAACGGTTTTACTGTATTTTTTGCATGACTGCATTTAATGTTAAACAGTCTGATACACACACACATATATATATATACTGTGTGTGTGTTTGTATATATATCGAGACACTTATCACGAGACGAGACACGAGACTGGGTTCACGAGAACGAGACGAGATTTTTAGACTTTTTTTTTAAATCCTCGATTAAATATATAGGGGAAAATAGTCTCTTATTCAACTGAAAACCACAAAATGTAAAAAACGTAGGTGCACTTTGAAATCTACTTCTTTTTAATGAATTATATTGTAGGCTAATAAACAACACGTAAACACGCTGCACGATTCTGGATAAATTTAGTTTGTAAAAGAGGTTTTTTATATATATAAATAGGAGATCACGATTCTCTCACAAAATAACGTAATTTACTAGTGGTTCTGACAAAATGTTCATTGCTTAAGTCTTTTAAAAATATATATATTAATTTGAATAAAAAAATAATTCAATGAAGGAGTCAGTGTCTCACATCATAAAGACTTGTTTCACTATTGAAATCTCCTGAATGAATGATTCAATGACAAATACATTTTTTAAACGAGTTGTTGCCACCACTCAGTGGAAGATAAGTGTTGACATACTTTCGTTTTGATCACTACTGTAGACAATAAGTGTTTATACCCAAACTATAAACTTTAATCCCAGCACTTCTGTTATTTAATTGTCTGTAACACAGAAATAATGATGTGTGGTTGAAAAGACTGTTTGTGTTGCTCTTTCTGGACCAGAAGAAGCATGAATGCAGATTTGAATGTCTTTATCACCTGTTTTCACATCGTGAGTGTCAGTGGAGCTTGAGCAGCGCATGTTTTGTCGCCGCCCATATCAGTGAATAACAGCATTCACATCGGAAGCGTGATGATGGCCGACCCTATGATTCATCAACATGGGCAGCTACAAAACGTGCTTCTCACGCTCCACTGATACTCGCGATGGGTGTCTAGCTGAATTGTTGTCATTCAGGAATAAGATCGCGTGGGTGTTTGAATCAAGATCCCAAAGCGCAATTTTTAACGATTAATTGTGCAGCTCTAATGTAAACATTGCTAAATATTTTGTGAAGATATCGTCATGTTCTCGCGAGACACATTGAATCTCGTCACATACATAATATATACTGTCTATATATGTATATAATTTGTTTATAGTGTGATTAAAGTAAACTTTTGTTTTGGTTTTAGTTAATGACAATAACCCTGGTATGTTTTTTAAAATCCATTTAATTGAACCGCAGTTATTATGGAGTTTCAATTTTTGGAAAAACCTAAAAGAAATGATGACCAGTTTATAGCATTGAGTATTGAGTATTAAACACCTCCCTTATATATCTGAATTAAAACAATATAAAACAATTATACTGCGTCTAATATTAAAAACTTTAACTTCAATATTACAAAAAAATATTTTTATATAGAATAAGAAAATATATTAAAGGGATCATCGGAGGTAAAAATCACTTTTCAAGTTGTTTGAACATAAATGTGTGTTGAATGGAAATGTGTACTCATCCATCCTAATAATGATAAAAATCCACCCAGGGTTTTTTTTTATCCCTATTTTAAAATCCTCTTTCTCAAATCAGGCTGTTCTGAGATTTCTGTCAGAATGACGTAGATCTGTACAGGCCGCTCCCACGATAGTTGATTGACAAGCTGTCTTACCTTAGACCCGCCCTGAGTGAGCTGAGAGCTGTCCACCATTGTGTTGACTCTGGTGCAGGGGAAGACAAGAATGTCTCAGATTAAGCGATTGAGGTGTTTTGTTGTTGGATTTAATAATGAATATAGCAGTCGTCATTTACTCCCGACATCTGAGCTGCTGAAGACACTGAGGATTAACGTTACTTTCGTTTTGAAGGGCATGTGCCGATCCCTTATCTGCCTAAATGAGTCTATGTTCGCGCAAATCATTCGTGATCCATCTTCACCTACAGAGTATAAAATGTTTTTATGAATCTTGTGCAAATCGCCTTTCCTTATTTCGCGGCTAATGTAAACAGTACTGCTCGTCACCCCACGGAAGAGGGGGGCGGGGTCGGGGTCAGGAGAGCTCATTAGCATTTAAAGCAACATGGACTAAAAAACAGCTCGCTGAAAACAGAGCTGATTTTGACAGGGTAAATGTTTTTTTTTACACTACAATTGAGAAATTTTAACCAAAGTATGTTATAGACTTTGCAGTAAGACCCTAAAGAATCATATCAACTTGTGCAAAATGGGTATCCGATGACCACTTTAAAAATAATACAACATCTTATAATAAATGTATTTCTTTGAGTGAGAGGCATGTGAGGTCATTTGTAAGTAGTTTAAAACACTGTTTTGTGACATATTGCACCTTCTCGGTTTCATCACAGAGTTGGACTCCAGCTTGGGTTTTGATCTGCATTCATATTTTGCTGTGTTTTTGAGATATAAAGTTTAAGTTTCAAAACAGAACTGGGGCATCTGGTTTCTTCTATTCAGTGCTTCTTCATTTTTGGCATGTAATACGTTTCTTGTTAGTCCCTCAGACCTCTTTCTTCTGTCTTGAAGGGTCATCCAGATCTTCTTTTCTCTTTGAAGAGCCAGTATAGTTCAACAGATCATTGACTTCTTGGCTGCAATCCTCATGTGACCCTGACATCTGTTGATGCCGTTGGTTTCAGGAGAATTATGTTTGGATACCTTTCTGCTTCATTTGAATTCATTTATTGACTTAAATTAACTTCTTTTCAAGTTCAGGCTGGTTTATGCTGTTTTTTTTTTGCTGATTTAGCTGGTGGATCAGTGAAGCTGTGTTTTTCGGTAGCATTGTGAGGCTGGTGGACCAGCATGGGTATTTCAGCTGAAGCTGATTGAAAACCGAAGCCTTGCTGGTTAAGCTAAGAAGCCTGGTGGGACACCAGCAAACCAGCATCCCATGCTGACCACCTGCATCCAAATCACAACATGTGCCGGTGAGCAGCTGAGGGAAGCAGACTAGATGAATCTCTGGGAAGCAGCGTTGGGATTCCTGTCTTGGGAATTAGTTTTATTTATTTGGGGTGGGTCACAAGATCTATTTTTGGGAGCACTTTAGAATCGTCTGCCTCCAGATGTTGTTTGTGTGTTTATGTTTTTAAGTATTACATTTTCAAAGACAACATCTCCTTGACAACCTCTCACATGATGTGTTCATGGCTGAAGAAGAAGCTACTATCATGCTATAGTAAATGTTTGATTAGCAAATGCCTTCGGAAGGAAAACATTCATGAATCCAGCATTAAGGTCTGTGGCTAATTGCATTTTCTATAATTATGGAATGGATGGTTACTTGGGACTGGTTAAATTTACAATACTTTCTCTCTTGGAGTTAAACAACTTCAAAATTACAAACATGTGAGTCCCTTTCATCATGAAGGACAAATTACAAATTTGCCGCAAGGGCCAAGCAGTTTCATCATATTTCTTTTTCTTTGTTTTCTTTTTTTTGTCCGTACAGACACATTGTACAAAAAAAAAATCATCTTATGAACTGCTCATCTAATTGATTAATATTGTTAGATATGTAGTAAAATTACCAGTTTAATATAGAGCTATTATTTCAGCTCCGGGAATTAGTTATTAAATATTAAATATTGCTTGGTTAAAAGTAATATTAATATTTAACTTAGTTATACTGTATTAAGTGACCGTCCACGAACACTAGCCTCAGCATATCAACTTCGAGCTTAGGTAGCTTTCTCTTTATGGCAAATAAGGATAAAACTTCAAATCACATTCCAGAGACAATTCTTTATGAAATGAAAAATGGTTTATTCGTAATACTGCTATTCTAACATAAATGGATTAACTGATAAGACACAAAACATACATACATACAAAGACATGCATAAGGGATTTTGGTAAGTAATTCCTAAAGTTAAAGTTAGCCCTTTTAGCTATTTAAACGCTTGACTTGACCGGAAAGATCACGACAGATGCCTTATTGCTCTGTTACTGCATTCAGATCAGATTCTACCAGTTCAATCAGCAATATAGATTTAGTTAGAGGTACTTGCTTGTTGTTGAAAATAAACAGGTTGGAAGGTGTTTTGTTTCCTTCAAATCGTTGCTCTGGTCTTTGTGCTCGGGAACCACGTGGGTGGGTTCGTGCGTCTCGGTGCTCTCGGTGGAAACACGAGAGATGTGGCTGCCGCGTGACGTCACAGAAAGCTTTCCTTTCGTCCGTAGGCGTTCAGCTCGTTGTTCTTTGATGTTGTGCCTTCTAGCCTTCGAATAGATGGTTGGTTTAGTCGGTGTCGAGACAAAGTTCAGGTAAGGCGCGAGCGAGAGAAGTTACTGAGCGCAGCTCCAGCGATGTTTAAAGAGATGTTCCAGAGAGCCAAGAGCCGAGAGAGTTCAAGAGCGTCACGCCATGTTTCAGAGAGAGCGATTTGCAACTGGCGCGTTGTTTTCAACAGTCCAACTTGCTCCTCCCCACGGGCGGCTTGTCGAATCCGATGGTTCAGTATGGGCGGAGCCCGCCCATGTCCAGGCTTGCTGGGTGGACCAACAGTTCTGTGATGTCTCATCACTTTTGGGAAGGATAAACTTTATGGATCGCGTGTATAATTATGCAGGGTATTAAAATTTAACGGTCATCAACACAGTCTATCACATCTGAGTCTAGCTTTCTTTAGAGATCAAACACCGCATAATAATACACACATTACAGTTTATACCATTTAAAGCATGATTAAAATTTACATTGTCCTAAATAATTGGCACTCGAAATCATCACATCATGCCTATGAGGGAACAAGTACACATTAAATATCCATATATTTATTTTGTGTAGTTGCAATAGTTATACGTGTCAAAAAAGGCAAGGAGTTTGGTTTTCCTTGGTCCGTCCGACGGAGAAAAAGTCCTGCTTTGTTTTAAATGGGGGGGTTTTGAACTATGCTCTGGAATGTAGGCTTGACGGTGTCCAGAACCATTCCCGGAGCCGTCCATTACCTTTGCACGAGAGCGTTTAGTGATGGGGTCAGTTGACCCTCTCCACTTTTGCATGGAAGGGAGGACTTTTGGGTAATAATTCATTTCTGTTGCTGGGTTGGAATTCTCTGTGTGTGTTTTCAGGTCGACATTGTGTTACACATCCCCCTTTTGTGTGGAGATGTACCCGATGGAACATCTTCAGGCACTGGAACAAGAGGCAGAGAGAATGGACACACACAAGACACCAACGAGATCTCTATCACTGACTGAAAACTGGTGTAATTTGGAAAGGCACAGGTGAGAAACTTGAGAAGACATAGGGCTAGTTTGTTTAGCATCGTTGACAATTGGGTCATTTTGACTGGTTTAATTGTCGGGGTTTTCACGAGACGGTATAGGCATGATCTCAATCAGGTTGGTCACATTCTCGGGTTCGGATTCTAGGTCGAGATTACCACGTCGAAAAAGGCGAGGGATGCCTGACGTGCATTTGTTGAGAGACTCTTGAGCGCGTTCACTCGCTTGTGTAGGAGGAAGGCCAGTGTCAAAGTCACAACATATCCTACTATAGTAGAGATACAAAGCGCCGTGTCAGCGGCAGACCAGGACCGAATAATTGGCGCCCAGCGCGGAAAAGCGGCGATAGCTTCTAAAGCTGTGTCAACGGTGTCAGATCAATAAGCTGCGTTCCTTCCTCCTTGATCCTTTCTTCCAATTCTGGATCGAGGACAAAGGAATGTTGCTTGAAAAAGGGTGAGATTTCGATTTCGGCCTGATACTCATCGTCGGTGAGGTGATACAATGCTAGTTCGTCAATATGGAGGATCGAGCCCTTAGGGACTGTGATCCATAACGCTTTGGTTAGGCAGACTAATGCGCGTAAGCGGTGTGTTGATCATATGTGAGGGTAGCCGTTCGGGCTGGGGTGTTCACCAGCCATCGGTTTCTGACAATTTCGGCTTGTGTTACCTCAACCTGAGAACGTGGTGTTGCGTCGGCGGGGCAGCTAGCGTCGGGGTCTCATGGCTTCTAAGCCACAGATGCCCTCTGTATTATCGCGTGCACGAAAGGTTTACTCGGGCGGAGGAAGTGAATGTCTTTAGTGAGCGTACACATCTTTAGCTTTGGAGCCAAGTACAACTGTTCGTTGCGTGATACGTGATCTGTGACGACCTCGAGTGTGGATTTTGACATACAGGTGTTCCTTGCCAAAATCCAACATTCACAACATTTTAAGCCGGTAAACATTATTAACGCCAATAATGGGCAAACTGAAAAGAAAACAAAGTCACCTGTTTCGGGTTTGCGTATATGGGAATCAACGCTGCCGGGAAAGGGGTGAGATGGGTTTGATGAGACTAACGGGGCCCGCAGTGGCCGGGTTACGATGTTTGAACAAGGCTAAGAGGTATCACGTATACGGAATCCTATTCATGGCTAAGTTGTCGATCAAGGAACTTACATCGCGTATCATGTCGTTCATGATTTTGGCGGGTGGCCCGATCGGTTGACAACGGTTCTCACAACGACAACGATTTTACTGACGGCAGTCGATCTCAATTTCAGGACCTGTATTCACGGATTGGTTAAGGGGTTCAAAGTGAGAGAGAGGAAAGGAAAACACAAAGTGAGAGACGAGGAAAAAACCAAAAAATTAAGACAAAAATTCAAAATCAAAATCAAGCAAAAAAATTAAAAACAAAATTGAGGGTAACTCCTGCTACTAGATTGGTCCTAGCAGTGCTGTGGAGGAGAGAATATGGGTTGTGTCTAAGCATGGTTGCTATATGTTTTCCTAACATATCAATACTAATGCTTGTGTGGTGCATATGGTGCGTGTGGTGCATATCGGTCTGTGTCAGTGGGTCTGATCTTCCCCCTTTCCATGTCGGCTGGAGCCCAGGGGCCTCTTTATCTGGTTTCGATGGACCCATCGAAGGACTGGCTCGCTGCGCCCTTGTCTGATTTTGATTCGATAGGCAACAGGTGAGAGCTTGTCTACAATCTCATGGGGTCCCGTCCAGTGAGGTAGGAACTTCTTTGACAGGTGATGGGGAGCATTCGGCCTTGGTCGGGCGAAACTGTAGTACCACACTTGATCTCCGACATTGAGCTCATGGTGAGAGGCCTTTGGTCGTAGTAGGCTTTTCGGCCTTCCGCGCCGTTGTAGCTGCTGTTGCGAAGGCGAAAGTTGTTCTCAGGTGCTGATGTAACTCTTCCAGGTACTGGTGAGTGTTGTAGGCGGTGACGAGGTTCAGGTCACCAGGTTGGTACAGCAGGTGTAGTGGTAGCGTCATGTTTCTCCCTGTCATCATTGTGAACGGGGGTATTCCGGTAGATTGATGGGGTGTGGCTCGAGCGGCCATCAGTACCAGAGGAGTTTAATGTCCCAATCCTTTTGATTGGTGGCTACGTATTTTTTAACATGCTGACCACTGTTCTGTTAGCCCGTTCCACTTGACCGGAAGAAATTGGGTGATGGCTTATGTGGAGTTTGGCCTGTATGCCCAGGAGTTTCCATACGTCTTGCATAATTTCAGCGGTGAAGTGGGTTCATGTCAGAGTTGACCCTTAAAGGCAGTCCGAATCTTGAGAAGATATGGTTCAATAACAGACAGGCTGTTGTTTCTGCTGTATCGTTGGGAGCTGGGAGGCACTCTATCCATTTTGTGAATTCGCAGACCACGGTGAGGAAGTATTTGTTGCCCAGCGTCGACCGTGGTAGGGGTCCTACCCAGTCTATTTGGAGGTCCGACCATGGGAAGGTCATTCCTTTCCTTTGCAGTGGTGCTCGGTGGTTTGGATTTGCGGTTGGAACTGGCAACACACCAGGCATCCTTTAACGTATTCTGCTACGTCTTGCTGCATGCCAGGCCAGTATGCTACTTGCTTGAGTGTTTCATAGGTGGCCTTGACTCCGTGGTGTCCTGCGCGTAGGGTTCTTCTGCCGTTAAGTCATTAAAGGGGCTTTGGGCCTCGCTGGTCACCCGTGTAGGTGGTTCTGTCGCAGGCTGAGTTGAGACAGCATAGACAGTGAGGTGAGTGTCATCCATTAGTTCTGACCGGCAGACGCTTTCTCTGGACACTGGCAGGATTGAGGTGGTGGCAATGACTTCATGAGGTTTTGTGAATGTTATAGTGTCATTGTATCCATCTGACATTAGTTGGGCCGGTATTGGGCCTATGACAGGTACCATCAGTTCAAAGTCGTGGAATGCCTGGTTGATGAGCCATCCCAGGTGGCTGGCTTTTGGGACGTGGATGTCTTGGGCCATACAGTTATTGAACAACACATATATCATGCGAGATGACACTTCAATGAGAGGTGTAGCTTCCAGAGTCAGTCCGAGTTTTAGGCAGGTTCTGGAAGGTTGGAAGAAGCTCAGCTTACTGTTGAGAGTTTGGCCAGGTCGCATGTTGAGACGGACACTGACACTTTTGCTGTAGGCAGGTATTGTGGCTCCTTGTTCCGTAATCATAGCGCATGCGTCCGGCATGGTTTGACTGGATTGGAGGTTCTTGAGATTGACTGAAGTTGTCAGTTGGTGTGACAGGGGAGCCCATATGATGTTGTTTACAGTGTCAATGTGAGCATTGAGTCGAACCATGATATCCGCTCCAATGTAGATGTCATGCGGCAGGTCTGGAATGACGAGGAAGTAGTGACTCAGCTGTCTGTTGTTCCATCGTATGTCCAGAGCGCAGATGATCTTGGAGGTGGCCATGGTTTGTCGACCAGGGACTGAGAGGTAACGGCTGTGCTTAGTGACATGTGGTAGACTTTGACAGCTCTGCTTCAATGTTTTGAATAGCTTCAGGCTGATGGCTGAGTTCTCTGCCCATAGGGCTAGTGCTGCCTCGGACACTGATGTGCCATGAACCTCTATCGCAGTCATGATTTGAAGGAGGCCTGTGTTTGGTTCAGGCTCGTGCAGCGAGCAGAGGAGAGGGTCGTTGGCATTTGTGCTCGGCCCAGACCTGGGCTCTGTTACTGCTTCATCGGTCATTGACTTAGGGGTAGTGTCTGTGACTTGACACTGTGACTCATTGGAGTCTAATGACTTGTAAGGCAGAGGCTCACGGACTTGTGTCCAAATCTTTAGGTGCTTGAAGTCTATTAGGGGTTCAAAACGATTAAGCAAATCTTTTCCAATGAGGAGCGGTGCGTGTTGAGTGTTGACACGATATGGGATGGACCAAGTCCATGGGTCCCACTGTTAGATGGATTGGGGCTACATGTTTTAGTTGTAAGCCCTTGTCTGATTTTGATTCGATAGGCAACAGGTGAGAGCTTGTCTACAATCTCATGGGGTCCCGTCCAGTGAGGTAGGAACTTCTTTGACAGGTGATGGGGAGCATTCGGCCTTGGTCGGGCGAAACTGTAGTACCACACTTGATCTCCGACATTGAGCTCATGGTGAGAGGCCTTTTGGTCGTAGTAGGCTTTTGCCTTCCGCGCCGTTGTAGCTGCTGTTGCAAGGCGAAAAGTTGTTCTCAGGTGCTGATGTAACTCTTCCAGGTACTGGTGAGTGTTGTAGGCGGTGACGAGGTTCAGGTCACCAGGTTGGTACAGCAGGTGTAGTGGTAGCGTCATGTTTCTCCCTGTCATCATTGTGAACGGGGTATTCCGGTAGATTGATGGGGTGTGGCGGCCATCAGTACCAGAGGGAGTTTAATGTCCCAATCCTTTTGATTGGTGGCTACGTATTTTTAACATGCTGACCACTGTTCTGTTAGCCCGTTCCACTTGACCGGAAGAAATTGGGTGATGGCTTATGTGGAGTTTGGCCTGTATGCCCAGGAGTTTCCATACGTCTTGCATAATTTCAGCGGTGAAGTGGGTTCATGGTCAGAGTTGACCCTTAAAGGCAGTCCGAATCTTGAGAAGATATGGTTCAATAACAGACAGGCTGTTGTTTCTGCTGTATCGTTGGGAGCTGGGAGGCACTCTATCCATTTTGTGAATTCGCAGACCACGGTGAGGAAGTATTTGTTGCCCCGCGTCGACCGTGGTAGGGGTCCTACCCAGTCTATTTGGAGGTCCGACCATGGGAAGGTCATTCCTTTCCTTTGCAGTGGTGCTCGGTGGTTTGGATTTGCCGGTTGGAACTGGCAACACACCAGGCATCCTTTAACGATTCTGCTACGCCTTGCTGCATGCCAGGCCAGTATGCTACTTGCTTGAGTGTTTCATAGGTGGCCTTGACTCCGTGGTGTCCTGCGCATGGTGCATCGTGTGCGTGTGTCAACATCATCCCCCTTTGGCCATGAGGGACTACGAGCCTTGGAGCAGTGGATGGCTCAGGGACATACGTGAGGACACCGTCTCGTAGATGCAGCATGTGCTTGATCGAATGGAGCGCGTGCGGAGGTCGGATGATGTTGAGGTCCGAGGTGGAAATGGGATTTTCCAAGGGTCGGACAGGTGTGCTACAATGGACTGTATGGCTGAGTCCGTATGTTGGAGGGTGAGGAGGTCTTCAGCAGCGAACTGAGGCGACAGGGAGATGTGGGAGGAGGTGTGTGCCCACTGCGGCACTTTGGCGGGTCACCGCTGCCACAGTTGGGTGGGGTGGGAGGGCATGAAATGTCCAGGACTCTCCTGTAACGCCCCTGCTTTGGCGAGGGCATCGGTTTGGTCATTTAAGTCTTTGTCTTGTCCTGGTTGACGGAATGACCTCTGACCTTTTTCCAATAAACGACCATGTCGTGTTCAGTGACGATGGCGCTTGCTTGGAAGAGTTCCTGGTGCTTGACAGGCTTGTTGTTAGCTGTCTTGAATCCATTCCTCTTCCATCCAGTTAGATGGCATATGAAACTTAGACGGGCATAGTTCGAATCGGTACAGATGAGGAGTTCTCTGATTTTGTGGGTTGCAGCCACTTGTAGTGTGATGAGGATGGCTGCTATTTCTGCATATTGTGATGATTGTGGGCCAAGTTTGAGTTGCTGCGGTGGGCACGGGTCATTGTTGAGCCAGACCACACCCGCTCCCGCTTGTAACTTGCCCTCGCGATTGTATGAGCAGCCATCGACATATGCTGTGGGCATTCCTGTACACACATTCTCCTCGAAGTACCGATGATTTGTCGCTTGCGGTCGTGGCAGTTCTTTTGGCTCTGCTGAGGTGTCCAGCGTGTCCGTTGAACAGTTTTGGCATGCCGCAAGCCCGCTTCCCAGTGAGGATTTGTAGTTCTGGGCATATCTTGCCTCCACATCCCGTCCTTGGAGTGTCATTAGCCAGGTAGCTATGCGTGCGTTGGTTACCACGCCATCTCTGATTCGTTGACTGTTGAGGAAGGTAACTGGCTGGTGGCAAGTTTCGATGATGACTTTCTGTGCACCGATGTAATTAGAGAAACGCTGAATGCCCCACACAGTGCAAAGTAAAGCTTTTTCGCAGTGTGAATATTTGCATTCTGGGGAAGCAGCGTTTTGCTGGCATAGCGACCACTCGCTTGTCCTTATCATGGAGCTGGTATAGACCCGCACTGAGGCACTGGTCAGAGAATCCCAGATAGAATTCCTTCCTGGGTCTGGGTAGGCGAGGCATGGAGCAGAGCGCAGGCACTGTTTGAGCTGGCTCATAGCTGTGTCCTGGGCCTTTGTCCAAACAAAAGGTTCGTCCTTTTCAGGAGGGAAGTTAGTGGTCGTGCGATGTCAGCGTAGTTTTCGATGAACTGTCGTGAGTAATTGCACACTCCCAGAAAGCTTCGCAACTCAGAGACGTTAGTTGGTGTTTTTATGCTTTGGATTGCTTGGGCACGGTTAGATTGTGGCTCAATGCCGCTTTCTTCCGACGAGCAGTCCAACATAATTCACCTTGGTTTTGCACCATTGTCCTTTGTGAAGGCGATTTTAGCTCCGCTGTTGTCAGCTGGTTTAGGACATGGTCGATTTCTTTGAGGTGGTCTTCCACACTTGAACTTTTCATTAAGGCGTCGTCACGTAGACGAGGTTGCCTCGGACTCTGGCGCCAGGGCATGCTTTGTTAAGGAAAATGTTAAATTCTGCCGTGAATTGGCATAGCCAAAGGGACACCGTGTGAAGGTGTACTGTCGGTTGCCGAAAGTGAATGCCAGCTTATGTTGGTCGTCGGGTGGACAGGGATCGTCCAAAACCCGGAGGCGACGTCCAATGTGGACAGGATCGTCGAGCCTTTGATTTTTGGTATTTCTTGGTCCAACTGGGTCATAGGCCATCGTGACAATGGTACTTGCTGATTCAACTTGCGGTAGTCGATAGTGGGCCGCCATTTGCCGTTGGGTTTTAGGACTGGCCATATCGGGCAGAATATGTACTGTTACAGGGCCGGATGACCCCCTTTTCCAGCATGGAGTCAACAATTTCTTGCACTGGCTCATATGACGCTATCGGAATCTTGTACTGTCGCACAAAGGTGGGTGGTGCATTTGGGTTTGTCGGTATGCGCACCGTGTGGATGTTTGTCAATCCACAATCTAGAGAGTCCTTTGCGAAAGAGTCCTTGTACTTCAGCAGAACTTCTTTGAGTCCTTGGCGCTCCACTTCGTTGTGGAGGGCATCCGCGTCACTCAAGATCTGTTGAATTTGAGTATTGAACCCGGCGTAGGGTTCTTCTGCCGTTAAGTCATTAAAGGGGCTTTGGGCCTCGCTGGTCACCCGTGTAGGTGGTTCTGTCGCAGGCTGGGTTGAGACAGCATAGACAGTGAGGTGAGTGTCATCCATTAGTTCTGACCGGCAGACGCTTTCTCTGGACACTGGCAGGATTGAGGTGATGGCAATGACTTCATGAGGTTTTGTGAATGTTATAGTGTCATTGTATCCATCTGACATTAGTTGGGCTGGTATTGGGCCTATGACAGGTACCATCAGTTCAAAGTCGTGGAATGCCTGGTTGATGAGCCATCCCAGGTGGCTGGCTTTTGGGACGTGGATGTCTTGGGCCATACAGTTATTGAACAACACATATATCGCACGAGATGACACTTCAATGAGAGGTGTAGCTTCCAGAGTCAGTCCGAGTTTTAGGCAGGTTCTGGAAGGTTGGAAGAAGCTCAGCTTACTGTTGAGAGTTTGGCCAGGTCGCATGTTGAGGCGGACACTGACACTTTTGCTGTAGGCAGGTATTGTGGCTCCTTGTTCCGTAATCATAGCGCATGCGTCCGGCATGGTTTGACCGGATTGGAGGTTCTTGAGATTGACTGAAGTTGTCAGTTGGTGTGACAGGGGAGCCCATATGATGTTGTTTACAGTGTCAATGTGAGCATTGAGTCGAACCATGATATCCGCTCAATGTAGATGTCATGCGGCAGGTCTGGAATGACGAGGAAGTAGTGACTCAGCTGTCTGTTGTTCCATCGTATGTCCAGAGCGCAGATGATCTTGGAGGTGGCCATGGTTGTCGACCAGGGACTGAGAGGGTAACGGCTGTGCTTAGTGACATGTGGTAGACTTTGACAGCTCTGCTTCAATGTTTTGAATAGCTTCAGGCTGATGGCTGAGTTCTCTGCCCATAGGGCTAGTGCTGCCTCGGACACTGATGTGCCATGAACCTCTATCGCAGTCATGATTTGAAGGAGGCCTGTGTTTGGTTCAGGCTCGTGCAGCGAGCAGAGGAGAGGGTCGTTGGCATTTGTGCTCGGCCCAGACCTGGGCTCTGTTACTGCTTCATCGGTCATTGACTTAGGGGTAGTGTCTGTGACTTGACACTGTGACTCATTGGAGTCTAATGACTTGTAAGGCAGAGGCTCACGGACTTGTGTCCAAATCTTTAGGTGCTTGAAGTCTATTAGGGGTTCAAAACGATTAAGCAAATCTTTTCCAATGAGGAGCGGGTACGTGTTGAGTGTTGACACGATAATGGGATGGACGAAGTCCATGGGTCCCACTGTTAGATGGATTGGGGCTACATGTTTTAGTTGTAAGCCCGTGTGAGAGTATGCTTGTAATGCGTTTAGTTCGCACCTTTGGAGCTTGAGGGTGCCATTAGTCCTCTTCGTTAATTCTTGGACTTCTTTGAGAAGTTCTGTAGACATTAGAGTGATGTCCCTGTGTCCAGAAGGGCTTCGACTCTGATGTGTCGCTCGATGATGATGGAGAGGTAGAACTTTCTTGCTATACCCTTTTCAATGAGATCGCCTAGGAGTTGAGGAACTGGAGTTTGGGAGGAAATATTTAGGATGTCAGGGCTGACTTGGCGTTCTTCGGAGGAGTGGCAGATGACTAAGACAGCGCTTTCAGGAACTTGAGGATTTTCAACAGCAGGTGTCTGCTGAATGCTGCTGGAGTTTGGAGTATTGGGTGCTGAGTTAGTGTTTAACTCTGTTGCTGGATTTTCAGGTGGGGCTTCATGTCCATCTGAAGTTAACGTGTTTATTGTACTCTGAGACTGAGGTGAGGCGGTGCTGTTTTCTGTGGCTGGTTCGTTTGTCTTGTCGCTGCTTTCTCGTCCGTCAGCTAGTCAGGCTGAATCCGGGTTTCCTTTCTTTTCCCACTTCTTATCTTCCTCTTTTCGTTGAAAGAATTCCTTCATCATCATTTCCATCATCTTCTGTGAGTCGAAGTGCGGTGGTGTTTTTGTTCTTGTATGGACTCAGTTGGAGCTTGGTCACTTTGGAACCTTGGTGAATTCCTTCGTCGATTCCTTGGGCTGGTCGCCTTAGGGTGAGTCTGTCGCTTTCCGTTGGAGTTTCCATTGATTCCCATGAGTTGCTCTCTTGGGTTCCGCGATCTCTCCATTGCCTTTCCTGAGGCCTTGCTTGGTCCCATGACTTATCCCAGTGTCGCCCAGGTGAGCGACGCCCACGTGGTCCATCCCATCGGTCATACCTCTGTTTAGGTCGGGTTCCAGCGTGAGTCTCGTTCTCTGTTGGACGGGGTGCATTCCACTCCTGTGTGGTGGCTTAGCACTGTCTTGGCGTTGGGTGCCCTCCAGCGCCAGTTCTTGGTGTTGAGTGTTGAAATCAAGAACTGCTGGGGTTTTGCGCTTTTCTGAGGCCATCTTTTGTTTGCCGTAGGCTTTTTGCACCAAGTCTCGCAACTGCTGAATGTTCATTGTTCGTGGGCATGCGAGAACGCCAAGATGGTGGCTTATGCCAGGATGAAGGTTCCTCAGGAAGAGAGTTTTAAAGTTCAGTTCCTCTTCCATGTCAGATTCGTTACGAGTTCCAAAATATGCTTGTCTGAGTCGACTGTAGTAAGCTTGAGGAGTGTCGTGACGTCCTTGTCTCGTCTCCAGGGCAGCCACTAAGCCTTGATCGGACTCAGGGTCAGCAAACTCTTTAATGAGGGCCTTTGAAGCCGTTGATAGTCAGTCTTTGTGTTAACAGGCTGCCGGTCAAGGAAGCTGCGCACTTCAGGACTGGATGTCGCTCGAGTAAGTATAGTTTATCTTTGTCCGTAACGTTAGGTCGCATTTCCAGATGGAAATCAATATCTTGCAGATAAGCGTGGACATTTTGGCTGTTTGGCAAGCTGGGGTTGAATTTTCCGATGTTTCGGGCGAGCTTGTCAAGATCTTTAAGGTCCAAGCCGTGCACTGACCTGCGGCTGGCTGCAGCAGATTCTTTTGGTTCCGTCGTGATATAGCGTTCTTCCGACGGCGCTGGTGAATGTTTTAACACCATCCCCTCTATCTTCGGTTCACGTGTCGGTCTATGAACAGGTGATCCAGTCCTTGACGGGGTGCCGTTGGTGCACGCCTCTGTACTTGACGGCTCACGGCGTAGTTCATAAGCATGCCTGAGTTCCTCCTGGAGACTTTCAGACTCCTCTGTGACGTAGTCGAGCTGTCGTGTTAGGCGGCTGATCTCATTCCTTGACTCAGCCAAATGACCTTCGAGGGCCTTGATTCTGCTGTTTTGTCCCTGAAGTCAGTCTTTGCCTTCTCCAGTAGCTTCTCTGCATACTGTAGCTTGTCTGCACAATCAGCGAAGTCCTCTTTGAGCTGCTGCATTTCGTGGCTGGTAGCTTCTAGAGTCTCTTTTAGCCTGTTGGTCTCCTCCTCGGTGTCCTGCTCCACCTCATCGGTCCCTTCCTGTCGCACCTGAGCTTCACGCTCCAGCTGCTCTATGCGTCGTTGGGCGCTTGTCAGCTCCTGCTGGCGTTGTGCGGCGTGCTTGTCGCTCAGTTTGAGGGTGGCGATGAGTATGTGGCTTAAAGAACCGGTGATCTTGGCTAATTCTCTGGGACTGTAGTTTTGACTTGGGTCTTGTCCCATAATGCTTGCGATGCTGTCATCTAGTTGATTCTGTGTCTGATGTTGGAGTGTTTCAGCAGCTTTAGGGAGTATGCTGCCCGTTGTAACACTTAGCCACATTTCCAGTCCTTCCCAGTGACCGACATGTTCTGTTTCGGAGACATGTTCTGGCGGGTCAGGGGATCTTGGACCGAACTGACACAGACCTTGAATAGGAAACAAAGCAAAACAAAACACAAACAAAACAAACAGGGGTGTAAATGTGCAGAGTGTAGTGTATGCTAGTGTTGATTGTGTCTCTGTGTTTGTGGTCCTCTGGCAGGTGCTTCTAATTGTAGTCTCTGCAGATAAATTATTGGGCACACACAAAGGCAGCCCCGCTGTGAAGCAGAGAAAGAAAAACACACACACAGAATGGGTACACAAGGACAATAGCACTAAACAGGTCTCTTTTTTAATAGCAGATTTTCTTCGTTTCGCTTTGTTAAGTCTGATTTAGAAGGGCGCTTCTAATCAGAGGATTGTAGGAGATTTTCTCTTTTGTAATAAGACTGGTATTGCTATTCCAATTTTCTCCTTGGAGGAAAATAACAGCAATGACAGTACTTGTCCCTTAATGGCAGGATTTTATACCGCGACGCTGGTCAGCGTATGTCACGCGTGTTAAAACTTTTGCCGATGTCTATCTTCTCATTGCACCTGCTTTAACCTGGGGAATAGGATTTCACAATAGAGGGTAAAAGGGTAAACAGTTTTGAATGTAATTCTCAAGTTTCACATACATCTGTTCAATTGTGACATTTCGCCTATTCGTGATTTTCCCGCCAAGTCTTAAGCAAACAAGTCAAATTGGAAGTTAGTAACAGGGAAAAGAAAAGAGATTAAGATTTATTCCCAAGATTTAAAACTAATACGTTGGCACAAGGTGGTGCTGTTGAGTCTATATGCTTAGGTTGGTTTGGCTGTTTACAGGATAAACCAACTGACCTAGGTTGAGGAAACCTTAACTCCCTTTTGGGGTTTTCTAATTAGAAGGTTACGCTTTATGCTCCAGATTGGTGAAAAGTGATTTTGACTGTGTGGTTTCACTGTCACTTCTCCAACACAACACTAGGGGGAGCACTATCTACTCTCAGGCCTAAGTAAGAGGACTAATTTTAATTTAATAAAATTGTTTTAATTAAATTATTATTAACTTTACTTGAGTCAATCAGCTCACCTAAGAAAATGAAGTATGGCCTACAGATAGAGCCAGACTTGTATTTAAGTTTGAAATTTGGAATTAAAAATTAGAATTTGGTTTCTAATTAAAATTTATGATGTTATAATTAAAATTAATAGGATTCACTTAGGATTAGAATTTACAAATGCAATCTGCAATTGAGTTGACAAACCAATATTGTTGCAAAATGTAAACAGGAAGTGTAATTAATTATTAAATGTAATTAGAATTTTCGAATTCATAATTAATTATTAAATTAATTTACAGCTTCTAAATCACTAGTTTTGGATTCCCATAATAGTAATTCAAATAATTTCCAAACTTAAGCATTCCTCGTCGTCATTAACACCAAAAAAAAGATTAACAATAAAATAATTAATAACTAATCTGTATCCTACTTGTAAACGAAATTAAAATTTTCCTCTTGATAACTTAAGGCTCTATTGTAGTGGTCAAATTATAAGGCGTTTTATGGTTCATAAATGGATGCTATTGTTGCTGGAAGCAGGAATTGAAAATTCTATTAAATGAAATTAATTCAAAATTAATTTGTAATCAATTGTGACATTCAACTAACAATTAAAAATTCCTAACAATAGCGCTTATCCATTGATGTGTTTTAAAATCATAAAAGCCATTATAATTGAATGAGGTCAAACTCACCATATAATCAACAGTATATTAAACCATTTTCTAATAACCCACCAGTTATTAAGCTGGTCCCACAAAGGTAAAAGACTTTAATCAGCTGTTATATTAAACCAACCTGTGAACTTGTTAACACTGATGATTGGGAAACATTAACACAGCCAACTTAAAACGTGTTAGTCTTTTAAATGAGAGACTAGAGAGAGAGAGAGGGAATTAGTGTTAGCTGTGAACCACATTTCCACCAACACACTGCATTCAAGCTTTAAATGCTATGTGCTAATCACTAGCCGTAATGCTACCGCATTGCATTTGCTAGCTGCTAAACTTCTTTGTTTCAGTTTAGCTTATATGCGGCCAAATCTCCACGTGGCTGAACTGGTCGCTATGACGACTCAGTGCCTGTAGGCAGAAGAAAAATGTGCTTCACGCTTCAGACTTGAATTTTCTATAGCACATATAATCTCACTCATTTAGGACGAGATACATTTATCTACGGGTTACTTATAACCCATCAAAGCCTCGGCGGGCTATTTATGCGAATATTTGTCTGTTTAGACCGCACTCATAAACACAAACAATCGATTGCGCAATCTCCCCTTTCTCAAAACGACTGGCCACTTCCTTTGAGCGCCGTGCGTTTGAATTCACTGTGAAATCAAATGGCTGAGAATGATTTAAATAGCTATTTTAAACATTCCACACCGGGGATTTGAAAATATAGCGGAGTTTGAAAGTGGGACACGACTTACAAATCAAACTATACAGGCCTTCACTCAGAGCTCAAACGAGGGACACGCTCATTTGTCTCTTTGATGCGCTTTTAGAGCGACTTTTACTTATTTACTGCAGTTTCTTCTCACAACTCGAGTTAAACAAATACCCTTTCTCATTCAAACACACTGTGTTTCACAAACCAGCAATGCAATACCACAAATAACCGCTTTTCCTGTATTTACTCAGTTTTTCCGGATAAAATTGAGAAATACCCTTTTGTCTCTGGTTTGATTTTCAGATTAATTCTTTAATAATGCCAGCTTTTTTCCTCCACCATTTGTAGTAAAATTACCAGTTTAATATAGAGCTATTATTTCAGCTCCGGGAATTAGTTATTAAATATTAAATATTGCTTGGTTAAAAGTAATATTAATATTTAACTTAGTTATACTGTATTAAGTGACCGTCCACGAACACTAACCTCAGCATATCAACTTCGAGCTTAGGTAGCTTTCTCTTTATGGCAAATAAGGATAAAACTTCAAATCACATTCCAGAGACAATTCTTTATGAAATGAAAATGGTTTATTCGTAATACTGCTATTCTAACATAAATGGATTAACTGATAAGACACAAAACATACATACATACAAAGACATGCATAAGGGATTTTGGTAAGTAATTCCTAAAATTAAAGTTAGCCCTTTTAGCTATTTAAACGCTTGACTTGACCGGAAAGATCACGACAGATGCCTTATTGCTCTGTTACTGCATTCAGATCAGATTTTATCAGTTCAATCAGCAATATAGATTTAGTTAGAGGTACTTGCTTGTTGACAAGAAGCAGGTTGGAAGTTGTTTTGTTTCCTTCAAATGCGTTGCTCTGGTCTTTGTGCTCGGGAACCACGTGGGTTGGTTCGTCGTCTCCGGTGCTCTCGGGTGGAAACACGAGAGATGTGGCTGCTGCCGCGTGACGTCACAGAAAGCTTTCCTTTCGTCCGTAGGCGTTCAGCTCGTTGTTCTTTGATGTTGTGCCTTCTAGCCTTCGAATAGATGGTTGGTTTAGTCGGTGTCGAGACAAAGTTCAGGTAAGAGCGCGAGCAGGCAGAGAAGTTACGAGCGCAGCTCCAGCGATGTTAAAGAGAGATGTTCCAGAGAGCCAAGAGCCGAGAGAGTTCAAGAGCGTCACGCCATGTTTCAGAGAGAGCGATTTGCAACTGGCGCGTTGTTTTTCAACAGTCCAACTTGCTCCTCCCCACGGGCGGCTTGTCGAATCCGATGGTTCGTATGGGGCGGAGCCCCGCCCATGTCCAGGCTTGCTGGGTGGACCAACAGTTCTGTGATGTCTCATCACTTTTGGGAAGGATAAACTTTATGGATCTTTATACGTGTATAATTATGCAGGGTATTAAAATTTAACGGTCATCAACACAGTCTATCACATCTGAGTCTAGCTTTCTTTAGAGATCAAACACCGCATAATAATACACATTACAGTTTATACCATTTAAAGCATGATTAAAATTCCCACATTGTCCTAAATAATTGGCACTCGAAATCATCACATCATGCCTATGAGGGAACAAGTACACATTAAATATCCATATATTTATTTTGTGTAGTTGCAATAGTTATACGTGTCAAAAAAGGCAAGGAGTTTGGTTTTCCTTGGTCCGTCCGATGGAGAAAACTCCTGCTTTGTTTTAAATGGGGGGGTTTTGAACTATGCTCTGGAATGTAGGCTTGACGGTGTCCAGAACCATTCCCGGAGCCGTCCGTACCTTTGCACGAGAGCGTTTAGTGATGGGGTCAGTTGACCCTCTCCACTTTTGCATGGAAGGGAGGACTTTTGGGTAATAATTCATTTCTGTTGCTGGGTTGGAATTCTCTGTGTGTGTTTTCAGGTCGACATTGTGTTACACATAGCTTTATGAGTTGAAACTAAAAATTGTTTTAATATTTTATTATTATTTATTTATTTATTTATTGCATGCATTTTTATAAAACAAATTTGTCAGAATGCACAGAATTGTATTAGCCCATGCACACACACACACACATTTATTTTTAGAGGTGATAAATAATAAATGGTAGGTTTTTCATTTTCAAAAGAGTACAACATTTTACTGCTACATTGTAATTAAAAAAATACTGTAAAGATTTTCTTTATATTATATTTGGAGATAATTTTAAGAGATTGTTTAATTAATCTAAAAATGTAAATTTAAGACCATCCAGTAAATAATAACTTGTAATAGTAAATAGTAAACTTGTTTGTTTGTTTATTTATTTATTTTGCCAGTATATATCATGAATTGTTTGTTTGTTTTTTGCAAACAATTTGTTTTGTAAAAAAAAAAAAAATATATATATATATATATATATATATATATATATATATATATATATATATATATATTAAAAGATCATGAAAACTGTAATACAATTCCATGATAGCTGAAAATATATACTTTTGCTGGAAAAAGTTTTTAAATTTCTAATTGATTATTTTAAAGATTATCAGTTTCGCTGAAACTGTCACTATTATATGTGGTTTATGATTTTGAACATATGTGCAGGATATAGACATTGTTCTGGGAGCAATGGGTAAGAAATATGAATGGACCGGTATTAGTGGTGATATTTGACAGTCAACTACTTGATATTTCAACTTCTATTTTACAGTCGCTTCATTATACTTCCACTAAATGCAGCTAAAGATTTTTGTTCTCACATTTGATTGCAGGCAAGTTTTCAAAGGTCATAGAGGATAGACCACGAAATTAATTTGATTATATCCAGCCAGTTTCCAGACAGGGGAGGAGAGAGGGAGTGGGAGACATTCCTCCAGGGTCCCTCCCCTGTGGTTTGTTATGTGCACAATCTGAAGAATGTGTGTGTATGGGCTCCTTCCAAACCCACAAGCCAAACTCCCTTACAATGGTCTATCCAATAATACCACTTGATTTATTACCTGGATTTGGCAACTAGTAGCAGGTTGCATAGCGCAGGTCTTCAAATATTTTGTGGGCGTGTAATAAGACTCTTATACTGAATAGAATCTTCCATTTCATTTCAAGCTTTTATTGTCATTGCATAGAAATGCAACGAAATTTCAAAGACTACACACAGAGGTGCTACAATATCATAACCACATACACATAGACCACTATACGTAATCAAATCTATGTAAGCAACGTGAATGATGCAGGTAAGAAGACATTAAAGTACAGTTCTGAAATACAGAAATTATTGCACAGTCCACAAAGCATCCTTAGTTCAGGGACTGAATGGCTCTTGGATAAAAACTATTTGAAAATCTGGCTGTGCATGTTTTAATTGACCTGTATCGCCTTCCCGAAGGTAGGAGGGAAAACAAATGGTGACCGGGGTGAGAGAAGTCCTTAACAATGTTTTTTGCTCTGGAAAGATACCGAGTGTTTGCAATGCCCAGTAGTAAGGGGAGAGGGCAGCCAATGATATTCTGAGCGTTCTTTATGACCCTCTGTAGAGCTTTTTTGTCAGCTCCTGAACAACCCCCATACCACACCGTAAGACAGTATGTTAAAACACTCTCTATGGCAGAGCGTTAAAATGCCACCAGTAGTTTTTGACACAGACGTTTTTTCTTTAGGACTCGCAGGAAGTGCAAATGCTGCTGTGCCTTTTTAACAGCCGCTGTTATATTTGTGGACCAGGAGAGACTATCAGATAAATAGATTCCCAGAAATTTAAAACTGCAAACTCTTTCCACATAGTCTCCATTTATAATGATGGCAAGGGGGTCAGCTTTGCTCTTCCTGAAGTCCACGATGAGTTCTTTAGTTTTCTTTGTATTTAACACCAGGTTGTTTTCAGAGCACCACAACATCAATTTCCCAACCTCATCACGATAGGCCGATTCTTCATTTCCAGAAATGAGTCCAATCACTGTGGTGTCGTCAGCAAATTGTATTATGTGGTTGGAGAAGTGTGTGGAGGTGCAGTCAAAGGTATAAAGGCAATAGAGTAGTGGGCTCAGCACACATCCCTGTGGTGAACCGGTGCTGAGAGTGAGAGAGGAGGAATGGTGAATACCGAGCTTGACACACTGAGGGCGGTTGGTGAGAAAATCCATAATCCAGTTACAAAGGTGAGCAGAAAAGCCCAGATGAAGGAGTTTCCTGATAAGAATGTCTGGTATGATGCTATTAAACGCAGAACTATAATCAATGAAGAGCATCCGGATGTATGTACCTCTGTGCTCCAGGTGCTCCAGAGCTTTGTGAAGTGCTGTAGCAATGGCA
The DNA here is from genome assembly GCA_027564155.1 of Gymnocypris eckloni scoliostomus. NCBI lineage: Eukaryota > Metazoa > Chordata > Actinopteri > Cypriniformes > Cyprinidae > Gymnocypris > Gymnocypris eckloni. The sequence continues at coordinate 18,925,027 of CM050412.1, read as the reverse complement.
TCTTCTGTAGACCTGTTGGCCCTATAAGCAAATTGGTAGGGGTCAAAGGTAGGAGGGAGGCTGGCTTTAATATGCCTCAGAACCAGTCTCTCTAGACACTTTGCAACAACAGATGTAAGAGCAATTGGTCTGTAGTAATTTAAGCTGTCTGCAGCAGGCTTTTTAGGGACGGGAATGATAATGGCTGATTTAAGGCAGGCTGGTACGATGGCTTGTGACAGGGACTGATTAAAATATCTGTAAAGACAGCAGCAAGTTCATAGGCACAGGCCTTGAGTACCTTTCCAAGCACTCCATCAGGGCCTGCAGCCTTTCTTGGATTTACTGACCTAAACACCTGTCTCACCTCATATTCCTGTAAAGTCAGTGACTGGGTGCCTGTAACAGGAAGAGATGTATGTTGGAGTGGAGACTTCTTATCAAAACATGCAAAGAAACAGTTTAGCTCCTCTGCCAGTGATGCGCTGGAGTTACTGCCAGTAGTGGCGCTGCCCTTGAAGTTCGTAATGTGCTGCACTCCCTGCCACACCCGCCTTGTGTTGTTGCCAGTAAAATGTTCCTCTATCCTCCTCTTGTAAGCCAGCTTAGCAGTTTTGATGCCTCTTTTTAGGTTACCTCTTGCAGCACTGTAAAGAGCCCTTCCAGAGAAATTGGTTGAAGGTGTGTGTGTGTGTGTGTGTGTGTGTGTGTGTGTGTGTGTGTGTTCAGGTCTTAAAAATCATTTTGTGTATTTCCTTTCAGAGTCACGAGGATATATGGACAGCATGACGCACACATCCGACGGAGAGCTCTTCCACTCTGATGTCACAGGAAGTCCCATCTCCTGTCAGATGATGTTTGGATCTATGCACTCTATGTCCATCCCCAGCCCATTGGTCAGCACAGACAGGTACTGCCTGTCAATCAACCACAGCAATCAACAGGGATGCAGCATATATCCATACCATATCAGTTATCAGTAGTGGTGCAACGGATCACAAAACTCACGGTTTGGATCATAATATGGATTTTGAGTCATGGATCGGATCATTTTTCGGATCAGCAAAAAAAGTTTGCTTTTCATTTATTTCTAAAGTGAGCTTTTAAGTACTTCTATACTCCTGCAGAAACTGCTTGCTCAACTATTAAAGTCAGTAATATAACAAGAACAATTATAAATTACAAGCATAGATGAACAGCCTACAACATAAAATTATAGGCTATATAAAGAATTAGAAGAATTAGAATTTCCTTTATTGTCATTGTACACAAGATACAACGAAATTGCAGAGCTTCTGCAAAAGGTACATAATAGACACAAAACTAAAAAGAAATATACATAATGTAAAGTGATGTACAATTAAAATAGTTAAGCTAAGACAAAAGAATAAAGAAATGAATATAGAAAGAGTTGCTTGTATATATAAATAAATAAATAATGATAAGTCACAGCTTGTCAAAATTATCATTGCACTAATATGAGGTAGACTTCTGGCTCTGAATAAAACTATTTGGAATAGTTTATGGAGTGGAGATACACAATAGGATACACATAGTACTGAGTAAGATGTCAGTGCATGTGAGTGTTCAGTGCATGTTTGTGTTCAGTGTGATTATAGCTCTGGGGAAGAAGCTGTCCTTGAGTCTATTGGTCCTTGATTTGATGCATCTGTAGCACCAGAGGGCAGCAGTTTAAACAGGTGGGAACCAGGGTGAGGGTGGTCTTTTTTCAATGTTCTGAGCTCTGCTGAGGCAGCGGGAGTTGTAAAGGTCCTTCAGAGGGAAGAGGGCAGCCAATGATCCTCTGCGCTGTGTTGATGATCCGCTGTATTCCCTTCCTCTCTGCCTCAGTACAGCTGTAATACCATACTGTTATACAGTATGTCAGCTGGCTCTCCACTGCAGAGCGATAGAAGGTCTCCTCCAGCAGCTTCTCCTTTAGGTCGTTCTTCTTTAACACTCTCAAGAAGTGAAGGCGCTGCTGTGCCTTCTTGATGATTGCTATGTGTTGGCTGGCCATTTGAGGTCTGCTGAGATGATTGTGCCCAGGAATATGAATGTCTGAATCCTCTCTACACAGTCTCCATTGATGTAGAGGGGAGCAGGGTCTGCCCTGTGCCTTCTAAAATCAAGGATGATTTCCTTTGTTTTGGTGGTGTAATGATAACATATAATATATATATATTGTTATAAGGAAACAGGTCAATTTAGCTCAAAGGAATCATTAATGATTTTATAGGGAATTTGAACAGACTCACTGTTTCACGGCGATTCACCGAACAAGCCGTATAACAAACTCTGCACTGGATATTAAAATCCCAAAATATAGTGAAAACACTATTAAATATACGGTAACAAAATCGACAGATTAAGGCATTAACTTATGAGCACAAAACACAAGATATTTCTCTTTTCAATATAAACAAGACTTTATTTATATAAATCTAAGACATGGAAACTAATCTACACATGAACACAAGCATTCACACAGGCGTTGCAGAAAGAGAAAGTGAGGAAAGGATTAGATTAAGAGAATGAGAGTTTGATATCCCACGTTTACAGCAATATGCAATTGCATAAACCTGAACAACCATCAATCACTGATTTACCACTCGCATTGAGTTTTTCAATGAGGCTAAAATCTATTTTCAATATTACACCAGTTACAGCAAAGTCTGGGATTTGTACTTAGCGTAGCTTTTGTGTTTAAAGGATTCCCTTTTGTTCTCCGTCTTTTCAGGAAAGGGTTTTCGAGAGTCGCTGAGCTTGGCTTAGAGTTCAGGAGTCGTGGAAGTGGGCGTTGGCTGGTTTGCAGAGTCTTGGGCTTTCCGCTGTAAGCGTAACTTAGCACACGAACTAAGGAAGAAAATAAACTAAAGTCAAAGAATAAAAGGATGTAAAGACTAGGTGGCTTTCTTCTCTCATCATGGTAGCAACTGGCTGGGTGTGGTCAGAGCACATGACTGAAGAGAGTTCATTTTCGGAGAGAGAGAGAGAGTTCCAAGGAGAAGTTAAGAGGCTGAAGAGGCTGAAGAGAGCTGAAGAGCACATGGCTGAAGAGAGGTTCATTTTCCGGAGAGAGAGAGTTCCAAGGAGAAGTTAAGAGGCTGAAGAGAGCTGAAGAGAGCGATTTCAAGGGGTGTCCTAGTATTTATTCTCGGCCTTTAGGGACCTCCCAATGGTTGTCTTGACCAATTAGATCCCATGCTGATTCTGGGTGCCGCTTTGTAGCTCCACCCACTTAATAAATTAACATGTCATGGCCAGTCACATTGCCCGAATTTTACATTCTCTTGCAAAATATCCTTTTGAATGTGGTTTCTATAACCAGAATATGATGCATTTGACAGGAAATCAATTAAAAAGAAATGTTCAAAGCTGGAATTATCACGCTCATACATACTAAACATGACATTAACCCTTAAGGCTTAGCTATTCAATACTAATTAAAAGCACGATAAACACAATGATTAAAACAAGGATATTCAAATTTGTGGGTCACATACATAATATGCAGTTATGCATAGAAATGATTAGTTTCATTAACCATGAGCATGAAAGTCCTTTAAGATGATTTTACAGTCTGTAGCTGTGATTTCTATCACAGATTTACATGTAATGGTCACATGTTGCATCTCTTTGTCCATCAATATTTATTCCTCAAATGTATTACCGAATTCCTGCATTGGAATTATCATTAAGTGTTCCTTTGGTTTTGCAGGCTGTATTCAGGCGGGCTGGCGCTAGGGTCTGATTTATGACTTCCTGCTGTTGTCTTGTGGAATTCGGCTTCTCATGTTTCAACCATGCTTGATCGAATCTTGATTTGCCAATTATTCGGTCCTTGATATTCTACACACCCTCTTCGTTCGGCGAGGTGTTTTAGCAGAAGACATCGTCGAGCTGGAAAAACAAGGGCAGAAGAAGCAGACAAAACACAGCAAACAACAAGACAACACCTCCATGACAGTTACTGTACTGGTGCGGGCATTAGGTTATTCAATTTTGGAAATTATTGTTTTAATTCTTCGATCAACTTTTGCGACTAGATTTGTGTGTTTCTTCTAAGTTGTCTTAACTTAAGAATGTTCACATTTAGTTTCTAGTGAACTAATTTGTGGTAAAATGAATCGACCTATCGTGCATGGAGCTCTCTGGCTTTCCTTCAGTCTAGAGTGGCTTGCGGATATTAGGTGTAGCGAGTCAATCCTAATATCAGACCTTTGACCCTTGCAGGGTGTCTAGGTGTTTCACCTACTAAAGAAAGAGGGAAGGAAAAGGATAGGTAAAGAAGAACAAAACAAAACAAAGCTGCTGTGGGTTTTCCTAGCATGATTTGCAACTACTGTTGAGCTAGGATGTCATGTGCAGCTAGGGGCCATGCACCTTAACCGTGTCAGGTGTTCTAACTCTTGTGAGGCTAGCTACATGTTTCTTCATGGTGGTGTATGTAACTGTGTTGTGCTAAAGTTGGATATTCTACTTGTGGGAAGAATATGTTTGTTGAATGTGTTATCAGTAGATGTGGTTACCTCTGGGTGTAGGTAATGTTGTGTGTGTTAATGGTGTAGTGTATGTGTGGTCAGATCTGTTCCAGTCTGTGTCGTCTCCCCCCTTTTCAGGTATGTTACATAAGACTGGCTCTCTTCATCCTTGGCTTGGATGTGGGCATGTCCATGATCTAATGGGGGTCAGTCCAGAAAGGCAGGAAGTTCTTTAGCAGACAGTCGGAGGTAGTTTGGCATGGCTGTGTGAAGCTGGGCTGCAAACTTTGTCTCCTTTGTTGCATTCCTCTTGTGCTACCTTCTGGATGTGGCAGACTTTCTGACCTTCTGTGCTTTGGTGGTTGCTGTTGCACAGACAGGAATGTGGTTCTAGGAGTTGGAGTTCATTTAGCAATTTGCTAGTGAGTGATGAGTGAGTGAGGTGATGTTCTCTGGTACCTCAGTTTTCATCAACGGTTGGCCATGAGAGACTTGCTCGTCCTGTGTGGTTGTTGAACAGGTGCTTGTCATCTCGGATATGGTGGTGTACCATGCGATCGTCGGCCTTCCATTCTGTCGCTGGTCACAGCGAGCATGACTCAATTTCGTAGTCATCCGTGTTCAGCTTATCTTGAAGGAACTCGTTCAGTTGGCTCATGACTTGTTCCATGTCTTCTGACGGTAAGCTGTATGGTTCTGGAGCATACTCAGCACTGTGCATGTCTGAGTAATGCTGAGGTGGGTTTCGTTGTCGCTTAACCCTACGAGATGCTCTTGGATGAGTCAGGCGATTACCTTTGGATGTCTGGTTAGGTTTCCAGTTGTTGCTATCTTTTGCGTTTCTTGAGAAGCGTGGCTGGTCCCATGGATTTTTCCAGAAGTTGGGCTGATAGCTTTCGTGGACATGGGGATCACGTTCTCTGTGCTCTTGATGGAGGACTCTGGTTTTGTGATGCATCTGGGTGTCATCCAGTGCAAGGCTTGAGTCTTTGTTGACAGAGTTCAAGAGTGTGGATGTTTTGTCACCTTTCTTTGAGGCCATCTTCTGCTTGTTGTAGGCCTTCTGTGTTAGGTCACGCAACTGTTGGATGGTCATGGAGCGTGGACAGGCCATGACGCCTAGATGGTGGCTGACTCCAGGGTGCAGGTTTCTTAGGAAGAGGCTTTTGAAGTTCACATCCTCTTCAAGGTCAGGTTCGTTGTGTGCACCAAAGTAGGCTTGTCGAGTCGGTTATAGTAAGCTTGTGGAGCCTCTTGTCGACCTTGTTTGGTTTCTAAGGCAGTTAACAGTCCATGTTCGGAGTCAGGGTCGGTAAACTCTTTAATCAGGACCTCACGAAGTAGCTGGTAGTCTGACTTCGTTTGACTGGGCTGTCGATCTAGGAAGTTTCGTACCTCGGAACTGGACGTGGCTCTAAGGAGGTATAACCTGTCTCTGTCAGTCACATGAGGTCTCATTTCTAGATAGAAGTTGACATCTTGAAGGTGGGCCTGGATGGTGTGGCCCCCTGTGGAGTTCGGGTTGAACTTGCTGATGTTTTTAGACAGCTTGTCGAGGTCTTTGATGGTCATCCCAGGTGCAGCTCAAGGTCTGCTTGGATGGGAGGTTTTCTTTCGTTGACAGGAAAGAGTTCTGTGGCGAAGGCAGGTGAGGTTTTGGGTTGTGGCCCTTCGCTTCTTTCGCTGTATACGAGTTCTTGGACATGGGACTCTGCTCGACTCAGCAGTGGTGAGGCTGAGTGTGGTTTCTCTCGCTTTGGCTCTTGCTTCTGCGCATAAGCATGTTTGAGTCCTCTTCTGACCATGTAGAGCTGATCATTGGTATCGTCTAGTTGTGGGGTCAGATTGTCCATTTCAATTCTGTACCTTTCAAGGTGGTCCTTCAGGGCACTTATTTCAGCATTCTTGTTGCTGATGTCATGCTTGGCTTTCTCTAGTAGCTGGTTGGCATACTGAAGTCTGTTTACCAGGTCTTCCTGGGCAGCCTTTGCATGTTGTTGGTCGAGCTGAGCTGCTGTCAGGGCTGCTTGGAGCTCCTTAACTTGTTCCGTTGTTTCCTGCTCGCTCTCGTTGGGTGCTTTGAGTTGATCTTGAACTTTCACTTCCAGCTTGTCTATGCGACGTTGAGCACATGTCAGTTCCTCTTGAAGGTGGGTGATGTGCTTGTCGCTCAGTTTCAGCTGGGTCGTGAAGGCATAGCTTAGGGAGCTGGCAATTTTGACTAGCTCCTCATGGTTGTTATTCTGGCTTGAATCTTGTGTCAGGAATCTTCTCAGGACTAGGATTATTATTAAAAATAATAACAGTTCAAACGTCTTGGGGGTGAGGCTGTCTGTCGTGCCTCTCAGCCAAGTGTTCACATCTTCCCTTTGGGCAAGGGGGTCTGCAGTCTGCGGCATGTTGGCACGCTGGGGAGAAGAGAGACTGACACAGATCTGTGTGGAGTGGAAGCTTATGTGGGGTGTGACAACTAAGTGTTATGTCAGTGATTCTGAACCACTGGTGAAGTGTGGTGATCACTGTGTTGGTCTCAGAGTATCTAGGTAGACTAGCGATGTGAAGACTTCGTCACTCTAATGAGGAAGAGGGAAAAGAGACAGAAAGGTGAAAAACAAATTTAATAAAAAAAAACAATTCCTTTTCTATTTTTTTTTTCAAATGAAGAAAATTCTTTCCTTTTTTTTTTATTATTAAATGTTGTTATCAAGGAGGCAAACAATATTATCAAATCTTTGTCTTAGACAAACGAATATAATAATAATTCTGATATCTCTTTTCTTAGTCTGACAGAATTGACAACGCAACACCTTACAGTTGGACCGCTCACCAGGGAGGCTGCGAAGGCGACAGTTGCTCAACACTTATCTCTATTAAAATTGATCTCAGCGTTGCATGAGTTGTTCAAATTTGGATTGCGTTTTAAATATAGGGAGGTTAAGAAGAACAAAAGTAGGTTTGATTGCAATCAAATTCGTTAGGATGATTCGCCTTTTGACAGGATTGTATATCTCATACACTTAGAATTGATTGATGGTTCTTACAGGTCCCTACAAATGTGAAAAGTGAAGAGGAAAGAAAGGAGGATAGAACAGGAGGGAAGAGAAAGAGACAGTAAGTTGAGTGGATCGGTCCACTAGCAAGCAGTTATGCCCGACTACGGCGTATAGTGTTGTTTTCAGTTGCTACACAACTATCAACAAAAATAAATTTTGGGTAAAAGAGATTTGTCTCTAATTTATTTGAACTCGTGGCGAGGGATAACAATGCGTCCTATTAAGGCTCAGGTGGGTCGTTCCCAAGCTAGGATACACAGAGGAAAGAAAATGGTAAGACAAAGTAAAATTGTAAAGTAATAAACAGGCAAAATAAGCAAATATGAAATTAAGTAAATGAGGAAATAAGTAAATAAAATAGTGGTTATGTTTATAACCAAAACAGGAAGAATTAGGGTAAAACGCAATAAAGTAATGAGTGAGTATAAGTCTGAATAGAATCTACTTAAATGGGTAATAAATCAATTAGGTAGAATAAGTTTACTTAAACTTTTAAAGTTCAATACTTATTTGTACCTAAAATGATTATGCCCAAAAGGGAATACTAGAAGGAAGGATCATATTAATAATATGAGGGGAAAATTAGAATGATTCCAAATAAATTTAATGTTTTAATTAAATTTGAATTTGGCACAATTAATAATTCTGAACTAGTATTTTCCTTTCTAGTAGAACTACAAATAAGTGGTAAAAGGGAGAAATAGGGAAGAGAAAGACCAACAAGTATATTAGTTTAAATGTTTGAAGGGTTAAACCACTTTAGCTTTTCAAAACACACACTTTATTCAACCATTGGAGGTTAATGCTAACTTCTAACCTTTGAGGCTAATGGCTTTAGCATAGACTTCAATGTAAACACCACCGTGCCATTAGCAACAGCATGGAGCTTGTTTACAAAAGCATCGATGTACTGCGCGTGCGCAGTTCAAAGTTGCTCGGAAGTATGTTACATTAAATGTTGGCGCATCTCAACACTGTACAAATAACAACACCGCTTGTTCTGCGATGTGGCGCTTAAACTTTCAGTTCGTTCAGAGTTAAACTTAAACCTTATTCAAATAATAGCTCCGTGCTGCGGTTGAGGAAACAGTGTATCACAAGCCCGTGTCCGTTATATGGACATAAACACAACAGGGTTTCTTCGCTGTTGGTTCAAAGGTAAACTTTACTTGATAAAGCTTTTAACGCTCCCATTCAAATCACTCTCGGACACGCAGTGTTTGGATTTAATCCACTTTGTGAACAGTGTAACATACACAAACAGGCAAGCATTAATCTCTAATGTTTAACCCAGGAGTCATAGCATATCTGACAATGGAACACGCACTGACGATCAAACTATGAATAATAAGGCTTTGATAAATAGAATTGAGGAACACGCTCAAAACTATTCTTTATCCACTGATTTATTTCCCTTTTAATTACTGCAGTTTAGCTTCGTGCGGCTAACAGTTACTGAGATTATGGAGTAAGTTATAGCTATTAGATGACCTGGAACACGCGGGAAATTAATTCAGCTATAAAACAAGGCATTACAAGAAGAGAGAAACACGCTCATCTCCAACCTCATTCTCCGATCTCAAATGTTAACTTTGAGTTCCCTTACTGCAGTTAAACAAAACGGAGAGGCTGACTCGAGTTACAGCCTTCTCTGTGCTCATTCATTCAAGGAGGCGCGCTGCTGACGTCACTCACACAAACGCACACACACACCAGTCTGATCTCAGATCTCATCCGTAAGAATATAAAAGATTAAATAACTTGGTTTATGCTCATAATTTAGATTAATCTGCCCGCTTTTCCTCCACCAATATGTAATGATAACATATAATATATATATTGTTATAAGGGAAACAGGTCAATTTAGCTCAAAGGGAATCATTAATGATTTTATAGGGAATTTGAACAGACTCACTGTTTCACGGCGATTCACCGAACAAGCCGTATAACAAACTCTGCACTGGATATTAAAATCCCAAAATATAGTGAAAACACTATTAAATAGCACGGTAACAAAATCGACAGATTAAGGCATTAACTTATGAGCACAAAACACAAGATATTTCTCTTTTCAATATAAACAAGACTTTATTTATATAAATCTAAGACATGGAAACTAATCTACACATGAACACAAGCATTCACACATTCACGCGTTGCAGAAAGAGAGAAAGTGAGGAAAGGATTAGATTAAGAGAATGAGAGTTTGATATCCCACGTTTACAGCAATATGTGCAATTGCATAAACCTGAACAACCATCAATCACTGATTTACCACTCGCATTGAGTTTTTCAATGAGGCTAAAATCTATTTTCAATATTACACCAGTTACAGCAAAGTCTGGGATTTGTACTTGCGTAGCTTTTGTGTTTAAAGGATTCCCTTTGTTCTCCGTCTTTTCAGGAAAGGGTTTTTCCAAGTCGCTGATTGGCTTAGAGTTCAGGAGTCGTGGAAGTGGGCATTGGCTGGTTTGCAGAGTCTTGGGCTTGTTTCCGCTGGCAAAGCGTAACTTAGCACACCTAACTCACGGAAAGAAAATAAACTAAAGTCAAAGAATAAAAGGATGTAAAGACTAGGTGGCTTTTCTTCTCATCATGGTAGCAACTGGCTGGGTGTGGTCAGAGCACATGACTGAAGAGAGTTCATTTTCCGGAGAGAGAGAGAGTTCCAAGGAGAAGTTAAGAGAGGCTGAAGAGACGCTGAAGAGACGCTGAAGAGCACATGGCTGAAGAGAGAGTTCATTTTCCGGAGAGAGAGAGAGAGTTCCAAGGAGAAGTTAAGAGAGGCTGAAGAGAGCTGAAGAGAGCGATTTCAAGGGGGTGTCCTAGTATTTATTCTCGGCCTTTTAGGGACCTCCCAATGGTTGTCTTGACCAATTAGATCCCATGCTGATTCTGGGTGCCGCTTTGTAGCTCCACCCACTTAATAAATTAACATGTCATGGCCAGTCACATTGCTTGAATTTTACATTCTCTTGCAAAATATCCTTTTGAATGTGGTTTCTATAGCCAGAATATGATGCATTTGACAGGAAATCAATTAAAAGAAATGTTCAAAGCTGGAATTATCACGCTCATACATACTAAACATGACATTAACCCTTAAGGCTTAGCTAGTCAATACTAATTAAAAGCACGATAAACACAATGATTAAAACAAGGATATTCAAATTTGTGGGTCACATACATAATATGCTGTTATGCATAGAAATGATTAGTTTCATTAACCATGAGCATGAAAGTCCTTTAAGATGATTTTACAGTCTGTAGCTGTGATTTCAATCACAGATTTACATGTAATGGTCACATGTTGCATCTCTTTGTCAATCAATATTTATTCCTCCAATGTATTACCGAATTCCTGCATTGGAATTATCATTAAGTGTTCCTTTGGTTTTGCAGGCTGTATTCAGACGGGCTGGCGCTAGGGGTCTGATTTATGACTTCCTGCTGTTGTCTTGTGGAATTCGGCTTCTCATGTTTCAACCATGCTTCGATCGAATCTTGATTTGCCAATTATTCGGTCCTTGATATTCTACAGTGGTGTTAATTGTCAGGTTGTTGGCTGAACACCACTCTGATGAAGTTGACTCATGATCTCATTTCTATAGGCAGCCTCGTCCCCCTTTGAGATTAGGCCCACCACTGTAGTATCATCGGCGAATTTGATGATGTTGTTCTGGTGGGCGGCAGTCATGCGTACATTGAGAGTACAGAGAGGACCGAGTTTAACAGTCTGAGGGCGGTTAGTCAGGAAGTTCCTGATCCAAGTGCAAGTGAGTGAGGGGAAGTCCAGATCTGTGAGTTTGCTGAAGAGGATGTCCGGTATGATGGTATTGAAGGCTTAGCTATAATCGATAAAAAGCATCCTCACATAGCTCTCCTGATGTTCCAAATGGCTCAGCGCATTGTGGAGAGCTATGGCTATTGCATCCTCAGTCGACCTGTTAGCTCTGTGGGTAAATTGATGATCATCGAAGGGGAAGGGGGGAGACAGGTTTTCAGGTGGTGTAGCTGCAGCCTCTCGAAGCACTTCATGATGATCTGTGTGAGGGCGATGGTGCGATAGTCATTGAGGCTATCCGTGGCTGATTTCTTTGGTATGGGGATAATTGTGGAAGATTTCAGGCAGGATGGAATTGAGGCTTGTGTCAGGGAGAGGTTGAAGAGGTTTGCGAGGACTCCTGAGAGCTGGTCAGCACATCCCTTGAGCACTGTCTCTGGGATGCCGTCAGCGCCAGCAGCTTTCCATGTGTTCACTGTTCTGAGTACCCGCCTCACTTCATGCTCCTGAGCAGTGAGTGGGGGTGGGGGGGGTACCACACTGGTGTAGGCTGAGGTAGTGTGGTTTTTTGCTGCTGTGGTGTGTCAAAACGAGCAAAAAAGCAGTTCAGTTCCTCTGCCAGTGGAGCAGAGCTGTTCCCAGCTGTACAGCTGCTGCCTCTGAAGTTTGTTAGGTGCTGGAGTCCCTGCCATACCTGTCGTGATTTGCCATCTGTGAAGTGATCTTCTACCTTCTTTTTGTAGTCCCCCTTTGCATCCTTAATTTCTCTCTTCAGGTTGGCTATGGCAGCACTGTAAAGAGCTCTATCACCTGACCTGAAGTAAAGACAGTAACAGTAGTATTCAGGTGCAGAAATGTAATAATTAAGTGTAAAACAACATAATTCTTACTGTATAAGTTAAATACTGATTAATCTTTATTAAAGCTGTGGTGTTGTTTGATTGGCAGACAAGACAGAAATACACAGACCTAATACTGACACACATTCGGTTTCTTTCTCAGCTGTATATGTTAACATAAGACATGGACATAACTTACTGTGTTTACCAGAATACTTTCCAAAACGGGTATTTTCACATAACTTTGTGTGTATGTATCCATCAGTTGAGGTGTTGTTTGAAACGCGGTGTCTTATTCACGCCACGATCTCTCTCTGTGCGTGGCAGCGGCTGAGCGCAGAAAATGGTGCGCTAGTCCCGATTCGACGACTTCATCTGAATGGTCTGAAATTTATTGAATGTGTAATTTGGCAAGATGAAACGAGTGCAAATGATAACTTTTAGTTTATAGTAGTTGAACTTAACAGTTATTCTGCAAATCGCATGCGTGCCGAACCGTGGGGACTGGTCCGTACAGATTATGGATCATCTACCCCTAGTTATCAGGCAAAATTGGGTATTTAATTGTGCATGTTAATTTTTCCCAATTTCATTTTAGATTACATTTTCTGTCATTTAACACTCATTAAATCTTTTAAAATGCTAATTTAATATATATGAAGAGTTTATTTGGAAAAAACCGATAACTCAATAATTTTCATAAATTATGTTTTTGTTTTATTTTGTTAGTTAGCTACTTTTTTCGTTATTTTGTAACCTAAATCAAAATAACCCAGCTGCAGTTTGATTGAGATTAACTGGAACGCACAATGAAAAAACGTGATAAAAAAACAATATATATATATTTGTGTGTGTGTGTGTGTGTGTGTGTGTATATAATAACTTGTAACTATATATAATTACATAAAACAAATAATATTTTTTGAACAATTCTGATTGAAGTAAATGCTGTCTTTTCAGTAACAACAGGCTGCTTGTGTGGTCTATTGTGTATCTACTCTATATTTAACTATGTATAAACACATGGTGGGGAGTGTTTGTCTATGCACAGGATATGTAGGATAACTCTGTGCTGTTTTCGCTTCTCCGTGCAGTCCCACCCCAGCTCATTCCTGGTTAGAGGGTGGATCCAGCACCCCCTTGAGTCACTACACGCCTCAGCCCTCCCCACCCCTCACCCTCCCGGACCCCAACTCCCACAGCTCCCCTCGCGGAGACCCCCGCGGCCTGTCCTCCTCTCTGGATGTCGGGGGACTGGAGAGCAGCCTGCTGGAGGCGGTGGAGGGTCTCGAGGCTCTGGGTCTGGATGTGGCTCAGCCACCCCTTCTGCCCCTGAAGAGACAAGGCACTGAAAGCTCAGAGACCATGTTCCTGGTCAGCAGGAGTACAGTCAGCATGTCCTATGCCAGTCACAACACCTCACCTACCAGATCTACACCAAGTCCAGGTTTGTAGCGTGTCTGTCTGGAAGCACACACACACACAGGCATATTAATACGTCACATATAATGTGATATCATTCTTCTTTGCAGATTTTATGGCCAGTAAACCAGAAAATGTGAAGTTTGTTCAAGATACGTCAAAGTTTTGGTACAAGCCAGACATCTCGAGGGATCAAGGTAACAATATTAGATCCTCAGTAGGCCTAAGCTGAATTCGGAGTCATGTTAAAGGAATAGTTCACCCAAAAATTAAAATGTTGTCATCATTTCCTCACCCTCATTTTGTTCCAAACCTGTACACATTTCTTTGTTATGTTGAACACAAAATGAGATATTTTGAAGAATTTTAAAGAACCATATAATTGTTGGCCTCCATTAACTTGCATAGTAAGGGAAATAAATATTTTGGATTATGGAAGTCAATGGGGAGCATCAACTGTTTGATTACCAACATCCTTTAAAGTATATATTTTTTTATATTTAACATGAGAAAAAGTCATACAGGTTTGGAATGACATGAGGATGAGTAATTTTGGGGTGAACTATCCCTTTAAATATATCTATGGCTTTGAGGGATATACATTATCACTCAAAGGTTTGGGTTCGGTCATTTTCTTTTAATGTTTTTGATGAGTCTGCATTTTTTTGAACGAAAACACAGTAAAACATTGTGAAAAATAAATTGAAATTTGAGCTGGCAAAGCTGTATTTTCAGCAGCAATTACTCCATTACTCCAGTCTTCAGTGTCACGTGATCCTTCAGAAATTATTATAATATGCTGATTTGGTGCTCAGTAAATATTTATTATATAAATAATGTTTTGCTGATTAATATTTTTGTGGAAACTGGAAAATTCCACAGAAGTATTTATTTGAAATACTAAATATATTTTCCCATTATACAAGTCTATGCTCTGTCACTTTTGATCAATTTAATGTGTTTTTGTTTAATTAATGAATTAATTTATTAAAAAAAAAGTTATTTCTGTCCCTCACAGCCTTGTGTTTTTCACTCACAACTTTTTTAAAGGAGACCGAAAGAAGTTGAAGGGCAGCTGTTTTCAATCATTTTAAGCCATGGCAATTAATTTTAAACTTCTTATAATGAATCATTTTGTTCAGATTTATATTAAGCAGTTAAACATTCACCAGTTTATTTGCCTCCTTGTTAGCATCTGTGCCAATGCTGCATTTGACATCTTTTTGTAGCAGCATTCAAAATAATATGATTAATTTTGTACAAAAACATTGTGCTTGTTATCACTGTGGCTTCTGTGAAAGAAATGGTGTTTTCTGTTTAATGGTGGTTGATAATGTAAATTAATCAACTGATTCTTCTAAATGTAGCTTACGTTAATCTATCGTTGTCTGTCTCGGCTAAGGTAAGCGTTACTTCCTCTTTGCTTCTTTAATTAGGATGACAGCAGAATGCATCAGTATGTATTTTCAATTTTTTATTTTATTTGTTGTAGCTATTGCCATTCTGAAGGATAAAGAACCGGGTTTCTTCATCATCAGAGACAGTCACTCATTCAGAGGAGCTTACGGATTGGCTATGAAGGTGGCCACGCCCCCACCCTCCGTTCTACAGCAAAGCAGAAAAAGTAAGAGAACATTACATCCACATGATTTTTGATAACAACGCTCACATTTCCACTCACTCGAGCTGAAAGCAATGCTCATAAACTGTGCGTGTTTTGAGAACATATTTCATGAGTTTTGAAAAATGCGTTGTGTGGTAAATATCCAACCACGATTCCTGATTTAAGACCAGCAGTCTGTAATGGCCAGCACTTTGTCTGAGGTGAAAAGGGCAAATATGAACTGTCCATAGAGTCTGAATATACTGGATAATTCCTTGAAAGAACTCCGGTGAAATATTTGATGGACTTTAAGACCCTGGAGAACAGGACGTCCTAACACTATTGCGTGAGCAACAGCTGAATGAGTGTGGACACAGCTGGAGCGTTCATATCTAGAGCCCCTCCGTAAACACGGTATGTCTCTCAATCAGAGGAAGGAAGGGATGTGCACACACACACACACACACACACTATCCATCTTCTTCTGATTCACAATTCTAGGTGGCTCCTTAAGTGGGGTTTCACACAGTATTAAGCTGTTTGTTTTTCTGTACCATTGGAAATTAAATGTAGCTTTATCTTTAGAGATAAGAGTTCATTGTATGAAAACATAATCGGAGTCTATTTTCAACATCAGATAGCCTGGCATTCAGAAACATGGCCTGCCCTTCTGGGTGAGGTATTAAGGAGGAAGTAGGATGCACACTGTTATTCCTAAATGCCAGATTAACTAATGATTAGAGTAGACTGCAGGAAAGTCTCTCTGAAGGATCTCAAAGTTAGAAACAATCAGTTGAAATGCTGTTTATAACCGCATCCCTGGTCATTTCTGAGCTACTTTTATAGTATGCATGGTACATCTCAGTGCAGATTGTTTTTGTTCACCTTCCCATGAGCTTGTTATTGAAGTTGCTTTGTGCAGACCATTGAAGTCTCTAACTTCTGCTTGCAGACGTTGATATCTTAGGAAATCCAAGCACAGTTGGAGACAATGTTGAGGTCTCTGAAACCATAGGAGCCACAAGTGAGATTACCGAATTCTCAGGAGAAAAATCTGAGCTGGGTTTTTGCTCTTAATCACATTTCCTATAAGGGAAAAAATCGAGCTTGATTTTGTTCATG
Source organism: Gymnocypris eckloni scoliostomus (assembly GCA_027564155.1). Classification (NCBI taxonomy): domain Eukaryota; kingdom Metazoa; phylum Chordata; class Actinopteri; order Cypriniformes; family Cyprinidae; genus Gymnocypris; species Gymnocypris eckloni. The sequence continues at coordinate 18,908,741 of CM050412.1, read as the reverse complement.
ATTTTTTTTTTCTTCCTTTGGATTCTATCTTCAATATACACTGCCTGTCCAAAAAAAAAATCACACACTCGAATATTTCGTTGGACCGCCTTTACGCTTTGATTACGGCATGCATTCGCCATGGCATCATTTCGATAAGCTTCTGCAATGTCACTACATTTATTCCCGTCCAGTTGCATTGATATTTCGTCAAGATCTTGTATTGGTGATGGGAGAGTCGGACCGCTGTGCAAAGTCTTCTCCAGCACATCCCAAAGATTCTCAATGGGGTTAAGGTCTGACTCTGGACTCTGTGGTGGCCAATCCAAGTGTAAAAATGATGTCTCGTGCTCCCTGAACCACTCTTTCACAATTTGAGCCCGATTGGAATATGCCCGTGCTATCAGGGAACAAAGAATTCATTGATGGAATAGCCTGGTCATTCAGTATATTCAGCTGACCTCATTCTTTGGGCACACAACATAATCAACCATGCAGTAATCATCCAATGGAAGGATCTTACCTATTTTCTTAGTTAAATCCAGGTGCTGACTTTTTTTGGACAGCAGTGTATATGTGGGACTTTTTAAATTTGGTCAACACCTCTGCATCCATTTCCTCTTGCTACTACATATATGGTATCATTGCTTCTTTGGTAATTAAAAATAAGTTTACACATGAAGTCATTTCCTATCTCTGTGCACAGCGGGCGACCTGTCCAATGAGCTTGTGCGGCATTTCCTGATCGAGTGCACACCAAAAGGAGTGCGGTTAAAAGGCTGCCCCAATGAACCCTATTTTGGTAAGTATCTGTTAATATCTTTGTGAATGTTATTGAAAGACATGAGTGCTTTTTAGAGTTTCATCATTGCGTGGTCAGGATCTCCCTCTAGTGGCTGTAGTCAGGAGCATCCTGCAACTGTTTGTTTCCCTTTTCTTTTCACTCCCTCTAAGGTTTGGTTGGGCTCAGTAACTTTTGTAATACTTTTATTCAACAAGGATGTTAAATTGATGTTAAAGTGACATTTATATTGCTGGGAAATATTTTTTTTTAACATTTCTAATCAAAAAATCTTCAAAAAATATCACTTGTAAAAAAAACTTTCTTGAGCACTAAAAATGTCTTGAGCACTAAATCAGTATATTATAAGGATCTCGTGACTCTGAAGACTGGAGTAATAGCTGCTGAAAATTCAGCTTTTTTGTTGCCGAAATAAGTTACATTAAAAAAAACTATTAAAATAGAAAAAAAATATTGTTTCACAATATTACTGTATTTTAATCAAATAAATACACTTATGGTGAACACATCTTTTAATGTTATTGCCATCTCCAAAATTCTGAACTGTAATGTATACATTTTTAAATAAGCAAAATTGCCACAACCATGCATTGTTATTGCTAGTACAAACATTCAGCTTAAAAATATTGTGTTTCCTGTATGTACAGGAAGTCTCACAGCTTTGGTGTGTCAGCATTCAATCACACCCTTGGCTTTACCGTGCAGACTCATCATCCCAAACAGAGGTATGTTATGATATCAGTGTGCCTGCGTGAGTTCTACGTCTTCAGTGTGCTAGTTTACTAACTGAAGACTTCTTTTAGATCCTCTAGAGGACTTAAATGAATCTTCATCACAAACATCTACAAACTCTGCAGCAGAACTACTCAAACAGGGAGCAGGTAAAGAAATATCGGAACAATATCAGGGATTTATTTGATCTCATCCATGTGTTAATGTGTTCATGTGTGTGTGTTGTTGCTCAGCGTGTAACGTGTGGTTCCTGGGCAGTGTGGATCTGGAGTCTCTGACAGGAGTTCAGGGAGTTCAGAAGGCCACTACTGTGATTTTCAGTTTGGATCCACCGTCCACATCCACCATCGTTCACTTTAAAGTGTCTGCACAGGGAATCACCCTCACGGACAACCAGAGGAAGTGAGTCTCTGTCTTTATATTTCATACATGGAGTTATATTTAGTGGGAGTTAGTGATAATGTATTGGCATTAGTGAAATTGTACATTTATGTTAGCAATCTGTTTCTGAATAATGTTTCTATTTTGAAAGCTAACCTTAGGTTAAGTTGTGTAATGGTTTGTCCCACATCTCAATAATCACCTGTTGTGTTCGTGTATAATTCTTCAAATGTTTGTGGTCTGTAGGATTTTTTTCATGTTTTTCATGTCTTAGGCTCACCAAGGCTACATTTATTTGATAAAAATATGGTAAAACAGTAATATTGTGAAATATCATTCAAATGTAAAATAACGGTCTTCTACTTGTATATACTTTAAAATGTAATTGATTCATGTGATGCAAAGCTGAATTGACAGCATCATTACTCCAGTCTTTAGTGTTATGTGATCCTTCGGAAACATTCTGATTTGCTGCTCAAGAAACATTTCTTATTATTATCAATGTTGAGTACAGTTGTGCGATGTAATATATTTTTTGTGGAAATCATACTTTTTTCCTGGATTCTTTGACAAAAAGAAAGTTCAGAAAATCTTTTGAAACATTGTAAATGTCTTTAATGTTACTTTTGATCAATTTAATGTGTCCTTGCTTAATAAAAGTAATACAAATTGAATAATAATAAAACTGTCCCAAACTTTTGAACTGTAGTGTATACATAAAAATATTAAATATGAATAAACATATGTTGTCCTGAGTTTTTATATTACTGTGTGTTTCCAGATTGTTCTTCAGGAGACACTATGCTGTCAACATAGTGATATTCTGTGCCCTGGATCCTCAGAACAGGAAGTACGTAACACACACACACACACACACACACACACACACAGTGCAACCTTGTTTGGACATTTATTTGCCTGCTTTTCATTCACTGTCTAGTCCAATTAATACAGTTTTAAAAAGGCAGTCTTTATTTGTTTTTATTTTTATAAAGAAAGGTTTAACCTTAACAGTATAATTTTTATTTTTTTTGGTGTAAGTGGATTTTTGTTGGATGTTCTGACTTCTTCCCTGCACTGTTCACAGGTGGACACGGGACGGCTGCACAGCTGCAAAGTAAGTCTTCCTCCATCGCCTTCTGTTTTAATCAGGTTATCTCAGTTCTGAAGTAGTGCTAGTTATGTATTTGTATTTGTACATTTATTAATAGTTGTGTATGCATGTGTGTGTGACAGAATCTTTGGCTTCATTGCGAGCGGGAGCAGCACAGAGAATGTGTGTCACCTGTTTGCGAACAGACCCGAGCAGCCCGCCAGCGCTATTGTCAACTTTGTCTCTAAGGTGATGATCGGCTCTCCGAAGACCAAATAGAAAAATCATAAGCAGAGATTCCTGCTGAACTGCGAAGGGACAGACTCTACATCCTTCATTTCAAATGTTGAAGAGGAAACCGTATTTACAGTTTCGCTACTGTTATGTAGCCGCTTTACCTGCTGATGGTGTAGAGACAGTGAAAGCGTCAGTAGTGGAATGGAATGGATGAAACGTTATGTTGGATTCTCCCTTTTTTCTGGAAAAGATACACAGGGACATTGCTAAACTTAATAGGGACCAGGAACAAATTTTATAGATGGGCCGCCCTTTTCACAAGGCCCGGGATAACATTCCCTAATCCCCCTCCCTATGACGCCCTAAAAATCCATTCCACAGGAAGTCTTTGAAATCTATGCTGCACCGTTTTATCACAGGACACGTCCAAAAGGCAGCGCCACACTTCTTCACTGCACTGCCATAGACGGTCTGCTCAAAACAAACTTAAAAGCCTAAGAGGAAAAACAACTTAGGGTCATTTTATTGTATATGCCTTTTTTCTATTATGTTTGCAGTATTTCTGAGGTCCTCGGTTTCGTTTGGAAATAAAAATGATTGAGGTGTAAATGTAGATTCATTTCCATGTTGTGTCTGGGCACATACATCCTCAAGATGCAGACCAAAGAGCATTTTGCATATCAATTTACAACATTTTAATGTTTTTGATTTTATATATGTGCATACATTATAAAATACTACTTCTAACATTTGCATAGCTCAAAATATTAAATTGTTGTTTATCTCCGTATATGGGTCATTATACGAAAACGTGCCATTTCCCACTTTAAATGTGTGATTTTCAAAGTACTGTTTTGAAAATCTTTAAGCCCCTTTTTGGATGAAGTAGATCCTTACCTCTCAGGAAAATGTGCCGTGCCATCTCAGGCTATCTTATTTTTTTTAATTTATTCATATAACCAACGTAAATGTGTGTGTTTGGTCAACCCTGTTACCGACATATTCATTACTTTTTGAAAAGGTTTTAAATACATATATAGAACAAATCTGATATACTGTGAAAGATAACCCCTTGTTACATTAAGAGTGTTTGTGAATTGAGAATATTGAAAGTTGTATTTTTTTAGTGGATGAATATGTTCATTTCAAATGACACTCTTCCAGCATCTTCTGTTTTAAGAAAGATGTATGGAAACAAAAATAAAACACCTCAATTCAACTTTGAGTGGATTATTAGCCTCTCTTAATAAACATTTACAATTAGTTTATTACATTTTATTTTCATTGTTTTTATTATATTAGAATATTAAACAAGTAACAGGGTTGACACATCAGTAACAGGGTTGACAACAGTTATGCTTGTTTGAGTTACAGTTATGGGTGTAATGGAGTCTTAATTGGACATTCATAAACCTTTAATTCAAAAATTCTAATCAGCATTTTTGGAGACAGCTCTATTGAGATATTTTAGCATTAAAATTATGAAAAATGATGATGATTCTGCGGATGTAAATGTAAACCAATTGTTTTATTAAAACATTAACATTACATCACAATTAAATGACCAATTGAACATGTTTGGCCTTAAGGTCAAGGGTCATGGTGGAGCCTCTTTCTCTCCTTCTTTGACCTTAAACGACCCTGATCACGTTGCCTGCAACACAATGAAGCACTGATCAATGAAATACTTGTACTGACAATCAAATTATCATAAATAAATAGGGAGACGCATGTACATGAACATGCATGCACACCCACACGCGCACACACACACACACACACATACATACATACATGTTGGTGCAACTGCATTGTGAGGACTCTCCATAGGCGTACTGGTTTTTATACTGTACAAACTGTATCCCCTTACACTGCCCCTATCCCTAAACCTACCCATCACACACACACGCACACACACACACACACACACACACACTGCCCCTATCCCTAAACCTGCCCATCACAGGAAACATTCTGCATTTTACATTTTAATAAAACATAGTTTTTATGTTTTTAAGCTATTTGATTTACTGAGGACTTATGAAATGTCCTCACAAACAACGTTTAAGTTGTAATACCAATGTAATAGACATGTCATTATACAAATTTGTGTCCTCATAAATCACATAAACCAGCACACACACACCTTAAATCAAAATTTACAAAATTTAAACATTGAACAAAAGCCATAACTTCTATTTACTCTAACCCTAACCTTGAGGTCCCTGGTGCTGGCTCTACACCTGGTTCTGGACTTAGAGGTGGCGTCGTGCACTGATCTATGATTGCTGTACTTGCTGCTTTGGCTGTTCTGCTTTTCACTTGTGCTGCTCTCCAGTTCCGCCGCTTGGCTCTCCTTTTTCGGTCATTTAGTTCACTAACTGACTGCTTTTTCCCTGTGTCTCTGTCCATTTTGCCCTCTCTTTTCCTAAATATGCTTCTCGTCTCTCAGGATCAGCATCTCTACGTTGTCTGTATCTGCACTGTTTCTCAGCTGCAGAAAGAGGCATCCTAACAAAATCAAATCAAAATACATAAAACACTTTAACAGCAACCTTGCTAATTTATTGACTTCTCATAATAAAATAATAATGACTTTTGGTTTATAAAGCACATTTATAAAACCCAATGCACTTGTGTGTATCAGTATAGATCAGTAACCTCAACACATTTTAGCCTACCTATCAGTAGAATAAATAAAAATCATGACTTTTAGGGATGAAAACTGTAAAACATGTATATTATGTAGTGGTGGGCATAGATTATTTTTTAATCTAGATTAATCTCACTGTAATCTTGGAATTAATCTAGATTAAATGGCTCATTTGAATTCTGCAAGGCATTCAGAATATGTGTGCTACCCAAATAATGACTAAAAGTAAGTCTTTGAGAACGGGTTTCTCAAGCCTCAAGGGTTTCGCATTAGACCAGGGGCTCATCTCCTGTTTCCAAAATGCATCACAAACTTTAATCTCTTCCCGTCCCAATCCCACAAAAAAACTGGGGGAAAATCCCGTCCCGTTCCACTCCCGGAAGAATGACTCCCATTCCCTCCCACTCCCGTGTTGTTGGTTTTTTTTTCCGCCGAAATCTGTCAGTTACAGTAAAAATATAGTATAGATCACAGCGTGCCCACCTTATTAGTTGAATAAAAACCCAAAATGTCGTTTTTTGTTATTATATTGAACTGAAAGCCATCTTATGCACAGTGTTGCACAGATTAAATTTCATGTAAATCATCCATGCTAACACACACACGTCTTCTATTGTGTTTTTTTGACATTTCACTCTATAGATATATTTTTCAAAGACGAGTTTCAAGTTTCTCGCTCAAGTTCACATGAGACCTAAAGCGCATCCTGTTTGCTTAAAAGCGCAACGTTTCGTTGTTATTCTGAGTGCACACAAATAAACGTAGAGTCTTTACAGATTCGAAAGATGTATTAGTCTACTTTTATCTCTATGACCAAAAATAGCGGAGATTTTAAGAGCAAGTGGCGCACGGAGCCTGTCCTGCAGCAAACACGCTTCCACACAAACACTTCAATAGCGCACATTTCTCTAGGTTAACATCATATTGAGCGGCCATGTAAAGTTGCTACTACATACATCTTTCAGATGAAAAGCCATATTTGAGGTTGATGAATGATAGGTGAGCGTTTGGATGTCCTGCCCGATTGTATTACCACACAGACCAGCCGTTAACAATCTGTCCATCACGGACTGCGAGCCTCTAGTTCGAAGACTCGTTCTCGCCCCCTACAGTGCAACTCGGCTAGGTATACATCCGCGCTAAAATATCAGGGTGAAAGTCATCATAGCTAGTAGACCCAGCTCCCAACCCAACTTTGAGAATAGATTAACGGCGATATTTTTTTTATCGCCTGATAAGAGTCTCACGTTAACGCAGCACGTTAACGCCGATAACGGCCCACCACTAATATTATGTAAATACTATTAGTAAGAAAAGTACGTCTGTGGAAATTCTTAGTCATCCAGGTCATAGTTATCCAAGAAGGGTTGGCTCAGGGGTGAGTTGCCCTTGATTTAACCCTTCTTGGGTATACAACATGGGTAAGACACACAAAAGCATACTTTCGTCAACCCTGTTACCCTGGAATGGTAACAGGGTTGACGGTAACAGGGTTGATTTAAAAATGTTTTTGGCGGCCATTACTAGCCATGAGGTATAGGTAATGACACCACATTATGTGCCTTAATGAGAGGCATACATTTTGTTATGTATGTACATTTTTAAATATGTACAAATAACTTTTTAACATATGCTTTTCTGGTAACAGGGCTGACACAATGAGCGTGTCCCTGTCTTTCAGACATTACATAAACTCAAAGAAAATTAATTAAAAGAAGAGAACACTTACTTGTCTTCTACCATCAACTTCATGAAAGGCAGATGATGTCACTTCCTGGAACTGATGGCACTTTTGGAACAGACCATTTTCTTTAAAGAGGTGTTTCATAAAAAGTAACAGGGTTGACGAGAACCTAGGGACCCGACTAAATTGTTTTTTTTTTTCAAAATTTGACACCTTTAAGAATAAAATCCATTCATGACTAATGAACTGACACTTAAGGCTTTATACAAGTATATGTTGTTTTATGATAGTTTGACTTTTTGGCCTCGATAGCAAGTAGAAGTAGAAAATCATACTGAGAGGACAGGCCATTTTCAACATTTGTGCAAGATGCTTTGCACAAAATGTGATTAAAATCCTTTAAAAACAAAAGAAACAGAAATTAATTTATTCTTATATTATGAGACATATTATGGAAACTAAATTATAAAATATTTTATTTGTTTTATGGTTTATTAAGATTTACAGGGCTTTTTTCTGAGGGACACAAAATGGCACGTTTTGTATAATGACCCATATGTTTATAAGTGCTGAGGTAACATTTTAGTCAATGCCAACTGGTTTCCTTAAAAAGCATGTTGGCTTTGACTTTGTTTATATATTTGGAAATATTTATCATATAACTCATATTCTGTGTATACTCCTCTCTTACTCATCTACGTGCCATGAGAGTTAAACCATCTCATTTTGATTGATCGCCTCATTTGAGGTAAATAACATGACATTACTCATGTGAACTTCTGACTTTATTTTATTTTATTTTAAGTGTGTAAATGCTTGATCAAAGAGGATTTTGCAATAAATGTTTAACTTGGAATTCATCTGAATCAGACAAACGTGCCTGTGCCATTACTTTTCTTACTTTAAGAAGCAAGGACCATGTTTTCATCCCAAAAGCAATTCTGTAATTTCCTTTTACTGTCTAACGTTTTGGTTTATTTTTAACTTAATGATTTATGGACTGTATACATGCACAGAATACAATATTAAAGAAATTGTATGGTACTAAAATGAGGCAGTGTTTGTCATGTACTGTGTTAAAAGTATATATGTAATCCATCACTGAAATCATGTTTGCGTGTTACTATAGGGAAAAGAGAGGGTCTTTATTACTTATTATTGGTGAAAGCATAATGGCTAACTTGGATTACGTGTGCCTTAATAACCAATCACACTACAGCCTTATAGCCTTACAGAGTTGTACGACACTCAGTCCCCATTGACGGATACTATAGGAATGAATGAGAAGTGTCGCAAGCTGAATCCCGCCTGTCGCAAAAAGTCAGTGACTTCTCCTCTTATAAAACAGTATTTTTTTCCGTGGTAAACAGTTCAAATAGTTCAGTTCAAAAGTATTGTTAAACATGTTGAAGATTAGCAGATTAGAAGATAGATGTTGATTCATTAAATGATAAGCCGTTTCCTTTAAAAAGCTGTTTATTCGGCGTCGTGAAGCCTCTCCATTGACATCCATTCAAAAAATTAATAAAAATGGCTTCTATCATTTCCCACGTACTGCCAAAGCAAAAGCGTTAGCATTAGCCGTTACACTGTTTTGGTTAAAGGTTGTAGGCTTTCCTTCTAGTGGCTTTGGCGGAAGTATGCAGACATACGTTGACAGGACAGCCTATCGTAGCCCACAGACCAAGGAATATGATTGGACGAACATTTTGGGATCCTACGCCTTCCACTGATGATGTAAAAAATAATCATTTAGACCACTTAACTTACTGAATGCTATCGAGATGTGAGGAGACTTTCAACTAGCATAACAAATATTTTGAACCAAATCACCTATTTTAACGAGTTTGGCAAGATTATTCGCAAACGGTTGCTCAACCTTAACTGTAAAGCCCCTTTCATACTTCCATACATTACAGAATGAAAACTGTAAATATTAGTTTTCACACTAATGGACGATAATTTTCCCTTCATCTTAAATATATGCATCTGCCACTTTAAATGTTAAAAGTCTTGTGGATTCTGTTTTGTTTTTATCTTTTTTATCTGGAATAAAATAGTTGTGAAAGTAATTCCAATTATATCGTTTTCTATGTCATTGTCATTTTATCTGTGGTGTGGAATTCACTATTCTCACAGAATTAAAAAGATTATTAAAACATATCATTAGTTTCTCCACTGATGGCCATTTAAGTGTATTCTAAAATAATTTTTTGCAAGTAATGCAAAATTTTGTTGGTAATTTTTTACCAACATGTAAAACTGATGTAGTTGATGTTCTGAAGAGCACATAACTGCATGAAATAGACTTTAATCTGGTTAGATGCCATATTGAAATTAATGCTAATGAAAACATAGCTGTGAGTAATTTACAGCCTTTACAATGTCACCCACAACTTTAAAAACTGTGTTATGGAGTTTTTGCCTACTGAAAATATTTCTGAACAATCAGTATGTTGTAGTACTCCCAGGAATGAATGCTTCAGCTGAGCAACTGCCATTGAGATGAATGGGAATGTAAACAGCTAGCCATATCCAGATGTGCTATTTGGATAAACAGGTTGAAACAAAGATGTATTGCTAGTAGTAGTAGAGACACTGTATGTGTTGAATGACAAGAAAATGATACTGTACTGTAGGTGCCATAGTTAAACCATGGTTTATTTTTACTATGGTTTTACTGTAAATGCTGTACAAAAACAAGTATTGTTGTTAGTTTTACTAAATGTTAAACTTTGGTTAGAACTATGGTTAATTTTGTAAATACTATGGTTATACTGCAAATGTTGTAGTAAAACCATGTTTGTTTACTATGATTAGTAGTTAGTACAAGACTTTATTAGTACATCCTGTCCTTAGTAAAACCATTTTTAGTTACTATAGTTTTACTACAAACAAATAATTGTTAAACCATGGTTACTCTAGTAAAACCTATAAATGCTATAATAAAACCATAAGTATGTACTTACTAGATTTACTATAAAACACTTCAAGGGATAGTTCGCCCAAAAAATAAAATTCTGTCATTAATTACTCGCCCTCATGACGTTCCAAACCCGTAAGACCTTCGTTCACAAATGATGTGTTCCTTCAGAACACAAATTAAGATATTTTTGATGACTTCCGAGAGCTCTCGGACCCTCCATAGACAGCAAGGAGAACACAATGGTCCAGAAACGAAGCAATGACATTGTTAAAATAATCCCTGTGACATCAGTGGTTCAACCGTAATTTTACGAATACTTTTTGTGTGCAACGAAAACAAAAATAAATGTATGCAACTATTTTTTTCCCCTGCGTCTCCTTGGCGCGATTTAGGAGAGTATCATGACGTATGCGTGTGCTTTGAGTAATTAATGACAACATTTTAATTTGGGGGTGAACTATCCCTTTAAACTATGATAACTAGTAAAAACATGTTTTATTTTGTAGTTACTGTAGTTTTACTGTAAATGCTGTATTAAAACCAACTATGGTGACTGTAATTAAACCGTGCTTAAATTTTTTTTGTTACGTACTACAAAAGTACAGTTTAACCATGGTTACTCTAGTAAAAGCATGGTTAATTTTTGTAAGTGATCACAGTTTGATAATCTCAAAGAATGATTCAGCATAATGTGATAGACTGCAGGTGGCATGAGCTCACCGTATTCTCTGGAGAAAGAGGGTAGTATAATGGTTTGCTTATTCAGATGTTTGGTCGGATTAAAAGAAAGATAAATGTCTCACTTGTTCAGATGTGATTACTGATTAAACAAACTGCCCCTTTATACAGGCTCAGGGCAAGGGGGTGGAGGTGGAAATTAAACAAGAAAGAATGAGACAAAGAAACTCAGAAATAGAGCAAGATTTCTGAGTCAGCTAAGCTGTATTTCTCCAGCGCAGTGCCTCCTACTGGCCCACCCTCCCAAATACAACAAGCGCTGGGAGTGTTTCTTACTTTTCTGTTTCTTTATCCTTCTCACTATGGGTCACAGTCTGATTGAGAGGAATGCCAGTCATGCAACTCTCCAGACACACACACACAATTAATCTAAATACCCCGCAGGTCTCCAAATGTTTGCATAAACACACATTGGAAAAGAGTCACAGTCGAGAGAGTTTGATTAAGCGCTGTGAGTGTATTACACATATATAAAACAAAGACCTGTGTGTAAGTACGTTTGGAGAACTGTGTATCAGGCATTCCTCTTCATCAGACTCATGGTCACGACTGGGAGCTCTGTGTTTTTTTGCGAAATGTTTAGTTTTGCATGTTTTACTTGCCGTTGAGTTCCAGCATCATACCGGGAGTGTGAGCTTTGGCCATAAAGGCACATTGTTAGGGGTGGCTGTATCATAAGTGTGGCCCTGGGGTGGTGTTTTCTGTATGGATGCAGACTTTGAACCTGAGCTTAATTATTTGTTTAAGCTTTATTTGGAGAAGCCAATTAGTCACCAGAAGAGACGGACAGCAGCGTGTAAGTCTTGTAATACTTGTTCGTAGATCTGTTGTTTAAATCATTTACCTGCTGATAGGAAGGAATACTTTGTGTCCTACCTATTTCTTTTTTGCATTTTCGTTGAGCTTCATATTTTTGATTGCACGTACTGTTAATTGTAATAATTTGTGCCTCGGCTAAGAAGTAGCCTGTGGCATTTGCATTTCTCCTCATGCTTTGAAGTGTTAGTTTCGCCTTGAGCTATTTGCACTGCTTTAGGCTATTGGCTGGGCTAATCAGAAGCTGGCCACAGCTGTTTTCACTCTAGTCTCTTTGACTGTGTATTTATTTGATGTCCGAGCGCTGACGCGGAAGCGTTCAGCCGTTGTGTTCAACCTCCTCGTGTGAAGACAGACGACTTTTTCCTGCGCAACTTTAACCGAGCAACGAAACCGGCAACACACTTAAGTATAATTTTTCTCTTCCCTTCACACACTCACCTTTTCTGTCCTCTTTCTTTCCACTCTTATCATGTGTTTCAAAACCATTCCGGTTGTCTGTCAACCTCGATCTAAAATCACACGCAGACGACAACACAATCCTGCCATCTCTACTTCTTCTACTGCACTTCCCTCCTTCTCAGTGGGTTTGTGGAATTGTCAGTCACCTGTCAACAAAGCAGACTTCATTTCGGCTTTTTCTATACAAAAACATACATAATTTTCCACACTTCAGCATCTTGGGCTTGACTGAGACCTGGATTCGACCAGAGGACTCAGCAACCCCAGCTGCCCTCTCTAACAACTTCTCTTTCTCTCACACCCCACGTCAGGTTGGCCGGGGTGGGGGCACTGGTCTGCTCATTTCAAACAATTGGAAATACTCAACCCACTCTCCCCTATGCAATTACAACTGCTATAATTTGAATCTCATGAGATTACTGTAAAAGCTCCCATAAAAATCCAGATTGTGGTAATTTACCGTCCCCCTGGCCAAACTCTAGCCCCCTTTCTAGAGGAGCTGGATGGGCTGCTGTCCTCTTTCGTGGGGGATGGCTCTCCAATCCTAGTCTTTGGCAACTTCAACATTCACCTAGAAAAGCCTTATGCTACAGACTTCCATTCACTCCTTGCTTCATTTGATCTCGAACACCTTACCACTACAAGCGCGCACAAATCCGGCAACCAACTTGATTTAATTTACACACGCAATTGTACTGCAGACAACATTTTGGTAGAACCACTACATATCTCCGACCATTTCTTCATTACATTTAAATTAACTTATAAATGCTCTTCTGGCTGGACTTTAATCAAGCACAATCAAACCGCTACAAATGATTCAGAGTGCAGCGGTACGACTGGTCTTCAACGAGCCAAAAAGAGCCCATGTTACACCTCTCTTTATCTCCTTGCACTGGCTACTGTTTGCTTTGCAGCTCGCATCAAGTTAAAAACATTGATGCTTGCATATAGAACAACCACAAGCTCAGCACCCACCTACTTCCACTCACTGATGACAATCTACATCCCCTCCAGAAATCTGAGATGCACTAGTGAGTGACGCCTCGTGGAACCATCACAGAGAGGCTCAAAATCACTTTCCAGAACATTCTCGTTTACCGTTCCTGGCTGGTGGAATGACCTTCCTACCCCCATCCGGAATGCTGGATCCCTTTCAATCTTCAAGCAACAACTGAAAACTCATCTCTTTTTACACTACTTGACTTCATCCTAAATTCCCCCCCCCCTCCCCCTCCCCCCAAAAAAGAAAAACTGTCTTTCTCTTTATTATTCCTTCTCTTGCTAGCTTGTACTTATTTGATCAATGCCTGAGACTCGTATTACGAGCACTTCCTCTGTCTGTTTGCCTCTTTAAGATGAATCGCTTCATGTATTCCCCAATTGTAAGTCGTTTTGAATAAAAGCGTCTGTTAAATGACTAAATGTAAATGTAAATGTATTTGTGGGTTGGGGGTGCAAGTCGCAGAAAATGTGTATTTGAATGAAATTTGATAGACGGGTACATGGAGTACGTGGTTGGGTGTTTTTGTCACATTTTGCTACATTGATGAGTAATGTGGGAGAGGTTTTTTTGTTTTGGGAGGGGGGTCTGTTCTTTTTTTTGTTTGTTTTACTGGATCACTGTTTTTTATTGGACCTTTTAGTTTTTTTGTTTTTCAGTTACATTTTTCATATAAAACGCAATTCAAACATGAAATTATTTCATAAAATTTTTCTATAAAAATACATTTTAAAAATTTCTAAATTCAATTTAGTCTTAATATTTGATAAAAGAAGAAAAAGGCTCATTTAAAATGAAATTCTTGATAAGAAAACCCATATTTCTCCTATCGCTTTATTATTGTATATATTTGTATATAAATATATATTTCTGTGTATATATATATATATATATATATATATATATATACCATTATGAAACTTTGTGAAAAGTGTAATATGTATGAATTAATAATTTTTGTATTTGTAAATATTTGTGCATTCATATGCGTTTAAGGTGGAATAAAAAAAAAGTTGCTTTTAACTTGATGTTACACCGCATGATATGTTTAGAGTTATTACATTGAAACTTTGCTTATGAATAATATAAATGTTTTTTTAAATTCAAATGTTTTCTTTTATCATTGACACGTTTACAAAACTTTCTTACAAAACCCTCACTTGACCTTCATCTCAATCCTATATATGCCAAGACCTTTTGTATACCTCCTTCCTGTGTGTTTGTGAGTGTGTGAGTGAAACAGATCTGGTGAGGTGGGGGGGTTGAAGGGATGACCTCACCAGGAAAAGAAACTTTCCCACAGTCTGTACACAAAGCCTGCTGTCAAAAGGTGAACTGAAAGAGAAAGAGAAGAAATTTAACACACTGGATAAAAAAGGCCAAATCTCAATATACAACCTCTCTAAAAAAGGCATCTTAGCTCAAATATTTTGCAGCGAATAAATGGTGGTTATCAAACACACCAAATTTGTTCATGAATAGAGTCTTGAGACGATGCTGAGATGCCATTTTGTCTTGTCTTATTGCCAAGATCTTCACAGCCATCATGAGAGGGATTATCGGTATATCGTCCAAACAAATATTTTCTTAATGACTGTCAACATGTAATACATGACACGTCTTTCTTAAACACTCTTGACATGTTTAATTCCTCACTGGGACACGTGAATGCGCTTGGACTTACAGTCTGGACTTACAGACTTACTTGCTGATCAGCTGAGGCATGCAATGGGTGATAATTACAGATGGAGGTCAAGCGCACAAGTTATGCCTCTGCCAGCGGAACATGTATATTATATGTTTTGCTATTAAACCAGCAAGTGTTTTTACCTTGCTCGCAGATTGCAGTGGTTTCTAAATGAACTAAATGAGCCTCTTTCCTGGAAATGGGGTTTTATGCTTTTGCACTACACAACCTCCTCATGAAATATGACAGAGCCACATTCTTGGAGATCGTCTCAGACAGGCCGCAGATTGCATAAAAACCATAGAAGTGTGTGAATGTTACCATATGAATTATGAAATTGCTTGATGTCATGCTAGATGAGGGATTCTGATGTCTGGCAATGCCACATTCATTGGCGCTTGGACAATGATGAGGATCTCAGAAGAGAATACTGTAATGTGACTTAAATGCCTCAGTATTTTGGAATTAAACATTTCGTTTTTGTGTGAATCATCTGTCATTCTTAATGAATTTACTTGCTAGCCCAGAGAGGTTTACATAGTTATGTTTACATGCACCCATATAATTAATTAATTCTCAGAGTGATGTCTCAATCGATTGAAACCCTTCATGTAAACTCCTCAATCGATCTGACTGAGTGAGCTGGAAATGTATTTCACATTAAATGCGCTGACAATTCATTTAGAATAAATGCAAATCGAATTGCAAAGTTTAAGTTTCATTTAAACAACTTTCAGACTCTGAAAATGAAGACGGGAGGATTCAGTTGCGGAAAATAGAAGGCTTATTACAGAAATAAACAGTATAGCGAAACTACGGTGGAGCCGTAGTTTCTAGCAGGGAAACTAGCAGGGAAGCAATGGGCAGACGAGTCCAGGCGTTCGGAGTCCAGGAAAGCAGCAGGGCTCTGGAATAGGAACAGAACCAGGAACAGGAATGGACCGAAATCGCCGACCCGAACACGGCAAACACTGCAAGGATCTGACAAGGGAGACAGCGTGACAGGATCTGATATAGCCCACGGTAATGACTCTCAGCTGGAGCGAATAAGCCTCAATCCCTCAAGGTGAGGATGGGACCGGGAACCCATGAACCGTGACAGTACCCCTCCCCCTAGGAGCGCCTCTCGGCGCTCCCAGCCGACCTTACCTGTTGATTGTAATCATCAATAAGGGAGTGATCCAATATGTAACCTTCCCAGTCCACCAAGTATTGAAATCCTCGTCCCCTCCGCCTCGAGTCCAGAATACGATTGACCGAATAGGTAGGTTCCCCATCTACGAGTCGCGGCGGGGGAGGAACCGGAGTGGGCAGATTAAGGTGAGACCGAAAAACGGGTTTAACTTTGGACACATGGAATGCGGGATGAATTCTCCTGTACGCAGGAGGGAGTTTGAGGCGGACTGTCACTGGACTAATAATTTTAGTGACAGGAAACGGGCCAATAAATTTGGGAGCCAACTTATTACACACGGACCGGAGCGGAATGTTCTTGGTAGAAAGCCACACTTTTTGACCAACGACGTAGACGGGAGGCCTTAGCCTTGGTGCACGCCCCCACCCGGAGGAGAGTCTCTCGGGCTCTCGTCCAGGTACGGTGACACCTCTGGACGAAGGCGTGAGCAGAGGGGACCGCAACTTCGGATTCCATACTAGGGAATGGAGGTGGCTGGTAACCTAAACTACACTCAAACGACACCGGTAACGAGTTGTGAGCGTACTCAACCCATGAAAGTTGCTGACACCAGGAAGTGGGATTTTGAGTGATCAAACATCGCAACACCCTCTCGAGATCCTGGTTGGCCCGCTCAGTTTGACCGTTGGTCTGAGGGTGAAACCCAGAAGACAAACTCACAGTCGCCCCCAGTAGTCGACAAAACTCTCTCCAAAATTTGGACACGAATTGGGGACCCCTGTCGGAAACCACGTCTGCCGGGAGGCCATGAATGCGAAAGACGTGATTATGTACAGTAGCCGCTGTCTCCTTGGCTGAGGGCAATTTGGGCAAGGGAATAAAATGGGCCGCCTTCGAGAACTGGTCCACTACGGTTAAAACAACCGTATTACCCAGGGAGGGTGGGAGAGCAGTGACGAAATCTAGCGCGATATGGGACCAGGGTCTCGAAGGGACTGACAGCGGCTGAAGTAACCCCTCTGGAGGTCGATTGGAAGTCATACCCCGAGCACAGACCGAGCAGGCCAAAACAAACTCTCGGATATCGCGAGCCATGGCCCGCCACCAGAATCGTTGTTTAACAAAAAAAAAAAGTGCGACCGATTCCTGGATGACAAGCCACGTTGGAACAGTGACCCCATTGGATAACGTTGGACCGTAGCCTCTCTGGCACAAACAACCGGCCCGTTGGGCATCCGGGCGGAGGCGTTACCCCTTCCAAGGCCGTGCGGACCATCGATTCGATCTCCCAAGTGACTTCAGAGACAACCAACCTCTCAGGTATGATGCACTTGGGAGACACCGGGCGGTCCGAATTATCAAAATGCGTGACAAGGCATCGGGTTTAATGTTTTTAGAACCCGGCCGATAGGAGATGGAAAAATAGTGCCCAACGAGCCTGCCTGGAGTTAAGACGTTTAGCGGACTGACTATATTGAAGATTATTATGGTCGGTCCAAACTACGAAAGGAACCCCCGAACCCTCTAACCAGTGACGCCATTCCTCCAATGCTAGCTTGACGGCCAGCAACTCTCTGTTACCGATGTCGTAATTGCATTCGACAGGGGAAAGTCGATGGGAAAAAAACGCGCAGGGATGCACCTTGTCGTCCGAGGTGGCACGCTGGGATAGCACTGCCCCTACCCCCACCTCTGACGCATCGACCTCCACCACGAACTGGCGTGTGGGATCAGGGGCCCGGAGAATGGGTGCCGAAACGATGCGACTTCTGAGTTTGGTGAATGCGGCCTCTCCCTTGTCAGAGAATCAGAAATATATTTCTCCATGGCCTCCCTTTCCGGGACAGAAAGCGAGTATAATCTGCCTTTAGGCGGAGACATACCTGGTACTAACTCTATAGCACAGTTGTAGGGACGATGAGGAGTGAGAGAAGTGGCCCTGGACTTACTGGACACCTCCTTCAGGTCGAGATACTCCTCGGGCACGTTAGACAGGCTCCCCATCTCATCCTGCAACACAGAACCAGAAACAGAAAACCCAGCAGACACAAGACAAGAGGCATAGCAGGCTCTACTCCACTCCGAGACGGTGTTACGACCCAACACCACCGGGGCCAGAGGTGAATGGGTGACGAGGAACGTGATGGTCTCTGAGTGGTTGCCAGAGGTGACGAGGGTGATGGGTACAGTGGAGAGACTGATCTCGGGAAGTGACTGTCCATTGAGGGCGCTGGCTGAGATTTTGTGACGGAGGGAAACCAAGGGAATGTGAAGGAGTTGTGCCAGGGAAATGTCCAACAGGTTACCCTCAGCTCCGGAGTCTAGCAGCGCCGTCCCCTCATGTCGCCCGGCCACCCATTGCAACCTCACCTGGAGGAGGCTAGTAGATGAGGCCTTGTTGAGAGACACCCCACCCGACAGTAGCCTCAGACCTACTGTCGGGCCTGATCTTTTATGGGGCAACTCACCAGGAAATGGCCAGCCGCGCCGTAGTATAAACACAGTCCCCTCATCCTCCGTCGATCTCTCTCCTCCCGGGAGAGCCGAGCTCTACCCACCTGCATGGGTTCATCAACCGAAGAGTGACTGACCATATCGCCAGTGTCGAGGAAAGGATATCTCGGTGTTAGCTTGCGTCGACCGCGAAGATCGCGTTGCTGAAGCCGTGCATCCACGCGTAAGGCTAGATCCCCAAGTTCGTCCAACCCGTGAGGTAACTCCACCACATCGATCTCCCGTTGGATACGGTCAGCCAGCCCATGCAGGAACATGTCCCACTGCGCCCCCTCTCGTTCCACTCACACTCCACCGCCAGGGTCCTGAACTGGATGGAATAGTCGGAAACGGACTGCTCCCCCTGGCGGAGGTCGGCCAGCATGCGCGCTGCCTCGCGCCTGACCAGCGCGCGATCAAATACCCTCCTCATCTCCTGAGAGAGTGAGCGGAACGAGGAACAACATGGATGGCAATTCTCCCACAACGCCGTTCCCCACAATGCTGCCTTTCCTGACAACAACGTAAGCACTAGCGCCACCTTGGAAGCCTCCGTGGCGAACGTCAGTGGCTGGAGCCGGAAAAAACAGAGAACACTTCGTCAGAAACGCTCTACAGAGGTTAGGATCTCCGGCATACACCTCCGGTGCAGGGAGTCTAGTTTCGTGCTGAGGGCTGTTGTTCCCGGGGATGGAAAAATTTGGTGGTGTGGGTGGCGCAGTGGGTGGTCTTAATAATTGCATCTGGGTTGTGAGCTCGGACACCTGCGCTACTAACGCCATATTCTCCTCCTGTAGATCCATATGAGCGTTGTTGCCGGCTAACAGTTCCTGCAAACCACGAGTCTCCGCTGAATCCATGAAGATTGGTCAGATCCTTCTGTCACAATGAAGACGGGAGGATTCAGTTGCGGAAAATAGAAGGTTTATTACAGAAATAAACAGTATAGCGAAACTACGGTGGAGCTCTCCGTAGGCAGAGGCGGGTAGCGCAGGGAAGCAATGGGCAGACGAGTCTCCGGCGTTCGGAGTCCAGGAAAGCAGCAGGGCTCTGGAATCGCGGAACCAGGAACAGGAACGGACCGAAATCGCCTTGGAATCGCATTTCTACAAAACTGTCAATGAGGGAGTCCCTGTGTGAGTGAATTATTGGGGACAGTCTTGTATTTTTGTATTTATATATACTACTTGTATTTTTGCTCTCTCATAATGTTTATTTTTGGATGCAGTTCATCATTTGAGATATGGATCATTTTTGATTCTGGTATTTTGGGTCTGTGAGGAAGAATTCAGATACAACGAGTCAAGGTATGTGGCTTGAGTTGTGTCAGTGTTTGCTGGATTAATGGTTTAGTAGCATCAAGCTCTGTTCCAAAGCTGCGTTGCTTTCTACTGCCTGCATGCATAGGCAACACTGAATGTGAAATTCAATTTATCAAATAAAAAATGACAGTTTTTAAATCCTGTGTGTAGGTACCTGCATGTAACAAACAGTGAGTTCTCATCATGTAAAGCGCACAGAAGACTAGACACACTAAAATACAACCTGAATTCCGGAAAGGTTGGAACATTTTTTTTTATTGAATAAAATGAAAAATAAAGTGAGCCAATACTGTATTCACAATAGAACATAGCTAACATGAAAAATGTTTAAATAAAAAATTATTTTTAATTTTATGCCCAAAAATTAGCTCATTTCAAATTTGATGCCTGGTACAGGTCTCAAAATAGTTGGGATGGGGGCATGTTTACAATGGAGTAGCATCTTCTGGAGTTTTGGTGTTGGAATTTGATCCCATTCTTACCTAATATAGGTTACCAGCTGCTGAAGAGTTTGTGGTCGTCTTTGATGTATTTTTCATTTAATGATGCGCCAAATGTTCTCTATAGGTGAAGGACCTGGACTGCAAGCTGCAGTCTTCTACTACAAAGCCATGCTGTTGTAATAGCTGCAGTATGTGGTTTTAAATTGTCCTGCTGAAATACACATCGTCTGGAGGGGAGCATATGTTGCTATAAAACCTTTATATACCTTTCAGCATTCATAGTGCCCTCCAAAACATGCAAGCTGCCCATAACATATGAACTAATGCGCCCACATACCATCTGGCAGTTACCATCTGAGATGTTGGCATTTTAACTGAATGCTGATAACACACTGGAAGGTCTCCTTCCTCTTTAGCCAGGAGGACACAGCGTCCATGATTTCTAAAAAGAATGCCAAATTTGGACTCGTCTGACCATAGAACACTTTTCCACTTTGAAACATTCTATTTTAAAAGAGCCTTGGGCCACAAGACACGATGGCGCTTCTGAACCATGTTCACATATGGCTTCCTTTTTGCATGATAGAGCTTTAGTTGACATCTGCAGATGGCACAGCGGATTGTGTTTACCGACAGTGGTTTCTGGAAGTATTCCTGGGCCCATTTATTAATGTCAATGACAGAATCATGCCGATGAGTGATGCAGTGTCGTCTGAGGGCCCGAAGACAACGGGCATCCAATAAAGGTCTGTGGCCTTGTCTCTTACACACAGAGAGAGATTTATCCAGTTTCCTTGAATCTTTTGATGATGTTATGCACTGTAGATGATGAGATCTGCAAAGCCTTTGCAATTTGATGTTGAGGAATGTTGTTTTTAAAGTATTCCACAATCTTTTTACGCACTCTTTCACAGATTGGAGAGCCTCTGCCCATCTTTCTTTTATTTCATCTGTTGTTTTATTTTGTTTCATTAGTTTTTTTAAACAAAAACTCACTGATGCTCCAGAAGGTAAAACCATGCATTAAAAGCCGGGGCGTGAAGACTTCTTGAATTTGAAGATCAGATTAATTTAACTTAATTTGTGTTCTGGAAAACATGTAATTATCTTCTGTATCTTCTGCAGTACTAAATTAATAAATATGATATTTAGGCAAAACAAGAAAAATATACTTCATTCTGTTCAAAAGTTTTGCTCTTAATGCATATTTTTTCTTCTGTAGCATCAGTGAGCATTTGAATCTTCTGTAATAATTACAAATGAGTCCTTCAGTTATCCTCGGTGTGAAAAGATGGATCTTAAAATCATACAGTCATTGTTGAAAAAGGTTCAAAAAACACAAAAATGCTGGAAAACCAAAGCATTTGTGGGACTTGAATGATTTTTCTGAAGAACAGCAGATAGTATAGCTGTTCAGGACAAACAAGGGACTCATGAACAACTATCACTAAACAAAAAAACACAGCTGTGAATCATTCAGGTAACAACACAGTATTAAGAATTAAGCGTATGTAAACTTTTGAACGGGGTCATTTTTATAAATACAATTATTATTTTGTCTTGTGGACTATACATGTAAACATCTTTTATGTGAAATATATTATTCAGGTCAGTACTAAATAAACAATAGCATGTATTTTGTATGATCCCTCTTACTTGGTAAAATAGACAACATTTTGCACATTCTGCAAGGTGTATGTAAACTTTTGACTTCAAATGTATATTTATTTACAGGAAAGCAAGACAAAAAGAGAATATTTTCATAGTCAGCATATTGTTCCCAAAGCAGTTCAAATATTGTGGCCAGGAAGAGCTCTGCATGTATTTTACCAGTTCCTGTTGTTTAGTAACTGTAAATTAGTAGGCTGATTTACGTTACATCACATTCTGGTCTGCCTATAATGCAGATTTATAATTGCATTGTTGGATTGGTGTGTGGTTACTTTGGCAATGGATTTGGAGATAAATGGCTATGTAATCATTGTTTTGTCACTACTGATTTATAGTTGATGAAAATCTAATATCGACCTCAGCGCTGGTCCAACACTGGCCCTTGATCCGAAGCAGCTGTGAGTTCTGACCCAGATTCCAACGGCTTGTTGAGAGGAAGGAGCATAGAAACCAGCTAATCAGCCAGTGAAAGAGAGAATAGAGAGAGACTGAGGAAAAGAGAGAGAGAGAGAGAAAATTAAGAGACCAGGAAGAAAGATATGAGAGAAAGGAGAGGTGCATGAGAGACAAATGAGGTGCGTTTATAAATACCATTAAGGTCGTTTGGGATGACAGGTCGAAGAGGACTGTTGCCAAGGGCAAACATGCATTCCCACAAACTAATTTGGAGTCAAAACTGTCTTCTGAGAAATACAGCACTGGAGAGCAGAGAAAACCATAGCTTTAGATTAAAAGTGCACTTTTAGTTTGTTGCACTAGTTATGGCAGTCATATTTTATTTACTGACACCTATTGGAGTGATTTTAGCATCATGCAAATATTTTCAGTTATCAGTGACAGTGCTCTACAGGTATATTTAAAAAGATTAGAATATGGTAAAAAAGTTTAAAAAAAATTATTTTAACTTATTTCAAAAAATGAAACTTTCATATATTTTAGATTCATTACCTGTAAAGTAAAACACTTCAAATGTTTTTTTATTTTTTATTTGGATGATTTAAGCTTGCAGCTAATGAAAGTCAAAAATCAGTATTTCAAAATGTTGGAATATTTACATTTGAGTTTCAATAAATGACCATCTATACAATATAAATTGTGAGTATCTCTTGATCAAAAAGAGGGTACGTCACAGAGGGTCATTACTGAAAGGGGTGGCTGTTCAAGGAGTGATGTGTCAAAGCATATTAAACGCAAAGTTGACTGGAAGGAAGAAATTGGGTAGGAAAATGTGCACAAGCAACAGGGATGACTGCAAGCTTGAGAATACTGTCAAGCAAAGCCGATTCAAACACTTGGGAGAGCTTCACAAGGAGTGAACTGAAACTGGAGTCAGAGCATCAAGAGTCACCACGCTCAGACATCTTCAGGAAAAGGGCTACCAAGCCACTTCTGAAACAGAAACATTGTCAGAAGCATCTTACCTGGGCTAAGGAGAAAAATAACTGGACTGTTGCTCAGTGGTCCAATGTCCTCTTTTCAGATATTTTTGCATTTCATTTGGAAATCAAAGTCCCAGAGTCTGGAGGAAGAGTGGAGAGACACAGAATCCATGTTGCTTGAAGTCCAGTTTGAAGTATCCACAGTCAGTGATGGTTTGGGCTGCCATGTCATCTGTTGGTACACTGTGTTTTCTGAAGTCCACAGTCAACGCAGCCGTCTATGCTTCCTTCTGCTGACAAGCTTTATGGAGAGGCTGATTTCATTTTCCAGCAGGACTTGGCACCTGCTCACACTGCCAAAGGTACCAAAAGCTTGTTCAATGACCATGGTATTAATGTGCTTGATTGACCAGCAAACTTGCCTGACCTGAACCCCATAGATAATCTATGGGGTATTGTCAAGAGGAAGATGAGAGACGCCATACCCAACAATGCAGATGACCTGAATGGTCAAAGCAACCTGGGCTTCATTACACCTGAGCGGTGCCACAGGCTGATTGCCTCCATGCCACGCTGCATTGATGCAGTAATTCATGCAAAAGGAGGCCCAATCAAGTATTGAGTGCATAATGTACATACTTTTCAGAAGCCTGACATTTCTGTTTAAAATATCATTTTTTATTGATCTTATGTAATATTCAAATTTTCTGAGACACTGAATTTTGGGTTTTCATTATCTGTAAGCCATAATCATTAAAAAGTTCAAGAAATAATAAAGGCTTGAAATATTTCCCTCTATGTGTAATCAATCTACATAATTTATGGGTTTCACTTTCTGAAATGAGTGACAAAAAATATTGACCTTTTTCATGATATTCTACTTTTTTAGGATGTACCTGTATATGCAGTCAGCCATGATTCATTTCTTCTGTGAACGAAAACATCCATCAGATGCCCCGTGAGGCGTCACACACTCTATGTACAATATTCCGGTTTTATAAGACTCATTTTATGAACAGCTAAGGATTAATACGTGGTTCTAAATATATATAATAATTCCAATAGAAAATCCTCTAAAATGGTTCTTGGTCAAATTATTGGTCAAAAATGAGATAATGATACTGAGTGAATGCTCTCCAATCATAGTAGGTTCATTAAGTACTTTCACTTTAAATGAGCAAAATTCCAGCCTCAACCCATTCAGAAATACCAGTACTTATATAGAAACCTATATAGTAGCCAGAAAGAAATACTAAGTTTAAAGTAAAACGTCAGACGTACTTATGCTTTTGCATCTGAACTCTTCATATCTATCTATCTATCTATCTATCTATCCATCCATCCATCCATCCATCCATCCATCCATCCATCCATATATTTATATATATATATTATTACCTTTAATTTCTTTACACTGTTTGATACACTGTTTGAAAGTTTGGGGTCAGTATTTATTTTATATATATATTCTAATTATATTTATATAATTATATTTATAAATTATAAATTAAATTGTATTATAAGTCAATTCTGTTATAATTGTAAAATTTCTATTCATCAAAGTATCATGGTTTTCACAAAACATTAAGCAGCACGACTTTTTCCCACAATTATAATAATAAAAAATCTGCATATTAGAATGATTTCCGAAGGATCATCACACTGCAAAATGCAGTAAGGCATGCTGAAAATGTTGCTTTGCTGTCACTGGAATAAATTACATTATAAAATATATTTAAATAGAAAACAGTTATTTCAAACTGTAATAATATTTCACAATATTGCTCTTTTGTACAGAATTTTTTAACAAATAACTGCAGCTATGATGAGCATAAGAGGCTACTTTTAAAAACCATTAATGTTACTAGATTTTACTTTCTGAAACTGAAATTCTACTTAAATTGTCCTCATTTAATAAAAAAAAAGATCAATTAAATACATTTGAAAATTAGATACACATGGTGACTACTTTAAGACAACACAATACAAACAACATGTTGTATGATCTGAGTGATCTAGCTGGATTAGATACAATATTTCTGAGGTATGTAGGGGCAAAACATGAAAACATTTTAATATGAGCAAGACACAGCATGCATTATGCTCAGATGATTGGAGGAGGGCTGTATGTTTATGTATTTGTGCTGTAAATGCCCAAGCAAGTGGTTATCAAAACCGATTTCCCTCAATAGTGGGCGAACCCGTGACCCCCGAGGTCAGAGGTCAAGACCCCCAGACAGGCCCACAAGAGTTTGCCTTTTAAAAGCGAGCACATCTCACTCAAAACCCTCAGCTGGGGCATTACATCACCCTTTTCCCATCATTATCAGGGGTGCAGAGACTGACTCTCTGTCTTTGTGCCTGGGGTCAGTGGGTGAGAGATGGAGATGTCCAGGAACAGAAAGGGATAAAGAGATAGGATAGAAATGTGGAACACAGATTCTATTTAAGTGACGAGAAACTCGTCTGTGCAGTCTGTGACCCAGCGCACAGTCTCTCATACGCTCCATAGGAACAAAATGGCACTCTTGGTTAAGCCCAACAATGCAGTGACACTCTAGTACCGGCTTATGGGTTTTATTGTTAGCATACAATCCTCTTGGTATTTTGCTTAACAATGCCCTCAGTTAATGGGCAGTTTAACCTACTTGCATTGTCTCTAATTGGTCTCTCTGGAGCAGGAAGAGAGAAAGAGAAGGGCAAGGTTGTAGAGGGGAAGGAGCCGGGCTGAATCACTGCTTTAGTGCAGAGTCAGGGAACAGGCTTGGACAAAGGAGCTTTTGTGGCACCAGAGCCCAGAGTTCAGGAAATGCACCTGGTCCCACTCTCCAGCTGATAAGAGCTCTCACTAGCCATTACCTCATCATAAACACACACAAACACACACACACACACACACATTAATTTTCTTCTTTTATTTGGATCCACAAGGAAAGCAACAAAAACAGAATCCAAATACCTTGGTAAGTCAGTTCGCAAGATGACAGGGACACATGGCTAACATATTCACAAGTCCTTCAATTTATGACATTCAACACTCAAGGATAGACAAAACATCTTCGTTACCATATTTGCATACTCCCTATAATGGCTGAAACTGAACAAAATTTAGCATGGTTTTTTTTCGCTTTCTTTTTTTGCAATCCACCCAACTGCAGTCCTTTAATCACATTCTTGTGCACAAAAGTAGACAATATTTCATATTAAATATTAATTTTCAACCAAGCAAATGAAAATGTGATTATCGTTTGCTCATATTTTTGTATTTCTCTTTTGAGAGCACAATATGAGAAGTTTAGAAGGATGTACAAACTGCTACTTTCCATTCAATGAATGTTAATGATGATGAGGGCTGTCAAACTGGATTTTTACAAAAAATTAAAAAAGGCTTTTTTGTCACGGTTTATTGCCCCTGGCTCCCATCTAGTGAGCTTTCTTTCACTGTCATTCAAAAGATTGTGGTCTGTGGTGCGCACACACACACACACACACACATGTTGGTTTTTATGGTTTACGGGGACTTTCCATAGGCGTAATGGTTTTTATACTGTACAAGCTGTATGTGTATTGCCCTACACCTACCCTACACCTAAACTTAGCCCTCACAGGAGACGGTGCATTTATATTTTCCCTCAAAAAAACTCACTCTGTATGATTTATAAGCGTTTTAACACTTTATGTCCCCATAAGTATGTCCTCATAAATCACCTTCACCTAGTAATACCTATGTCATACCCATGTCATTATACAAATTTGTGTCCTCATAAACCACATAAACATGCCCCCACACACACACACACACACACATGTATTTGGAACTGTGAAACATTTTGCAAATAATAATGTCCCACAAAAAGCATCTGATAATAAAATGATTCATTTTCCAAAGAACTCCGAAAGCAAAAGTGTTAAAAGGCTATATAGTCACACCTGGACTTACCTTCCTCATATTGTTCTTATATACGCCCATTATACATCCACATGATTTCAAAATAAAAGTCATACATATTTTCAGAAATTCATAATCAAAACCACAATAAATCCATACATTTAAACAGTATGTTTCACAATTAATAAACCAATAATTAATTAAATATGCTTAACCAAAAAAATAAATTTCAACTTAAATAGCTTACACGTTACGCCTTACATGATTTACTCCCTCTCTTCTTCTGGGTTTTTCAATGTCTTCCTCTAATTAGATGTTCCTGGCACGCTCTCTCTCTCTCTTTCTCTCTCTTCCTGTCCATCTTTTTATGGCCATGCCAGATATCCTTTTTTACACTGGCCTACTTTTCTATCTCACGGTGAGGAGCTCTCCTATGGATGGAGTTGGTCGCTGAAAGAGGAAATCGTTCCAGACCAACAAGTGATCTCAATCTCCAGAGGGGCTTTTATGAAGAAGAAAATGTGAGGAATTGTGCTGGTGGCATCAATGGTTTTCAGATCTGTACAAAACGTCTACTTAACAGCAATCAGATATTCACACACACACACACACACACACACACACACACACACACACACACACACACACACACACACACACACACACTTCCCTTTTAGCATCCGAAGCTACAGGAATGAGGAGAGGGAAGGCTCTCTGGTATTTGGACTGTTTTGTAATCATCAGTCACACAAAGTTTGTAAAAATAAAAGCCACATTGAACCGCAGTGTAAAACTATGCTTTCTAATGTTTAGAAACCCAAATAGACATTCCAGGACACCCAGAAAATGTTCAAAAGGAGGCCAAAAAAGTGATATCAAATTTGAAGTTTGCATTTAAGGCATTGCATTACAGATAATCAGTCTTGCTTAATGCATCAATGTTTGCACAGTTGTACAACATCCACAGTCACGGCTGGTATGTATGTCTTCTACCAGTTCTACCAGATCATAACTTCTGAGTTTGGCATTGCTGGGATACATGGTAAGGAAAGGCATCTAGTGAAGAATAATATAGAAAACATGATATGGTCTGTATGGTTTGTGCATGAATTTGAGTATGTTAAAAGCATGAGCAGGGGATAAAATCAGCTAAACAGAGATTTGGTCTATGAATACACTCCAGGGTACTTACTTTTCCTAGCTTTTATAGCTCAAATTGAGACTTAAATAGCTGGTGAGTTGGACTTTGTGAGGTTTTTCCATATGCAGCAGGACTGATAAAAGCGGGACATAAAAACACGGGTCTTAGTTTGCAAGTCAAAAAAAGAAGAAAAAAAACCTGTGTATTATAAATATAGCTGAGAAAGAGAGAGACAGTAGAAGTTAAAAAGCCAAAGACAGAGAGTAGGGGGAGAAAGAGAGAAAGCAATGCATTGGCACTTTTAAATAGACTTCATGGAACATTAAATCCCTTCCACCAAATCAGCTGATGCCTCATCATTTGCCAAGGGGGTGAGGAAAAGACATAAGTGGGCATGGGGGGACGGGTGCAGGCCAAACATAAGCATCAATGACAGATCAGAATCTTCACACATTAACCATGCAAGAGAAAGAGCATGATCTGCTATATTTATGCTATATTATAATTTTATTGAAACATTAAGTCTTGTTTTTTTATTTTTAGTATCTTTACATTACTTTTTAATGAATGTAATTGACTCTCCTTTGTTAAATGTGATAATAGTTTGTATTATAATCTTTTTGTATTTATTAATTAAATATATATTAAACATGTATTAATTACATATATTATACATATTAAACATGTATTAACATCATTTATTAAATATTTTTTATTTAATATTACTACTTCGCTTACATCTTTATATGTAATTTCATAATTACCTTTGTTGTTTTTAATGTATTTTGGATTCCATTGAAACTTGTATAACGTTGGTTTTATAAATTTGTAATTACTCATATGCAATGATAAAGTTGCAATTTAGTAATATACTAACTTTAAATGTAATATAAAAAACTATGGCTAAAACAATACAGTAAATACATTTGCTTTAGTATGTTAGTCAACACATCAACATAAGTGTATTTCTTCAATGCACAAGATTGAAACATAATTGTTAAAAATACAATTATTAATTTGTCATTACTACAAAGTAATGTGTGTTAAAACACTTTAAATACACGTAAGTGGCCTTTTATTATGATTATCTGCTAGTACTTTTTTAAATATACGTCAAGATTTGAAGTGTACTACAAGTATACAGTTAATCATTCTGCTTTTTCACAAAGGAATATAAGGTGCAAAATAGAGCAGCATGTATCTGATCAAATCCCTAACACACTAAAACAAACTCTCTGTTTTGCTCTGGGTGTAAGTTTCCTAGAATTCATTGTGTTTATTAGGGAAGTTGAAGCAGCATTTCTCAGAACCCCTGTTTCTAAACCTGTGTATGTGTGTGTGTGTGTGTGTGTGTGTGTGTGTGTGTGTGTGTGTGTGTGTGTGTGTGTGTGTGTGCGTGTGCGTGTGTGTATGTATAACTGGCACAGTATTTAGATTCCTGAAATGTTCTAAATGCTCATCGCCTCACTTCCTCCTGACTGATTCTCTCTCTGTGTGTGTATGTGTGTGTGTGTGTGTGTTATGATGACTCACAAACACACACACACACACACACACACACACACACACACACACACACACACACACACACACACACACACACACACACACACACATGCTGGCTGTGTTTGGAGTTGAAAATCTTTTTTCAAATGTTTTTGTTTCTTTTTTTCCTCATTATCATACAATTACCTGAAACATCTTTAAATAAGACTATTCTGAACACAGCCATTCATTTCTTGTGCCCCATGCAGTGTTTCTGTGAATGCAGTGAGACTTCCACAAATCCAACAGTAAATCTCTGCTGTCCGGGCTCAACTTACCATCAGGATGTGCTTCTGCTTTCTGTATCGTCTCCTCTCTTCTTGTTTTCTGCACTCTATCATTACAGCCTCTCATACATATAACCTCACGCTCTTTCTTCGGGCCACTTTTACATATTTTGAAGCACAATGGTGAGTGTGCTTTGGTTTTGGGGGTGTTATGCAGCTTCAGGACCCTGCAAATATACCATTATTACATCAACTATCAGTTCAACATTTAATCCACTTGTGCCCACATTTTTCTGAATGGTTTCATGCATATTGTTGTGTTAATAGTGTCCTATGTGAACAAGAAATGTTTTTTCCACAGTTTTTTGTTTTTCTTCTTGAAAAGCGTATTTGAATGTCAAGTCAAGTCACCTTTATTTATATAGCGCTTTTAACAATACAAATTGTAACAAAGCACTGCACAATATCAAAATAGGCAAATTGTGTCAATAATGTAAAATGACAGGATTTAACACTCAATTTATCAGCTGAATGCATTTCATTATTGAATTTAGTAATGGCATTGTCCAGCTTAGTTCAGTTTAAATAATATCTGTGCAATCAAGTCTATTTGTGTGCCACATATAGTTGCCGGTGAGCAAATATGTTGTAGTTACCCTTTCAATGTCATATTTTAATAGGAGGAGAACATTTGGCATCTAACTCAAAATAACTGCTTTCAACAGATCAATCTTTATTCATGAACAAATGTATTATGTATAAAGTCGGAGAACATTCGATGCAAACCAAAAGAGCTGCATCTAGCTTATAACCTCTTGAATATGAATACAAAACAAATATCAAATCCATTTGTCTTAAAGTGGTGGAAAATAGTGCAGAGCAAAGTGCCGCCATTAAGTTGCCCCAACAGGGCACTGTGTATCAAAAACTTAAATGAAAATAAATGAATACAAATTTCCCTCCAATACCATTGACACCCTTGGTAAATATAAGCATAGGTGGCTGTGACAATAAATCTACATTGTTTCACAAAATTATAACCCATCATTGAAGTAAAACAACTGAAAGTGGTGCTATAATATAAATGCTTTCTCTAGTTCGTGTTGGCCACAATTATTGACACCCAATTATTGCAACGTCTTTTTCCCAGGATAACAGCTCTGAGTTTTCTCCTGTAATGCCTGAAGAGTTTGGAGAACACCTGATAAGAGA
Source organism: Gymnocypris eckloni scoliostomus (assembly GCA_027564155.1). Taxonomy (NCBI): domain Eukaryota; kingdom Metazoa; phylum Chordata; class Actinopteri; order Cypriniformes; family Cyprinidae; genus Gymnocypris; species Gymnocypris eckloni. The sequence continues at coordinate 18,877,091 of CM050412.1, read as the reverse complement.
TAAGAGAACATTCCTTCATTCAGAATCTCTCCAGATCCTTCAGATTCACAGCTCCATATTGGTGCTTCTTCTGTTCAGTTTACCCCACTCATTTTCTACAGGGTTCAGGTCAGAGTACTTGGACGGCCATGGCAGAAGCTTAATTTTGTGCTCAGTGACAAATTTTTGTGTTGATTTTTATGTTTGTTTTGGATTATTGCCCTGATGAAAGATCCAACCACGGCCCATTATAAAGTACACACCAAGCCGACACTGATGAACAAGTGGCGACGAAAGCAGACTGCGGGGTTGGCTCACGTTGGCACCGTCTGGGTCCAAAGTTGCCCTGACACACCAAGCCAATGCTTAACACCCAACGGCCAAGTAGCATGCCTGCTCTCGTGCACTGGTTCGCCAGCTGAACAGCCAATCAGAATGATCAAATGGCCCGAGTGACCGACGATCCTCAACGCCAATTCAACATGTCGAATCGGCCGAAAAAGCTAACGAGGACAATTTCAGCCGACGGCGTGGAACACACACTGAGAAAACTTAGTCGGCTGACGAACAAAATCTGCCCAACAGCCGACCGTCAGCTTAGTGTGTACCGGGCATTAGATTTCTAACAGAGGGAATCAGGTTTATATATACAGTGCTCAGCATAAATGAGTACACCCCCTTTGAAAAGTAACATTTTAAACAATATCTCAATGAACACAAAAACATTTTACAAAATGTTGACAAGACTAAGTTTATATAACATCTGTTTAACTTATAACATGAAAGTAAGGTTAGTAATATAACTTAGAGAACAACATTTTCAGTTTTACTCAAATTAGGGTGATGCAAAAATGAGTACACCCCACTGAAAGTCTCTGGAGCAAAGCAAAATTTTAGACTACAAATGTCTAATTTAACAAGAATTCAACCACCAGTGAGTCTAATTATTCATTACACAGGTGTTCAGCAGACAGTTGACTATAAAAGGGTGTTACTTAAAGAAAACACCTTCCCATTTCATGCTGTCAGCAATGGCACCAGAAATGTCACAAGACCTGAGAAAGAAAATAATTTATTTACACAAGAAAGGTGAAGGCTACAAGAAGATCAGCAAAGCTTTACTTATCAGTCAGAATACTGTAGCAAAAGTGGTACAAACATTTAAAAAAGATGGAACTGCAACCATCTCACAGAGACGTCCAGGTCGTCCACGGAAGTTAACACCTCGTCAGGAGCATCTTCTGATGAGAAGGGTTGAAGAAAATCGACATGCAAGTTCACTGCAGTTATCTAAAGAAGTAGAAAGCCAAACTGGGGTGACTATTTCCCGTGACACAATACGGCGTACACTGCAGAGGAATGGCATGCATGGGTGCCATCCACGAAAGAAGCCTCTCCTAAAGCCCAGGCACAAAAAAGCCCGCCTAGAGTTTGCCAGGGCCCATGCTGACAAAGATGAAGACTACTGGGACTCTATACTCTGGAGTGATGAGACCAAGATAAATGTTTTTGGAACTGATGGCTTCAAAACTGTATGGCGTCGCAAAGGTGAGGAATACAAAGAAAAATGCATGGTGCCTACAGTGAAAGATGGTGGTGGCAGTGACCTTATGTGGGGCTGCATGAGTGCTGCTGGTGTCGGGGAGCTGCATTTCATTGATGGCATCATGAATTCACAAATGTACTGCTCTATACTGAAAGAGAAGATGCTACCATCACTCCGTGCCCTTGGTCGTCATGCACTTTTCCAACATGACAATGATCCTAAACACACATCTAAGGCCACTGTTGGATTTCTGAAGAAGAACAGGGTGAAAGTGATTCAGTGGCCAAGTATGTCTCCTGATCTGAACCCAATCGAACACCTATGGGGAATTCTGAAGAGACAAGTTGAGCATCACTCTCCATAAAGCATCCAATCTCTAAAGAGGTCATTCTTGAAGAATGGAAAAAGATAGATCTGGCAAAATGTCGCCAACTTGTTCATTCCATGCCTAGAAGACTTGGTGCTGTCATTAAAAATCATGGAGGCCATACAAAGTACTAGATTTAGTAGTTTTTGTTGTGAGGTGTATATATATATATATATATTTATTTTTTATCAATTGATAAAAATGTAAATATGAATGGGAATATTCTTCAGAGATATTTTACTCATAATCATTTCTAGGGGTGCCAATAATTGTGGCCAACTTGCATTGCAGAAAAAACATTTTGAATGAAAGATCAAAAGCATAAACGATGCAGGTTTATTTTCACAGCTACTTTTGCTCATATTTACCAAGGGTGCCAATATTAGTGGAGGGCACTGTACATTTTCTGAAGAGTGGTGCTTGCCGTGGGAAAATGCTGCGCTAGGCACAAATAGTAACTATAATCATGTTAGCATCATGTTAACAACATGCTAACAACATGTTAATTGTGTTAGCTTTATGCTAACAACATGTTAACACAAGTTAATGTTAAAGTCCGTGTAAAGTCAATATTAAATGTGTGTTCTGAGTTTGTCACACCACAGAAAAATGTGTTATTAACCACCCAGCCAAATTTGAATGTTAACAAAACACCTAGTAAATAAAATATAGTTTCAAAATCTTGAAAAATAAGGCATATTCCCTGCTCTCAAATGCTGGGGGCATGTCCACTGGCAGCGCTGAAACCACGCTCATTCGCGGGAAAGCTGCCGTCTCTCTCAACTGTCTTCCTCTAGCAGCAGCTTAAAGGATTAGTTCACTTTCAGATTTTAATTTCCTTATTTCTTTCTTCAGTGGAAAAGAAATTAAGGTTTTTGATGAAAACATTCCAGGATTCTTCTCCATATAGTGAACTTCAATGGACTCCAAACGGTTGAAGGTCAAAAATACAGTTTCAGTGCAGCTTCAAAGGGCTATGAATGATACCAGATGATGAATAAGGGTCTTATCTAGCAAAACAATCAGTCATTTATCAGTCAAATCAGTCAAAAAATTGTATATGCTTTATAAACACAAATGCTCGCCTTGCTCTTTTCTACGATGCGTGCTTCACGTAATCCGTAATTACGTTGAAAAGGTCACGCTTGATGTAGGCGGAAGTACCGAGTCAGTCTTTACAAGTTGAACGTGCAAATACTAAGTCAAACGCCGTTTACAAAAAAAAGGGAGTTAAAAGGTAAAACAATGATGTTGGACGATTTTTAACTTGGAGGAGAAGATGAGATGAAGTTTTTCGCCCTGCCCTACCTTTTTGAACCGGAATACACAGAGGAAGAAATTAGGCAAATGGAGGACACTGCTTCAGCTGACCTTTTCAACGTAATTACGTATTACGTGAAGTCATGAACGTGCATCGCAGAACAAAGCAAGGCGAGCATTTGTGTTTATAAAGCATATACATTTTTGTTTCTAAATGACCGATCATTTCGCTAGATAAGACCCTTATCGTCTGGTATCCTTTATAGCCCTTTGAAGCTGCACTGAAACTGTATTTTTGGCCTTCAACCATTTGGAGTCCATTGAAGTTCACTATATGGAGAAAAATCCCTGAATGTTTTCATCAAAAACCTTAATTTATTTTTGACTGAAGAAAGAAATACATAAACATTTTGGATGACATGGGGGTGAGTAAATTATCAGGAAATTAAACTTTTAAAGTGAACTAATCCTTTAATTTAAATAAGGAGACCGAGCTCATTTGTAAATTATCGCAACCATGTCTTAACGTGACTAAAGCATGGCTAGCTAGCAAACTGTAGGCTGTAGTAACTAACGTTAATGACAGTTACTCGTGATTGAGCAGACGGACCACTGATGCTAATGCTCTCTAGTTATTATGCATGTTCGACATGAATTAGTGCTGCGCAGAACGATCAGTGTTTGACATCAGATTACTGAGAGAGCAATTCGAAAGCGCAAGGAGCGTCTGCTTCCTATAGCTCTTACTGTACTTTGATATCACACACCGATCAGTCTGTGCAATCAGTGCTGCTTCAAGTCGAACACACCTTTTATAGTGTTGGGGTAGGGGCTGTGCTCAGTGGCTCAATTGCGTCATCGAGTCATGATTTAGCCCCGCCCAAAGAATCAAAAGAACCATAGACTTAAACTACTTCAGTCTGTTTATTCATTCATTAATTCATTTAATATTATGCATATTTTTTGTTTATGCAATTATGCATATATGTATATATTTATGCATTTATTTATGTAGTTAAATATTTAAATATGTATTTAATCATTTATTTATATATTCCATTTCCAACATTTATTTAATGATTTAATTTTGAGTAGTGTACAAAATGTTATAACTGTACACTTGGAATTATATGTTTTCAATTCAATTCAATTCAAGTTGTTTGTATAGTTTATTCTGTTATTAAAAGAGATGAGTGTGTCAAAGCAATGTCAGTAATACACAGCTAATAAAATAATGCCAGTTAAGATATCTTTATGGTGAATATCATGTATTCAGTTAAGCAGAGATAATGAACATGTAAGGCAATGATTACATCTTGTGATCATAATGATTACAACATCTGGCATATTTAAATAGAAAATTTGCAATCAGATGTATTACTTGTGTTCCTGACAGCTGTTGGTCAAAACATGAGTTGTTTAGTATTATTTAGTCCAACTGAAGAATAATTTTATATATCGAAACCTCATGAATCATAAATCACGCTGAAGAGCGTCTGGATGCAGTGACGGTAAAGTGAGATGCTATAAAGGCTCGTCTCATGACACTCAGTCGGTCTGTGTGACATTTCACTGTTTTAAACAGCCATCTGCAGTATGTGGCGGCTCTAGAGTCTGGTAGCCAGATATCCAGAGTTTATTGGAGTCAGCATTTGCAAAAGTCAAGGTTAGACTTGTGTATGTGAGAAACGGCACTTGAACGAGTTCAAAGGGAGAATGTGTCTATAGTTCAAAGGTCAAGGGTGAGTAATAAAGCTTTCATTACCCAGTTTAGTAAATGATGTACAAACACAAACTTTCTTGACCTCGCACAACCATACAGAACTCTCCCACAATGCTAGATGATATTTCCTCAGGTGCTAAAGATATGTGTGTTTGTACATAAGTAAATCCTCTTATGAAGTAGGTGATGGAAATCCTCATTTGAGTGTTTAATCTCTGGTCTGACGTTTGTGTGTTTTATTAGTCGTTCAGTGACGTGACTTTAACACCAGCCTTGAATAGTTTACAGGGGACGAATGCCTTCCACAAATGGGTTGTGAAATGTATAGGTTGTGTATACTTGTTTGATGTGTATTCATGCATTTGCATAACCGGCAAGTTCTTTACACGTGCATTAGCTCTCTATGTAGAGCCGGATGGGTTTGCAACCAGCAGAGGGAAATTGCATCAGCATTATGGAGAGATTGAGCATGAGGGCCACTCGCTGCCCACTCATAAGAGGCATGACACATTCAAAAATAGCGCACACTCACTCGACACACTTTCCCGTGACACATTCTAGCTGTTACACAAGTAATACCCTAGCATAAACACTTTGGGCAAATTCCTTGTTAGCATCACTATGACCTATCCACTTAATAGGAAGGAGTGCAAGTCTCATTGGCTCTTTGGAACAGCATAATGAAATCAGTGTTGTTTTCATAATGTAACAGCAAAGGTCATACATTTTTCATATTTATTTAACTATGTACTGTCTCTTAGTTTGTTATTAGGTAAAAACCCTAAAGCTATTCAAAACATTTAAATTACATTCTGCAGAGGATTTTATCCAAAGCAGCTTTGCATTGCATTCAACTTTATACATTTTCTTTTTCAATTCATACATTCCTTATGAAACTCGGGAATGTGTTCAAATAAGGGATATGATATTTCTATGACATTTCCTGATATTTCTCACTAGCTATTACATGAATGTTGGCATACCGCATAAAAAAACATTGGATGGCAACGCTAAGATGTGCATAAAATGTGCATAAAAAAATGTGCTCAACTGAGTCAAATAAAGTTTTATCAAATAAGAATTGCATAAGCTACAATGGAAACACATTTACAAAAATAAAAAATAAAATACTTAAATGTGGATCCAATGTGCCTCAAAAGATCATGTGATTGGATAAATGAGTAGTGCACTGATCTCATCCCACATTATATCAAATGTTATTTTAATAATTTTGAAAGTCTTTCATCAAAAAGATTTGGTAATCACCTCCCATAAGTGTCTCTAATAACATTCCCAAACATCACACATCTGAATGCAAGATAACATGACAGTGTTTGTTACTGGTACAAGTCATTTATTATGTAAGAAAAGGGAGTGATAGCAAATTTGACATATTTCTCTCTTCTGACCAACACTATAGAAGTGTACCCATCGATGACGACTTCCACTTCTGAGAACCACATAAATGTGAAAGGACCATTCATAATCAATTATAGGAATTATACAGAAAAACGTAATGAAATAACTGCTTAACTATGTCTTACTGCTGAAACCGATGCCATTTTAAGTGTTTCCACATGACATTACAGCGGTCAGGTGGTAGAAGTCAGAGCTGTAGTTTACAAGATGTAATTACGAGTTCTAGAACATGAATGTTTTTTACGGAAACACGTAATTACGGTAATTTTGACCCAGCATGAACGCACCTTAACTCCTTTTCATTTTTTACTTGCTATTGTTAATTGGAGTTATACTGTACTTATTACAACCTGAATTCCGTAAATGTTGGGACAGTTTTTAAATTTGAATAAAATGAAAACTAAAATAATTTCAAATAACACGTGCCAATATTTTATTCAAGGTTCAAGGTTCAAGGTTCTTTATTATTTGTCACATACACAATCATACAGGGTATAATCAGTAGTGAAATGTAGGTCAGGACAGGTCCGCTCAATGGAAAGTGCAAAAAAATAATAATAATAATAATACTAATAAGATAGAAAATAAAATAAAAATAACATAAGCAATAAAAACAAAGAAACATAACACAAGAGAATATATATATAAATATAGGTGGGAATGAAAAGGGGGCAAATAATAAAATAAAATGAGTAAATGTGCAATGAGATAAAATGTGCAATACAGTATACTGTGAATAATAAATATTAATAAAAAAACACGGATGTGCAAGAGAATGTGCAAATAGGTTGTACCGGGTATGTAAACATAGCAGCAGTGTGGATGATGGAGAATAATGGATGTGTTTACAGTTTATTAAATTGAGTCCTGTGGATGTAATGATGTTATGAGAAAATAGAACATATTGAACATAGAGAATATAACATTCACAATAGAACATAGAGAATATAGAGAATATAACATTCACAATAGAACATAGAGAATGTAACAAATGTTTAAACTGAGAACATTTTGAAATGTTATGCACAAAATGAGCTCATTTCAAATTTGATGCCTCTGATCAATATAATTGGGACGGTTGTTGGAATTTGGTCCCATTCTTGCCTGATATAGCTACTGATATAGCTACCAGCTACTGAAGAGACCGTGCTCGTCTTTGACGTATTTTTCGTTTAATGATGCGCAAAATGTTCTCTATAGGTGAAAGATCTGGACTGCAGGCAGGCCAATTCAGCACCCGGACTCTTCTACTACGAAGTCATGCTGTTGTAATAGCTGCAGTATGTGGTTTTGCATTGTCCTGCTGAAATATACAAGGCCTTTCCTGAAATAGACGTCGTCTGGAGGGGAGCATATGTTGCTCTAAATCCTTTATATACTTTCAGCATTCATAGTGCCTTTCAAAACATGCAAGCTGCCCATACTGTATGCACTTATGCACTTTTGAACTGAACTCTGATGACACGCTGGAAGGTCTCCTCCTCTTTAGCTGGGAGGACACGGCGTCCGTGACTTTAAACATGAATGCCAAATTTGGACTCGTCTGACCAGAGAACACTTTTCTACTTTGAACAGTCTTTGAAACAGTCCATTTTAGATGAGACTTGGGCCACAAGACATGACAGCGCTTCTTGACATATGGCTTCCTTTTTGCATGATAGAGCTTTACTTGGCATCTGCAGATGGCACAGCGGATTGTGTTTATCGACAGTGGTTTCTGGAAGTATTCCTGGGCCCATTTAGTAATGTCAATGACAGAATCATACAGATGAGTATGATTCTTCGGCCTTGTCCCTTACATAAAGAGATTTATCCAGTTTATCTGAATCTTTTGATGAGGTTATGCACTGTAGATGATGAGATTTGCAAAGCTTTTACAATTTTGATGTTGAGGAACGTTGTTTTTAAAGTATTCCACAACCTTTTTACGCATTCGTTCACAGATTGTAGAGCCTCTGCCCATCTTTAATCCTGAGAGACTCTGCCTCTCTAAGACATCCCTTTTATAGCTAATCATGTTACAGACCTGATGTCAAGCAACTTAATTAGTTGCTAGATGTTCTACCAGCTGAATCTTTTCAAAATGTCTGGCTTTTTCAGCCCTTTGTTGTCCCCGTGCCAACTTTTTTGAGACCTGTATCAGGCATCAAATTTGAAATTAGCTAATTTAGCGTAAAAGTTCTCCATTTAAACATTTGTTATATTCTCCATGTTCTATTGTGAATAAAATATTGGCTCATGTGATTTGAAAGTCTTTTAGTTTTCATTTTATTCAAATGTAAAAATCATCCCCACATTTCCAGAATTAGGGTTGTATTTAAGGCAAGTGGACGTTCTTACTGTAGAAAACATTTGATTTTGTAGAATTTTTGTCAATATCAGTGTCAAAATCAGATGACAGATCAAAATGTTTGGCTCATTTTCCAAAAGATAGTCTTTTAAATGTGAATACTGTATCTTTCAGCATTTATCTTGTCTAATGTTAGTAGTAAACTGACATAGAGATCAGTTCTAAAACAGATTAAAATCAGCTAAACTCTAATTTTAATTTGATAGAGTTTTTAAGATTTAATTTGCTTCCTTCAGAGTGGTGATTTTTTAAGTTAAACAAGTTTCCCAAAAACACTCACACCATCTTCAATTGGTCAACAAACAGATAGTCCCACCTCCAGATTTATACCATTGGTTGGAACAATCAGCCTACAAATAGTTATCTTACATCTGTATCAGCATATTATATTGAGGCAAAACATTACATTAATATTACTTTTAAAATGATTGCATACTATCTGAAGGTCAATACTTTTGAAAATCTATCTATAAATAATGTTTTAAAAATTACACTAATTGTGTTAATGTAGGTAAATTGTATATAAAAGGTTGGCTCAGATAATGACATTCAAACTGCAAAAAATTACCATTTATTATTATTCTAATTTAATTTGAGAATCACAACAATAATAATGTATATTATTAAAGGTCTTTAATTATTTAACTTAATATGTCATTCTGAAAAAGGAATGGACAACTGCATATAACAGTGAAGCGGTCTGTGCAAATGTGTGTGTGTGTGTGTGTGTGTGTGTGTGTGTGTGTGTGTGTGTGTGTGTGTGTGTGTGTGTGTGTGTGTGTGAGCACACAATTACTTAACCCTGTAGCATCACAGCTATGGGGGAGGAGGTTTCCGATTACTTTCGCCACAGTGGGCTGACTGACAGATTGCATCCGTTTTATTCAAGTCTCTCTGATTGGTCGATTCGATCTCCTGATATCTGTGAACCACAGGACCTATGTCACACCATATGACGTGTGAAAATCGCACACGCAATTACAAGCACATACACATCACACACACATATCAATACAATCAATATTAGCATGAATAATACCTAGAAAAAAAATAGATTCCGGCAGCATCTGAGCAGCTATGAAAATATTTTTTATTTTAAATACATTTTTAAATTAGTTCTATTAGATGAATCTGAATCTTAAAAAATGACTAGAGCATAATTAAACTGATTTGAATCTCATCAAACAGAAAATCCCATCAAAAAGCAGCTTTCTGAAACTCACCATGTTGCTTTTCTTTCAGTAACGTAGCTCTTTGCAGTCTCTTTTAATAACTCTAATATGATGGTGGAAATGTTATTTGTCCAAATTCTCTGCTTTTTATGGCACTGGCAATATATGTGTTTGTGTGTCTGTGCCGGCAATACCATTTGAATTTGTGCTGGCCAGTGCATTGGCATATGTGTGTGCGTTTGCCCTAAAACCGTTGTGGTTGGACGCCGTCCTTTTAACTTAATGAGAGTATGTTCTGTATGTCCCACTGCGGCACAAATACACGTTGTACAGACAGAGCAGCATATCATTACAAATCGCTTCAGAAAAGCCCAAGCCAGACCCAGACGTGCACACCCACGCTCGCTTAACTCTACACACACCACAGGCTTGGTCTCTTCCACTCGTACGCAGATACTTGCCCTCAGATACACACCCTGCCATTTTTAATAGACACACGGACGCACATACATGCTATTAACTCAATGGCTTACATATGAACTTTTTAGATCTTGGGTTTTTGCAAGAATGTTGATCTTGAGAGGTGCTACTGAACTATAGCTGTGCAGTCCTGTGAAACTCTTCATTTACCCCTAATGTAGCGGTTCTGCATGGGATTTCTCACCTTTGTTTTTCTCTTTTATTTTTGCTTGAAAAAGTCATTTGGCCTGGCTGTGAATATCCCCAGCTCTGAGCGAGTAGTCTTAAAAGAAAAGTTCAACCAAAAATTATAGTTCTGCTAATATTTATTCACTCTCATGTGGAGCACAAAAGCAGTCACACATTGAAAATGATTGGTAACTGCAATGATGTAAATGTGAATAATGACTTGAATTTCAGTCTTTTCTCACATAAAGCTTTAGAAGACTTGACAAATAGTGCACACATTGTGTGAATTACTTTTGATGTTTATTTTCTTGTTTACATTTGTTTATTTTGTACTTTTTGGAGGACAAAATTTTAAATGCACACCACAGCCATATCACCCTGTAGCCCAAGACCGGTTGCCTACTGAAGCTAAGCAGGGTTGATCCTGATCAGTACCTGGATGGAAGACCTCCTGGGAAAACTAGGTGCTGCTGGAAGAGGTGTTAGTGAAGCCAGCAGTGGGTGCTCAACCTGTTGTCTGTGTGGGTCCTTATGCCCCAGTATAGTGAAGGGGACACTATACTGTCAACAAGCACCGTCTTTCGGATGAGACATTAAACCGAGGTCCTGACTCTCTGTGGTCATTACAAATCCCACGGCACTTCTTGTAAAGAGTAGGGGTGTAACCCCGGTGTCCTGGCCAAATTCACATCACTGGCCCTTGTCCATCATGGCTTCCTAATAATCCCCATCCACTTGATTGTCTCTATGACTCTCTCTCCTCTCCACCTGTAGCTGGTGTGTGGTGAGAGCATACACTTGATTGGCTCTATGCCTCTCTCTCCTCTCCACCTGTAGCTGGTGTGTGGGGAGCGCACTGGCGCCATTGTCCTGTGGCAGCCGTCGCATCATCCAAGTGGATGCTGCACACTGGTGGTGGTTGAAGAGAGACCCCCCACATGATTGTAAAGTGCTTTGGGTGTACAACAATACACACTAAAGCGCTATATAAATGCACCAATCATGAATGCATCATTCACAATTCAAAAGTTTGGTCGGATTATTATATATATATATATATATATATATATATATATATATACAGTGGGGCAAAAAGTATTTAGTCAGCCACCAATTGTGCAAGTTCTCCCACTTAAAAAGATGAGAGAGGCCTGTAATTTTCATCATAGGTATACCTCAACCATGAGAGACAAAATAAGAAAAGAAAATCCAGAAAATCACATTGTAGGATTTTTAAGAATTTATTTATTATGGTGGAAAATAAGTATTTGGTCACCTACAAACAAGCAAGATTGCTGGCTCTCACAGACCTGTAACTTCTTCTTTAAGAGGCTCCTCTGTCCTCCACTCGTTACCTGTATTAATGGCATCTGTTTGAACTTGTTATCAGTATAAAAGACACCTGTCCACAACCTCAAACCGTCACAATCCAAACTCCACTATGGCCAAGACCAAAAAGCTGTCAAAGGACACCAGAAACAAAATTGTAGACCTGCACCAGGCTGGGAAGACTGAATCTGCAATAGGTAAGCAGCTTGGTGTGAAGAAATCAACTGTGGAGCAATTATTAGAAAATGGAAAACATACAAGACCACTGATAATCTCCCTCGATCTGGGGCTCCATGCAAGATCTCACCCGTGGGGTCAAAATTATCACAAGAACTGTGAGCAAACATCCCAGAACCACACGGGGACCTAGTGAATGACCTGCAGAGAGCTGGGACCAAAGTAACAAAGGCTAACATCAGTAACACATTGCGCCAGGACTCAAATCCTGCAGTGCCAGACGTGTCCCCTGCTTAAGCCAGTACATGTCCAGGCCCGTCTTAAGTTTGCTAGAGAGCATTTGGATGATCCAGAAGAGGATTGGGAGAATGTCATATTTTCAGATGAAACCAAAATATAACTTTTTGGTAAAAACTCAACGTGTCGTGTTTGGAGGAGAAAGAATGCTGAGTTGCATCCAAAGAACACCATACCTACTCTGAAGCATGGGGGTGGAAACATCATGCTTTTGGGCTGTTTTTCTGCAAAGGGACCAGGACGACTGATCTGTGCAATGGAAAGAATGAATGGGGCCATGTATCGTGAGATTTTGAGTGAAAACCTCCTTCTATCAGCAAGGGCATTGAAGATGAAACGTGGCTGGGTCTTTCAGCATGACAATGATCCCAAACACACCACCCAGGCAACGAAGGAGTGGCTTCGTAAGAAGCATTTCAAGGTCCTGGAGTGGCCTAGCCAGTCTCCAGATCTCAACCCCATAGAAAATCTTTGGAGGGAGTTGAAAGTCTGTGTTGCCCAGCGACAGCCCCAAAACATCACTGCTCTAGAGGAGATCTGAATGGAGGAATGGGCCAAAATACCAGCAACAGTGTGTGAAAACCTTGTGAAGACTTACAGAAAACTTTTGACCTCTGTCATTGCCAACAAAGGGAATATAACAAAGTATCGAGATTAAATTTTGTTATTGACCAAATACTTATTTTCCACCATAATTTGCAAATAAATTCTTTAAAAATCCTACAATGTGATTTTCTGGATTTCTTTTTCTTATTTTGTCTCTCATAGTTGAGGTATACATATGATGAAAATTACAGGCCTCTCTCATCTTTTTAAGTGGGAGAACTTGCACAATTGGTGGCTGACTAAATACTTTTTTGCCCCACTGTATATATATTATATATAGATTTTAATTTTAATATATATTATAAAATTGTAAATATATTTTAAAATCTTAGTTTTACTGTTATTTTGATTAAATAAATGCAATCTGGGAGAACATATATATACAGTAAAACTAAGACAATGACAGCAGTTACAGGTTCGGAGGAGCACGTCAGATACTCCAGCTTAATTAACACAGGTGGTACGCAATCTAGGTAATCAACCCTTGGACATAAATACAGCTGACTTACCTCCATCTAGTCGACGGTTAAGCAGCATTCGGTGGCACCATTTGCCATTGCATCACAGACGCAACATTTCCATCCAAACTACGAGACCCGTGCTGGGGATTTTTCAGAACCTCCGTCAACCTGCCGGCCCCAGGATCGTTTATTTTCATTTGTATTTTATTTTCACCAGACACGGCCGCCGAGCTCGGGCTTCGTACGACCGCTGCTCTCTACTCAACCAGCCACACGCCTCCTCCGCCGGAGGTCGCAGCAGCAGGCCTTCAACGAGCCTGGGCCACGCCCCAGTTTTCACCACAGCAAAGCCTCACTTGCTTCCGCCTCCTCAGCCTTCACTCTCTCCCAGCTGCAGCGCAAGTATGCAGCCGGGCCTCTAGCTTCTAGTTTCAGATGCTAACGCGAGGCGGCCTCCGTTAGCCGCCAATAATTCTCAGGTAAATCTCCAAAGGCAGGTATTTGTTGATAAAAAGTCGTTAAAAGAACTCGCAAAGACATTGGATGTTAATGCCACTATGTAACCATGACACCATGCCCAGAATACACACCGGACTTACTTAAACCTCCGTATTTTCACCAGCATTTAATTGGCATAGCATTCCTTAGATAGATAAGCTGGATGAGATAAATTCGTTTTGCTAATACACTCTTGATCACCGCGGACCAACAGTAAATATGAACGTGCACGAGTTATTCTCATTCAACCTGTGCTGTATTAATGTTTCGTTTTGACCTAAATCATAGAGACACTAACATTGATTTGCATATGCATTTCAGAGGGCTAAATAGATCCCCTTCACAACAGATTTAGTTACCAAACAACTGTCAGTTTTGACCCAAATATGATTTTTCAGTTACATAATTAATCCAAAATTCGACAGTAATAAATTATCTTGCAACATCAGTTGTGCACGTACCCCAAAGATCTCCCAGTTATCTCGTGTGTATTTCAGTTCACCGGAGACATCACTCTAAATAGATAATTTGAATCAGTGAATTGTCGACTCGAGAACAGCTGCTATCGGATCATTCCAACTTGCGAAGGAAGCGTTGGAGAAATTTGCGAACCAATTTTACAGGTTCATTAAAAATAATCAGCTTGTTCATGAATCAGACACCGCTCCTGCATCCCAGAGCACATTATAAGGAGTAACGGTATGTTTCATGAAACACAGAGAAGTAAAAAGTACAATCTTACGCTTTTGAACGCAGTAAAGTTACTAAATAAACGACTCCAAAAAGTACAAATATTCAAAAAATGTACATACAGTAAGTACAGTAGCGAAGTAAAGCTACTTCGTTACTGACCACCACCAAACGTCACAATCATTTTTCCATGGCCTACAGCTACAGCCGCAGGCGCAAGCTCAAAGCTGCCTCCGCTTGCAACACAATCCCATACATCTCAGTCTTTTTCCTTCCGCTATGAATAACCCTCTTTTTCCTTTACAGTGGCCTCCAGCTCCCGCAGCAGACACTAGCGTGAGGCTACCTCCATTAGCAGAGTAGGATACGATACCTCTTCAGGAGTCCCTTCCTGTGGCCTACAGCTACAGCAGTCAAAGCAAGCGCGACGCTGCCTTCGCTCACAACACAGACCCACACATCTCTTATCTTGTACTGCTTTCTCTCTTGCACTTCTATCAATTTCCCACTTCAAGATCCAAAGGCCGTCGTTCAGCATGATACTGCCTCCGCTCTCTACTTTATTTAACATCACCATATTCTCTTTTACAGTAACATCACTGCTCGTCCCACCAAATGCTGTTGCCTGGTGCCACCGCTAGTGGCATACAACATCCGAGCACCGATCTGGCAGGTGCAGACATAGACTCCTACCTCTCATCCAAGGCCGTCACCAAGGACTAATTGGGTAACGGATGTATTGCAGGCCGCGGGCCATTATAACGTTTTAAATATCAAAAGTAACACATGGTTATGTCAAAAAATATTTGTATGTAATGAATCCTAAAATAATATAACTTGCAACATGCAAGCAAGTAGCAGATGATAAAGAGGAGCATAGAAACATAACAAACAAGTGCTTTCAGTATTTAAGATTATCTAAACGTTTTCCATTCAAGAACCGAGAGTGATTTTCCGTCATCTTTACTGTCAGTTTTACCATGACACCATAGACAGCGGGAGATCTATTAAGCCGCATCTACGCACAGATCTCTGTTGAAATGGAAATGGTGTGGTTCGACATGTCCGTTTTAATCCGCTAAGACATAACGGCCCGTGTTTACATTAATTTTGCGTCATAAAACCATTTTGAGACGCAAGAACATTAAACCACTTACACGGAGTCATGCACAGCCGCATGCGCGAGCAGTCTATACAATCAAGCGCGCATCAGCATTTATAATAAGAGCACCCTTCCGTTAGTGAGGTTTATATCTTAAATTTATAATCCACCGTATTCCAAACCACATGCATAATGACTCCGCAGAGCATTTGTAAGGAAAACACAGACTGGCGAGACCGCACACTTCAAGTGTACATCAAACAAACGCGTGTCTCTCTCAGGACTCCTGCACAATGAAGCCAGTGATTCTCCTTGTAACTCGCCCCAACCTTTCCGAACCTTATGATAGATTACTTTACAGAAGGTTCGAGTGGTGCATGCACGTGAGGAATTGGAAGCAAGCAACATATGGGTGTTTCTAAAGCAACTCTTCGTCATCGCTCATCTGGGTAAAATCTAAGCCCAGATTTGAATTCTGTAAAAAAAAAAAATCCTTTATTCCTAATGACTTATGATTTGCATATACTACACATTTGATTTAATATTTTATCACAGAATAAGGCAGAACATTAGGGGTGTAACGATACAAGTATCACGAACAGAACAGTTCACAGGCATTTTCTAAATGGAAGTGATCATCCCTATACCATTGGAGTGGGGACTTTGGAGTGAGCAGGGCACGTGCGTGTCATTATTTAGTCGTTTGGAATGCCCTTGACAAAGGAAGATATCTAATTTCCTCATTATCTTCAGCTGGGATGTTCCCGTGACAACGCTGCATGGTGTGCATTAGCAGATGTCGCTGTTTAAATGTCATAAATATATTTTTATTGTTAGCATAGCTGTTGCAAAAAAACATACATTTTATATTAAATCTTTTTTAAACATGTTAATATATAAAATCTAACATGTATTTTTTTTTTTATTCAACATAAATTGTATTTTTTTTTTTTTATGCCGGTGTTCATCAGCGAATCTGATGACGCACATCGTGCTGCGTCACGGCAACATCCCAGTTGAAGATAGAGGACATTAGATCGCTCCGTTTGTCAAGTGCATTCCAAACGACTACATAATGACACACATGTGCTCTGCTGCTCCAAAGTCCCCACTCAAGGGATAGGGAGGATCACTTCCATTTGGAAAATGCCCTTAACCATTGGATACGATGCGCATATCATTACACCCCTACAGAACATATATTTTAAAGTTTGCACTGGGTAATTTGCACTGCATCATACAGATACTTTATTTCTTACCTGGAGATAACTTGAAAAACACACATATGCCATATATTGTCACATTCGTGCATGTATTGTCTTCACATTTTCATTAAGCTTTGCTGCAGCAATAGCTGGATGCCTTTGTTCATATTAGGGATTTCCTGGCACGTCATAAATTATGAGTCAGTTTTGGACTTTCTGAATAAGTGCGCCCTCCAGTTTTGAGTATGATAATCAAATACGCCCAGTGGAATATTTTCATAGAAAGATTCTAAATAAGGGAGACATAAAGGAAAATATTTAAACCGGATAATGGTGGGATAGAATGGTAAAATACGGAAGAATCCTGGGGGAAAAAACTGAATGTTTCTGAGACACTGCTTATGATTTTTTGGGGGTTAAAAAAAAGAGTGGATTTTTATCATTATGTGGTGGTTGTGTACACACTGCCAACACACATTTATTTTCAAACAACATGTAAAAGTGAATTTAGCATAGTATGTGCCCTTTCCAAACATTTCAACGGTGCATTAAAAAGAGCATCATGAACATTTTTCAAAACAACTTTTGAGTTTCGCAGAAGAAAGTCAGTCATGTTTGGAATGAAATTACTGGATATAATGATTGTTGTCAGTTTTGGGTGAATGATCCCTTTTTATTTCTAAGATTTGCTAAATTTGGACTAGCATGTGTGTGCTTGACTGCTTGTGTGCATGTCCATTAATCATGTTGAGTATTTGCTTAGAGTTAATAAATTCAGGTTTAACCAAGACTGTGAAATATATGAATGCTGAAAAACAGCACGAAAAAAAGGTCAGTGAGGGTATGTGATGCAGAGCACTGAACTGTAAGACCCTGACCACCTGCTGCGTGACTGCATCCCCTCACACCTCGGGCAACTTCATTGGGTCAAACACACTGGTTGGCCACAAAGTTTACTGAATTTCCATCTAACAAGATAGAACATCTTTTCTAAGGGCATTTGGTGCTGATTCTGGATTTAGGAAGAATGTGTTCTCTTTATAGCCACGTTTCTACATATTAATGAATCACACTGTAGATATTCCTCCATACTTAATTAAGAAATTAATAAATCATGTGTAAGAAGTGTTTCTAGTGGAATGCTTTTAATAAAAAAAGTAAATCCAATAAAAAGTAATCAAGTTTTTATTGCCCCCAGATGAGATATCCTTCTTTACTCGATCATTAGATCCAGATTTCCACAGCCATTTCTTTGTGTGTTTGCATTTAGCTCCTTTTATTGTGGCCAAATTGTTTTGATTTCAGAAATAACAGTTGATGGTTACACATAATTATAAAGAATGTAGCAAGTATCGATGCAATACAGATACAAATCTAAATGTCAGAGCCAAATGAGTCATACACGCACACAGCACAGTGAGTCAGCATTTCCCTGAGATTTATGTGAAGCTTAAACATTCCAGTTCCAAAAATTAGAAGTGTCAAGGAGATGAACAGGGCGCCTATGAGGTGAATGGCGTTACTATATACTGGCTTTTACTAGGCTATATTCATATATGCCGAATAATGCACACACATTCTTTGCATTTAGAATTACAACACATTTTGTTGCTTATTGCAGCATCTGAATCTTATTTTTTTTTATTGTATTTTTTTGGGTGAGATTTGAGATTTTGAAAATCTCAAAAAAATCAGAATTTTTTTTATTTTTTTATGAATTTTTAAAATATGTCTATAGAGCAATTTAAATAGCATTTTTCGTGATTTTGGTATGCAATTATAAAAAAATGATACAGTAAAACAACATGGAAATCACCCCAGTGGTACTTGGGAAGATGCAGAACAATAATCAGGTGGAGTTTGCAGAAAACAATTTGATTTAATGTTTTTATGAATTTTTAAAAATATGTCTATAAAGGCAATGTAAATAGCATTTTTCTTGACTTCGGTATGCAATTATAAAAAAATGATACAGTAAAACAACATGAAAATCATCACAGTGGTACTTGGGAAGATGCAGAACAATAATCAGGTGGAGTTTGCAGAAAACAATTTGATTTAATTTTTTTATGAATTTCTAAAACATGTCTATAGAGCAATTTAAATAGCATTTTTCTTGACTTTGGTATGCAATTATTACAAAATGATACAGTCAAACAACATGGAAATCACCCCTGTGGTACTTGGGGAGATGCTGAACAAGAATCTGGTGAAGTTGTCAGAAAACAATTTGATTTAAAAAAAATTATGAATTTTTAAAACATGTCTACAGAGCAATTTAAATAGCATTTTTCTTGACTTCGGTATGCAATTATCAAAAATAATACACAAAAATATCACTGTGTTACTTGGGAGATGCATAACAAGAAATGCAGAAAACAGTTTTATTTTTATTTTATTTTATGGATTTTTTAAAAACAAAAACATTTTACAAACCAATTTCAAGTGTTTTATTGAAACTGTCATACATTATGAATACAATTAAACAATAAAATAATACGAATTGCCTGTGATTTCAATTTGATACGCGATCCGGCCCACTCCTAAAAAACAAAATTGCAAACGGTTAGAAGCTTCATAGCTATCACTACCACGCAACGCAATGTAGACGCGCACCGACATTTTCGGCGTAACCGTGCTTTTCCGAAGCGCAGATGGCGTGACTGCAGTGCCGTGAAGGAGAATACGTTCATCTTACTGGTGGATTATTCTGTCACGGTTCACACGGGGATCCAGGAACGAGGAGACGAGGATATAACAAACAGGGTATTTAATGGATGACGAACGCACGATACAGGACCACAGGGAAGGACATCCAAACCAGCTTGACACACATGACATTAACAATTATCCACATGTAACATGGGGCAGAACAGACTATATATAGGGAGACATAACTGGAGACACCTGGGACATAATCAAGACACACGGCTGACACTGACTGAACTAATAATGACTGGGAAACAGGAAGAACCATATATGGGCACGGAAACAAAGCAGAGGAAGACAAAGTCTGACACTAACAAACTATACACTAACTAACTATACATATAATAAAAAAAGCACTTTCAATTTAATTTTCTGAAGTAGCTCTGGATTATATATGAAACTGTATGCTGACTAACAACCTATGAACTAACAACCTACCTAACTAAATAAATGCACTTTAAATGCATTAAATGCAACTAAATGCACTAACAATTTTCTGATAATCCGAGGAACTTTCTATTTACAAACTATAAACAAACAAACAAACAAACAAATAAATGCTGTTTTAACTTTTATGATAATCTGTGGAATTATGTACGGACTAACGAGCTAACAAACTATAAACTAACTAAATCCAACTAAACTAAATAAATCCATGTTTAAAATGTTTTAACTGGAAATAATATTTCGAACTTTCTAATAACTATTAAACTAACAAACAATGTACTAACTTGCTAACTAACTACATACATATACAGTACATATAAAAGTAAAAATGCACTTCAATTCCCAGTGAATATATCGAGCTGATCAGCGCTTGAGCCGTGTATCTGGTTCCTGTATCTTCCACGAAATGCACAGAACATCCTTTGTCCTTTGATGAGGATCATTGTTATACTTCACGGCAGAACAGTATGTCCTGGATATCTTATTGTACTGAGCATACCATAAGACCACCTGCTTTTCCAGGAAAGCCCCATAAGTTTCATAACCAGAATATTTTTACTTATGTATTGGAATATACGTATATGTAAAGCGGGTTTGACTGAATTAATTCCAGAAACATCAGCACACAGTAATTAAGACGACAGCCTTTACATATTCCACACATATGCAGGCAACATACTGAACACATTTTCACATACATCAGGCCTACGTTTGTTCAGTTTTCTACTTTGTTTAAACATTAGCAAAATATTTCATTAATGGCTGAGCATGTCTGGAAATGGTCAAGTTGGCACCGAGGATGGCAGCCGTGTTGCGAGCTCTGGGAAAACTTTGCAGTTTTTCGTATGTTTTATTTGTTTTTTTGTTGTTTTACGTGTTAGATGTTGTTAGTATAACTGTCTACGATAGAGACACGCTTTTGAACATTGGTTCCTCCATCGCGCAACGCAAACCGGACTTTGAGTTTTTGAATGCCGGTGGACTGTTCACAGACACGGCAGCGGAGCCCTTTGTGTGGGTTGCGAAATCGAGGAGACGCCGCCGACGCCGAAAAAGAGGGAAAAGAGCTGGCGTTCTCGTCAGACTGAGACGCCGTGCTTTCCGACCTCCTCTCCCAACAATTTTACTGGCCAACGTTCAGTCACTGGATAACAAACTCTGTGAACTGCGTGCGCGCATCTCATACCAACGAAAAACAAGGGACTGCTGTGTTATTTGCCTCACCTGGATGTCTGCAATGGTTCCAGACTCAGCCATCGAGCTCACAGGCTTCTCCGTGCACCGCTCGGATAGAGCAAAGGAGCTCACAGGGAAAAGCAGAGGTGGAGGTGTTTGTTTCTATATTAACAACTTGTGGTGTGATGAAAGGAACATACACTCTATTAAATCCTTCTGCTCCCCTGATCTGGAATTTCATACGCTTCTGTGTCGACCATTCTGGCTACCGAGGGATTTTACAGCCATCATAATCACGGCTGTTTACATTCCTCCTCAAGCCAACACAGACCAGGCACTCAGGGAACTGTACAGGAATATAAGTGAGCAGGAAACCGCGCACCCAGATGCAGCTTTTATTATCACGGGGGACTTTAACAAAGCCAACTTCAGAACAATAGCTCCAAAATACTTTCAACACGTCACCATCAACACGCGTGGAGATCGTACACTCGACCATTGTTACTCCCCCTTCCGGGACACATACAAGTCCCTCCCCTGCCCACCTTTCGGAAAATCGGATCACTCTTCCGTTCTGCTCCTGCCTGCTTATAGGCAGAAACTGAAGCGTGAAGCACCCGCCCTCAGGACAGTCCAGTGCTGGTCGGACCAATCGGACGCTATACTACAGGACTGTTTTGATCACGTGTACTGGGACATGTTCCGGGCAGCGTCTGAAGACGACATAGAGGCGTATTCAGATACGGTCACGTGTTTCATCAGGAAGTGTATAGATGATGTAGTTCCGACCAAAACAATCCGGATCTACCCCAACCAAAAACTGTGGATTAACAGCGATGTTCGATCAGCCTTGTCAGCGCGGACATCTGCCTTTAAATCCGGAAACACTGACGATCGGAAACAAGCCAGTTACGATCTCAGGAGATCCATCAAAGCAGCCAAACGAACATATAAAAACAAAGTTGAAGAACACTTCAACAACAATAACCCAAGAAGCATGTGGCAGGGCATCAACAACATCACAGGCTTTAAAGGGAATAAACCAGCTACTGTGAACATTGCCACCTCTCTACCGGACGAGCTCAACACCTTTTATGCTCGGTTCGAGGCTGATAACACTGCCCACACAGAGAGCGCTGCCGCAGAAGAGGTGAGTCCACTCACGCTTTCTGTCGCGGATGTAACCCGATCCTTCAAACGGGTGAACATCCGTAAAGCCGTAGGCCCAGATGGTATACCAGGCCGTGTGCTTAAAGCATGCGCTTTCCAGCTAGCTGGGGTTTTTACAGACATTTTCAATCTGTCCCTCTCTCTGTCTGTGGTTCCCTCGTGCTTCAAAAAATCCATCATTGTGCCCATACCAAAGAAAAATAAAATCACATGCTTGAATGACTGGAGGCCCATTGCTCTGACCCCCATCTTCAGCAAGTGTTTTGAGAAGCTTGTCAGAGACTACATCTGCTCTGTGCTGCCTGCTTCACTGGACCCACTACAATTTGCATACCGCAGTAACCGTTCCACAGACGATGCTATTGCCTTCACCCTGCACACTGCTCTCTCCCACCTGGAAAATAAGAACACCTATGTGAGGATGCTGTTCGTGGATTATAGTTCGGCATTTAACACCATAGTGCCTGCCACACTGGTTGCGAAGCTCCACACTCTAGGACTGAACAGATCTCTGTGCAGCTGGATCCTGGACTTCCTGACAGGCAGAAGTCAGGTGGTCAGAATGGGCAACAACACATCATCTCCCATCCTCAACACTGGTGCACCACAGGGTTGCGTCCTCAGCCCACTCCTGTACTCCCTGTACACACACGACTGTACAGCTACACACAGCTCGAATGTCATCGTCAAATTTGCTGATGACACAATGGTGATAGGCCTGATCACCGACAACGATGAGACGGCCTACAGAGGAGGTGAGTACCCTGACTAAATGGTGTCAGGAGAACCACCTCTCACTCAACATCGACAAGACCAAGGAGCTGGTGGTGGATTACAGGAGACAGAGCAGAGAACACACACCCATCACCATCGACAAGACACCTGTGGAGCGGGTGAGCAGCTTTAAGTTCCACGGCGTTCACATCACCGAGGATCTCACATGGTCTGCTCACACAGATGCAGTGCTGAAGAAGGCACATCAGCGTCTCTTCTTCCTGAGACGACTGAGGAAGTTTGGAACGAGCCCCAGAATCCTCAGGTCCTTCTACACCTGCACTGTGGAGAGCATCCTGACCGGCTGCATCACCGCCTGGTTTGGAAACAGCACCGCTGGCAACCGCAGGGCTCTGCAAAGGGTCGTGCGAACTGCCCGCCACATTGTTGGAGGTGAGCTTCCCTCCCTCCAGGATATCTACACCAGGCGGTGTACAAGGAAAGCCCGGAGGATTATCAAAGACTCCAGCCACCCGTCCCACAGACTGCTCTCTCTGTTGCCCTCAGGGCGACGTTTCCGCAGCATCCGATCGCGCACTAGCCGACTGAGGGACAGCTTTTTCCCTCAGGCTATCAGGCTAATGAACAGTCACAAATAACTCACCTACATCACACTCCCACTCACACAACATGCCATGCACTGCACTTTAACACAGTTCAACTGGACTACACACACACACTGCACTAACACAACCTATCTGCTATCACTGGACACCATACAATGCACATCCATGACACTGCATATGAATAATCTGTTGCACCTTTGCACATCTATCTGCTGCTCAACCAATCTGCTGTTAATTTATAATCTGTTGCACCTCACATTATTACTATGTATAGACTACATTATGTATAGATACTGTACATAATGTAGTTATTCCCTCGGTGTATAATGTGTCGCTGATAATTGAGTGTGTCTTTATAGTACACTATGTGTACTGAGTATATGTATGTGTATTTTGCACATTGTCTTCTGTACAGTCTGTAAATATGTACTGTCCATATGTAAATTGTTGTTGTTTTTTTTTGCACTGTCTGGAGCACGCTCGTAAGAATTTCACTCACCAAGGCACTTGTGCTGTGGTGATGTGACAATAAAAGTGATTTGATTTGATTTGAGAGGTTTTAGAAAGTGGGCACTTGATTCTCTTGCTTAGTTTGTTTAGTCTTCAGCTCAGAAAATCGTATAAGCTATTCATTTCAGTTCTGCTAACTATCAGCATCCACTTCGAGCCTATGACTAGTAATTTCCAATGGATGTGTGGTGATTATAACATCACTGTTATTATTGGTTTTATTACTGGTGTTTAATGGATATGTCTTAGGGATGTTCAGTAAGTTGTTCACTAACACAACAAATACATAAATAGACAACAGAGTTGAACAGGACATTTTTAATGCTGAAGGGGTTTGTTTTGATAATGACCAAAATTATATGTAGTGGCCGATGAAATCTTTTCAGTTTAGAAACGTTTTTTTTCAATAAATAGTTAAAAATATAATAGGATATACATTTAAGAAACATTTGCTGTAAACCAAAGGTGTATCTAGATCAGATTACACTCTGTACGCTACCATTCAAAAGTTTGGGATCAGTAGGATGTTTTAGTTTTGAAAGTCTCTTATGTTCAAGGCTGCATGGATTTGTTCAAAAATACAGTAATATTGTGAAATATTATTACAATACAAAACATCTGCTTTCCATTTTAATATGTTTAAAACGTAATAGAATTGTATTTTTATAATTTATATTAAAATGTAATTCATTCCTGTCATGCAAAGCTTCACTGTCACATGATCCTTCAGAATTCATTCTGGGCTGATTTGCTGCTGAAGGAACAATTATTATTAAAAAGGTTGAATACATTTGTGCTGCTTAATACTTGCGTGGAAACTGTGATACACTTCTTTTCAGGATTCTTTGATGAGTAAAAAGTAATTTTAAAAATAGAAATAGTTTGTAACATTGTACATGTCTTAACTTTTGATCAATTTAAAGCATCCTTGCTAAATAAAACAAAAAAGTATTAATTTATTTCTAAAAAATAAAAATATAAACTTTTGAATAGGACTGTATGCACACTGGCATGTGTGAATTTGTATGTTTGCTCATATAAGTGTGTGTAATTCCTTTGGGGTTGTTTGTTTTTGGGCAGAGCGTGACTGTTAGCACCGTCTGTTCATGTGTTGAAAGATCTTCAGTCCAGGGGTCTTGCTGAGCATGTTTAACCGAGCTGAGTCTCTTAGCAAGGCACAGGTTAAACATCATATAGGCTGGACATTTAAAACAAAGAAACATTATGATGTACAATGAATACCGGCGATAGCGCCCCTTATGGTTGAGACTGCAGCATGAACTGGTGTTGCATTATGAGTTGCAAATGTTAGCTTGATTTCACACTTCATAAAAAGCATTTTAATTCTTGCATTGAGTTTGTTTTAGGCCCACCATTACCACAAGATGCCCCTACTATATCACGTCCTCCTCCCTTCGCCTTTATTTTCCCATCCCTTTCATTTGACCCACATTTGTATCTCTCTCTCCTCCCTCTCTTTTGCTCTCTAAGATAAAATGTTAAGGGATGTGCTTCCCGCTGACTCCAAAATGGCCAAAACCTCATTTTAGTGTTTCATGGAATTCAGCTCCAGATGTTTACCAAGAAACCCTTTACACACTGACCCACAGCATCCCTCATGGATGAACCCCTGCCATAGATTTATTGACAGGCATTGTTCCAGTTTGTTCCTGAAAAGCAGCTGCTTTCTGAGAACAAGTAGGCAATAGTTTGAATTAAGCAGCTGTTTGGAATTTAACAAGCCTTATAAAGTTGTATTATAATTGAATTACAGTAACGAACTATATGTTTACAAAGTCAAATGAGGACTTTTGGTCTCCAAGTATTTTCATCCTTTATGAGCCCGATCACAAGAAAAAGTAATAGCGCACCTTTTCCAAACAATCCACATGATTTGACTTATCATTCTGTAGCACAAGAATTTAGGGGCAAGTTACAACGCAAAGTTTAGTACTTAAGGTTAGGGGTTTTGGAAAACCCATAACAAGAACCACTAATGACACTAAAGCACACAAACGGCCAAATTCACACCGCATAAACTCTGATTTTTGGTTTTACAGTAGAGAGAGGCGATACACATTCATGGTGTGATGTTAACCATAAATGGGAAACCCTGGGAAAGGATGAATGCTCTCCAAAGTGAAACACAATCATTCTCCGTCCAAGAAAACAGCAACAGAAATACCAGGCTGGGATGGCGACTTGGAAAAATATTTTTTACGGAGTGGCAAGAAGGAAAAATAAAATAAAAGCAAACAAAAGCTGTCGAGTTAAAAAGCAGAACGAACTGGTTCCCATTTATAGAGCTGCAACAGAAAAAAACATTAAGACTTTAAGAAATTGAGATGGCAGATTAATTAATACTTAGAACCTAGTAGAAAACCTGAGCCATCTCAAATACTCCCATTCATAAATAAATAAT
Organism: Gymnocypris eckloni scoliostomus; assembly: GCA_027564155.1. Classification (NCBI taxonomy): domain Eukaryota; kingdom Metazoa; phylum Chordata; class Actinopteri; order Cypriniformes; family Cyprinidae; genus Gymnocypris; species Gymnocypris eckloni. The sequence goes on along the minus strand of CM050412.1, from coordinate 18,850,488 downwards.
TTATTGTCATAAATAGATCATTTATTTATAGTCATTTTTATTGTCAAGCCAGCTTTTCATGTCCAAAGTGTTACTATACATAATAATTCACCATGATTGAAATACTACTGCTCTTATATTATTTTACATTTTGCATTCAATTTTTATTTTAGCTTTTACTTTTGTGAATTTATGGCATTTAATTTCACACTAATAAATTTACCAAAATCAGTTAACTCTGCAAAATCGGGACCGATATCTGTCAAATTATCCACAAACAGTGCTGAATCAATTTACACAGCATAATTCCCATGTCTGGCAGAAACTTTAAAAGAAAAGAGGTAAAAAGCTCAAATTTACTAATATTTACTCGATTAAAATGTATCATTTTGCACAATGTGAAACACATTGTTGCACTTGAGTTGAGCGCTGTTAACTTAGCAGCATACTAACATCACAGTTTTTTAAAAATCACTATTTATTACAGTCACCAGTACTCTTTTTCTTTGGGTTTCTGATGATTCCATGGCTTTTCTTTTGTATTGTGATGAACAGTACCTCAGAGAATAATGGAAATATAGGCTTGGTTCTGATTATCGTTTGTTGATTGGGTTTTGAGATGAGGAAGTTGTAGCCTACTTAAAAATGAAAGCAAGCTTGCAGTTCATTTTGTAAGATTTAGGCAGACAAAATTATTGGAGACTTATGGCATACATCACCAGAGGGAATTAATTTTTTACCAAAAAAAATGAATTATGACATTGTGATGAAACATTGTAAGGTCAAAAAACAAACAAAACAATTTAATGTTTAAATGGATAAATCTTTCACAATAAAACAACACCACAATAGCTTACAATAAACACTTACAATATAGACAGGGTGAAATTTGATTTCATGCCGACTTTTAATAATGATGGATTAGGTAAGGAAAATATTGACCATTCAAAATATAAATGAATTCAAAGCATTCTAAAAAGAACCAAACAAATTGTTAAATTAATAGTTGATATTTAAGAAAAAAAATATTGTTTACTCAGTATTTGTTTCACACAGTCTGTGTAAAGCAATATTAAATGTATTTTGAGGTTGTCTCACCACAGGAAAATGTGTTATTAACCGCCTAGCCAAATTTGAATGAAAAAAAACTTCCACGTCAATAAAATAAGTTATCAAAATCTTGAACGATTATGCTGTATTCTTAGTGAATGTGATTTCACCAAGTATAACATGTTTCTGGATCAACATCCCAAACAACCAATCATAATTGAGGGATAACCTTTCAGAAAATATCTGTTTTAGGTTTACGATCAGGGTTAGGCGCTTCTACAGCCTTGTTTATCAGCTATCATTTCACACTTATTTTAGGAATAAATTATGAGTATGGTTAGGTTTAGGGCTAGGGATTGGGGGACAGTAATGTTTAGAGATCGACCGATATATCAGTTTACCGATATTTTTCCCGATATTTAAGCATTTTGACCATTATCGAATATCGGTTTTGAAAAAAAAATATATATATTTTTTTATTTGTCACATACACAATTAGCGAGCCACTAAGCTGAGGGGCGTGGTGTTAAGATGCATACTGCCGGTTTAGCGAATCACAACACAATGGGCCAGCTAACCAATCTGAGAACATCGCGTATTTCTGAGGGAGGTGCGTCATTAAATCAGGAAATCATCAACTCGTTTAGAGGAGAAGGAACAGAGTGGTGTAGAATGTAGGTAAATTATGTGAAAAATTATGTTTTTTTTTATTTAAATGAAGCATTAAACATGTTAGACTGCACCCCATAAACACAATCAAGCCTAGAAAAAAAAAGAGTCAACCATACGCAAGTAGGTTTCAGTAGGCAACTGCATAGTTCACAATCTTTGAATTGTGTTTTCACCAATACATGTCTAACATTTATAAAGTGTTTAGAAACAATTATTTAGTTATCTGAATCTCACACTTTTTGATTGAGTGTCAGCACTTTTCCAACACTCTGTCTCTCATTAACATTCCTCTGGCTCATCTCAGAGTTGAATGGTAAATCATTAATTGTCCTTCCTGCTCTGCTGTGTGTCACATATGACAGCCATCACTGTGACACTCATTTAATGCTGGGTTTCATCGGTGGATTCTGGAGTGGGATAGAGGGAATGAGAGGAGGGGGTGGCGGAGTTGATTTATTTGTTTTGTTCCTCAGAGTGAGTTTTATAGAAAACAACACATCACTGATGGCATCGCCACTTTATATAATGAATCACACACAAATATGCATTAATGCACTAAACACGTACATTGCATTATTTATTGTTGGCATTGAGGTTTTCTGTCACATTACAAATTTTGGTTCAAAAGTTTGTCTTCCAAGCATATGTGTAGTGCATCTCGTACTAAGTGTTTGATTTGTTATAACAGAGAGCCATTTTAAACTCAAACTTTATAGATGCACAAGTAGACATATGCACAGAAATTCCTAATTTTTTAAAGATTTTCTATGCCTGTTTATGTTATGCACATGCTCCCCTTTGTGTAACAGCTGGGAAGCAAATTTTCTGAAAATATCCAAATTTAACTTATTTTAGGATACCATGTGTTTCTAATAAAATTAGATTTAGCTTCACTCCTCATGTTGTGACACAAAGACATCGTAATATACATATTGTATATTCAATAGTTGTTTTGCATTGCACATGGACAAATCTACGGCCATGCCTCTTGCACAGTCCGAACCAAGAAAGCGTTCAATGTGAAGCCTCTGTGCCCATTTTGCTGGCTAAAAATGTAAACAACATTATCAGATAAATTGAATCTAATCTCACAAAGACATTATTTTTCAGATCTGGCTCAAACAAACTCATTGCTTGTGAAGTACACCATCATCTTTCCATGGCACATATAGCAAAGCCTCTACATATTTCGATAGCAACTGTAATTTAGCCAGGAAGGAAACCAAATGCGCACTGCACTCACAGGCCAGAACCGAATATGTCCTGAATGTTTATGTGCTCTGTTCTTCTGTTGTGCCTCTCTCTCTTCAGGAACGAATAATTACAGTCACAGCATGTGACTTAACAGCGCAGAGATCAAATTCCACCATGTTATAATCACTTGCTGTTCGGCTATTGTCGCAGCAGCAAAAAAGAAAAAAAGAGAGTGAAGGTAATGGGTTTGGGGTAGCAGAAAAGATTAGCTTTTGCTAGGTTACAGAGTGAGATCAGAATGGAAATGAAGGGAGCTCAGATCGATTTAGAGAAAGCAGCCGTGGCGCACAGGTGGTTTGTCACTGTGAGAAATATCAGAAGTGAAACAGGCTGAACATAATAATTTTGTGTTTTTGAGATAAGCTCTCTGAGCTTCACTCTATTTTTGGAAAAGCTTTTCCGTGAGAGCAATTCTCAAGATGAAAATAGTGACTGAGCCCACAGTAGAGCATATAAAGCTGAAGGAATGTGTGAGATCCGAGCATGACTTCGCACTGCATGGTTTGAGTATGAGCTAAAACAGATGGAACAGACCCAATAAAGGTTTAGCCCAACACTGTCCTCATTCACCACATGCTCTCTTACACACACACACACACACACACACACACACACACACACACACACACACACCTTGCAAGTGTTAAGTTCACTATGGCTCTAGCTGCCTCGTAGTCTACTGCCTAGATAGGCAGTTGCCTTCTAAGGCAGCATCGAAATGGTTATGGAACCTCATAAGTGACCGAATTGGAACTCTACCAAGGAAGCATAACAAAAATAGCACTTGCAGAAGAGATTCCATCTAGCATGTTACTAAACTAAACTCTAATGAGCATAAAATTGCATAGCACACACTAATATCGGCTATAACGAAAATGATTTGTTCTTTCTGCCATTGAAAAAAAAACAAATCTAAATCAATCGACATTTCTCTAACCTTATCGTTTAAATAAAAAAGGTGTTTTTTTGCAATGCAATGTACGCGTTTAGTGCATTAATGCATATTTGTGAGTGATTCATTATTTAAAGTGGCGATGCCATCAGTGATGTGTTGTTTTCTATAAAACTCACTCTGAGGAACAAAATAAATAAATCAACTCCGCCACCCCCTCCTCTCATTCCCTCTATCCCACTCCAGAATCCACCGATGAAACCCAGCATTAAATGAGTGTCACAGTGATGGCTGTCATATGTGACACACTGCAGAGCAGGAAGGACAATTAATGATTTACCATTCAACTCTGAGATGAGCCAGAGGAATGTTAATGAGAGACAGAGTGTTGGAAAAGTGCTGACACTCAATCAAAAAGTGTGAGATTCAGATAGATTATAGAGGATATTAAGACTAAGAGACGCTTAAAATGTAGGTCCGCTGTTTGGCGTCAGTCCTTTGGAGCGCAGAGTTTTCAATAAACATTCAGCCAGCTGCAATAATATTCACACTCAGACTCGCACACACAGGCAAACAGGCGCTTCTAAATGCGATCCAATGATTTTGAGAAGTTACACGTTTACTGGCTTGCACTGATAAGGAATCATCGATATGATCCAAGTCAATAACCCGTAGTCATGGAAGGCACCATCAATCGCTATCTTATCAGATTGTACAGTCGGGCGCAGTTTGATTTTCAGTCTCTGTCCATACAGAAACACTCGGCAGGCGCTGTGCATTCCATTCCCAAAATGCTCCAGGAGACCAGAAGAGAGCCCTCACGTGACACTTCTCTAAACCGAAGGAATTCCTGAGGTATACAGACAGACAGACAATAAGAAATCATGAGCAGGAGAGCGAGGGAGAAATATGCAGAGTCATAAGAAAACTAATCTTAGTAGCAGAGGGTGCTGTTAGTGGGGTTGTGTGTGCTGGGGGGTATTTCCTTACCCCCTCTGCTTGTTTTCAGTGGGCCAGTCTCAACACTGGGGTCTGCAGGCAGGCCTGTAGGCCTTTATTTTCCCAAAGCTGGAGCCACCGAGCTGTACAGCCTGTACAGACTTTGTGTTATTACAGAGCAGAGGCAGAAGGGGTGTTCAGCGCTGAAGCAGCACAATCCAACATCCAACCCACACTCTAATCATCTCTTACCACCCAGTGAGAAGGAGAGATAGACTGAAAAAGAGAAAGGATGCAGGCCTGTTATGAAAATTCACGGGTCAACATTTTTCTCCCACAGGCCCAATTAGGAGTCACGGGGGTCAAGGTTACTAGTTGGATGGATGAATGGATGATGAAAAGTTGCAAATGGTCAGTGACGATTCTGTATGGATGAATGGGCTAATCTTGGTACAGCAGGTGTCATGAGACCGCTAATGCCTGACCACCCAAAGTGCATTTTCCACATTATTCTGCAGTGTTCAGAGAGTTCCTCTAATATTCATTGGTACAAATTAGCCTGGGCTGGTTTCATGTTTTATGTTTAGATTAGAACACACCTCATTATAAGTCACTGAGACCATTGTATTAGGTTTGCATTGTCATTTTTTGTTCTAAAAATAAACGGATGCATCGGTCAGGCCATTTCAACAGCTTACTTGGGGTATTTTGAGGCAAGTCTAAAAGCATTTCTCAGAGCACAATTTTTGTTATATTTGTGTAATATTTTGGAAATGTATGCAGTGAATTAAATAATGTTTTTCTTAAAATTTAGTGCACATTTTATTTGCTATAAATGTTTCCATAAATATTAAGCTGAAGTTTCTATTGTTAACAGTTTTCTTTTTGTCTGTATGTTTTGCATGTAACGTGACCCTAAAGAGGGTAAGTGGTTTGTATAATAGATGGATGGGTGTATCCAATAGACCATATAGTCATGTTAGACGCTATATTGAAGGGCTTACAGTCTTTTCAATGGCACACACTGTATCAAGAGTTTAGATGACGTAATTTTCGCAACACACCAATTTCAAATTGTTTTACAGTGTTTATTTTCATAAAGATGTTTTGTTGTTAAATAACAGTACAGTCCATTAAACACACTAGGCTACTTCTATCCTTCACTGCCTCGTTTTCAGTCTAGTGAAGAATTAAATATAGCGCAACCCTTACTATTAATTTTCAAAAAAATTCAGAAATCTACCATCATCAGAATATATGTGACCCTGGACCACAAAACCAGTCATGAGTAGCACATGTATAGTTGTAGCAATAGCCAACAATGTATGGGTCAAAATTATCGTTTTTTTTTTTTTATGCCACAACTCATTAGGATATTAAGTAAAGATCATGTTCCATGAAGATATTTGGTAAATTTCCTAGCGTAAATATAACACAACAAATTTTTGATTAACAATAGGCTATGCATTGCTAAGAACTAAATTTGGACAACTTTAAAGGCAATTTTCACAATATTTAGATTTTTTTTGCACCCTTAGATACTAGATTTTCAAATAGTTGAATATTGACAAAATATTGTCCTGTCCAAACAAAAACGTATTTATTCAGCTTTCGGATGATGAACAAATCTCAATTTCAAGAAATTGACCCTTATGACGGGTTTTGTTGTCCAGGGAAACCTATTTAATTGTTACTTTATTTGTTTATTAGTGAAATTGTAGTTCTTCTTGAGAAGTTGTTTCAACAGTTACAACTGTGACCAGGACACATACTTTCATACGTTTTTATTATTATTATTGGAGCATCCAAGCATTGAATGTGCTCGTTTGTATTACAAAAGTTCATAGTATTTTGATACAGCCTACATGATATGCTGTAACATTGAGCTAGTGGAGTCAACAGGTGTTAATTCGCTACCTTTTTCAGATTTCCAAATGCCAGTAAATAACTATAATGACCGTTCTAAAAGCCCTCGCAATATTTCCCTGTTTCCCTGTTCCCTACCCACGTCTCTTGTGTTGAATGGTTTCATTAAGGATGCGCGCGGTCCCTTAAGACCGAGACGGTGACTACATAAATCATACCGGGGGGAGTGACTTAGTGCCCGTGCTTTTCCTGCCTGTATAAAACCTGAAGTTCCACTTAAACTCACTTACAGATGGAGAGACCTAGCCGCTTCGTTAACAGTCTAGTAGTCAAACCGACGTGACTGCAGCATAAGCCAAAGCGCCGCTACTTTCCCAAGGCATATGTTGAGAGCTCAGGCTTTAGTGTAATCAAAAATCCAGGTGAGGTGATCTGACGCACCGTTTTTCCACGCATCTACCCCCTTCGGCGCTTCGGCTCCATGACGGGACTGTGTGCGCTCTGCCTGACTGCGCTGCTCGCAGCTTTCGCCCGGCGAACTGCAAGCGTCAGCCCAGTGGTCCGCTGTGAGCCATGCGACGACGGGGCGATGGTGCTGTGTAAACCGCTGCCCTGGGACTGCGCCGAGCCGGTAAAAGAGCCGGGCTGCGGGTGCTGCATGACTTGCCCGCTAACCGAGGGCCAGGCGTGCGGAGTGTACACAGGGCGCTGCGCTACCGGGCTGAGCTGTCAACATCGCCCCGGGGAAAGCAAACCTCTGCAGGCTCTGCTGGAGGGACGGGGCGTGTGCGCGAAGGCACCGGACAAAAAGCCCAGCGGCAATCCATCGCACGGACACGGTAAGCGCACACGGGTTGTCTGTAAATAACGCACAGTCGTCATTTCACCACTCAGCGTGAGCATGTTGATGTAGGCTACTGTATGCGCAGTGTGCTATTTATTCAATGACTTTAATTGGGAAAAATTGGGATTGCGATTTGTTTAGGCTAATAAATGATAAATAATGACCAGACTTGCGTTTCGGAGATGTTGGTTCCGATACACACTCGAGCAGTGGTCTATAGTTACCTCTTAAGAGAAGGAGATTTACTCACAAGTGTATACTCTGAATAACTTGTAATCTAACTTTTTTGGTTACTGAAACGTTGTTTATACATACAAGTAGGTGTTAAACACACATACTGTCTACACATACTTTATTTTAACAAAAACAGCTTAAACCAGCCTAAGATGCTCTTAGCTGGTCCCCGAGCTTGGTTGGGCTAATATATCGGATACAAATGATAAAGACCGGCATATCTAGACTGGGAGACCATGTAGGACCAGTAAACTATTTTATGATATTTTTTTCAGCAGTGAAGCCTTAATTAGTGGTGTCAGAGACCCCCCATAATTTACAGCCTGTGTATGTATGTGTGCTGTCTTAAACATCCCATCAAACACTATCCACATTATTGGACGTATGGCTTGTGTGTTCAGCTGTGTATCAGTGTGAGTTTACTCTGCTGTGCGTAACATGGTTTATATGTTCACAGGTTAATAATGCTGCAGGTCTTTTTCTCTTTCTCTGTGTGTGGGGGTGGGGGGGTTGCAGCACAACCACATCACTTCATTGCACTCATGCCCCAATATAGACATTAGCGTCTCTAAACAGGCTTTTTAGGGTTGTGGGTTACTCCAGATAAACAAGTTAAGCTACCCATGTTGACATGCTGATATGTATTTTCTGCATGACAACACATTCTGCTTGTGTTTTTAAGGCTGCTAGTGTAATACATCCCAACAGGTAATTTTCTGCCTGACGATATATTGTATTTTTAAACATGACTACTGGTAGGTCATCCTGAGCAGGTAGCTCAGAGTTTCAGAGCACCGGCATGACGCAGCGACCTCCGGTAACAGGCAGTCGTCATGAAGTCCAGCCACCGAGAGACGGCCCCACACTACCGCCGTTGTTCTCTAGGTTCAGCGCTACAGCAGCCTCTCTATGCTGTTTTATGTGTGTGGTGTGTATGTGTGTGTGCGAGCGAGTGAGAGAGCCAGAGATGGAGAGAGAAACAGCTCTGTGTATCTGTGTGTGTGCACTAAAATTTGGCTTCGCCAACCCAATCGTTAAGAATGCCACATTCATTTATATATAGTCTCTGCAGAAGAGTGGAGATCACCGTTTTGTGAATGATGCTCTCTAGCTGTTTACTGGCTCAGGAACTCCGCACTCTCCATTGACAGGGTCAAGGAACAAGCGAAATGGACATGATTGGCATAGGATTTCTAACAAAGTAATTTCCTTGCGGGGGCGAACACAATAGATCCAGCAGCACCTGTGTTGAAGGTTTTATTGTGCGTCACTTAGTACGCATATAGCTTGCACCTAGCCAACACATTAATCCTAGTGAATTCCTTGAGAGAGGAACCCGAAGAACCAAAATAAGTAGCGTTCTTGGTCTTAACTGACGTCAAGCTAGCCGACTGAATTTGTTTTTACCCTGTCGAGTTATTTGACAGAGCCGCTGTGGTGTGTTGAAGCAATCAACCATGACATTGTCACACACACAAAGGCTATTGTTAGGACCCAGAGTCACTTTTAAAAAGCAGTTTGGGGGCGCCAACTGTTTTACAGCAGTGCCTTACCACATGTTTTCTCCCTCCGCTGCCCTTTCATTTGAGCCCATGCTGCTTTTCAGTGCTCCTTTCCCATCATACCACACTTTATGGTAATTACACACTCTGGCCAACCAGAGAGCAGGGCTCCATTGCCATGGTGTGCGTGGCTCCACCCCATGGCTCTGCCACACATGAATTATGATATTTTTGCAGGGCTTGATTGGTCTGGTAGCAGTGTGGCCCAGCGTAATTCTGGGTGGGAACTGTGGCAGAGCAAGAGGAATGAAAGATCATGAGGTTATGAAGTTGTTTGTGCATATGCAATTATATACTTAATCGTGCAGATTTCTCAGAAGAGGCAGATTAATTCTCATCCCGAGCCTAGATAGTGAAATTCCCCTGCCTTGTGCCTAGTCACTCATTTTTACTTTTGAGAACAAAATCCCTGCATCTGTTTCATCCTCTCATTCACGTTCTACCCGTTTCGCCAGAATGATAAATTGTTTGCTCATTTGGGATTGAACAAATAGTGAGGTTGAATGACTCAAAATGGGCCACTAGTTGCTGGAAAAAGGCATAACAAGTTCTAAAAGTTTACATTGGGGTTAAATATTGATGTTTTTCAAGTTCCTGAATTAGATAGCCCTCCATTCTCCTCCTCTGTCCTGGATTTGTTTATGTGGAAGGTATGGTGGGTCATGCAAGGGAAGCAGGCATCGACATGTTGCACATGTTATTAGCTGTCATTGCATGCGATCATTACAATAGCTTACCTTGTTCGACTTGTTATGTTACAGAAGTTGCTGTGGATGTTGTTATTGTTGTTGTTGTTATGTCATAGTCAATGAAGGCATAGTTTAATTCTGGTTTGGAGAGCTGCTTTCATGGCTACAGAGGAGTGTTTGGTGTGCCAAGTGCGCACTTACTCCCATACACACAAGGAAAATCTGTTTTACTTAACTCTTCCACTCTGCTGAACCCTGTCCACTATCTCCACAGCCCTTCACAATATGCAGATCTTGTGAACCTTCATCTATCTCGATGTGCCAGTCCTGTTCCACCACCCTCTCTCTCTTTCTCTCTCACTTTCCATATTTAATAGCCCATTTTGTTTGTCTTTCTTTCTAAATATCTCTTTCTCCTCTGCTCCAGCTGTTTATTAGTCTCTCATTCTGCGAGAGCTCTGCTTTGTTTTGTAAGGCCAGAGACTGCATATTTATTCAACAGACAAGAGCTGTAAAACCCAAAGAGGACAGCATGTTTAAACAATGCCATAATTCATCTTCGCCCAGAGCTCTCGCCAGGCATTTGTTGAAGCTGACAAATGCACTCCTCGCTGGACCATTTACTGGTCAACTGCTTTTGCTTGCATTTGAGAAATTACCATGCAGTTAGTAAAAACAGAAACTAGAGTGAAATTTGGGACATCTGTCTCAAATGCTTGCAGTTTGTACACAGTAAATGGCTGCTCAAAGGCACATTTGAAAGAGTGATGAAGTTGTCCTGTGAAATATGTGCTGGTGACAAGCTCCCTACCTTTAGCTTATTGAAAGAGGTTTTCTTATCAAAATGACATACAAGAGCAAATATTTTTTTCTGGGGAAATAAAAGGCAATTTGCATCAACATCTACTTACTGTATCCTTGCTCGAAACGTATCAAGCCCCTACATTATGTAGAGATATCTAAGAATGTCCGTGCTGCTCTTTTCCATAAAAGGAACATTGGTGACTGGACGTGGTCATGCTTCAAAAAGGCACCATAAAAGTAGTCTATATGACTTTTGTGCATAAAAAGGCATACAAATGTTTTCTGGGAGGAACGAAACCACTTTCAACTTGCCATGCATTTAAAAAAGAGCTTTCTAATCCTCTTCATGTTTCTGCACATTCCAACTTTGCACCTTCATGATACTGTGTCTGTATATGTAGGAAGAAACCAATGGAATTTGTGTATGGTGTCAAGCGTGCTATGCTTTATAAAGAAGTTATTTCATACCAAAACATTACACAAAGCCTTATCACATTTTTGAAGCTTAACAGCCACTGGTTACCTTCCACTTTCATTGTATGTAAAAGAGCAGCCTTATAATTTATATCTATAAATTCTTTTGAGTTACAAAATACCACTTGTTTTTAATGACATGAGTAGATGATGATAGAGGTTGAACATTTCTCATAATGGATCTAGTAGTTAAAAGTAAATAATAATTAAGTGAAATAGGGATGTTGATACATATGCACTAATAATACATCTAAATGTTATTTAGTAGGATAAGTATAGGGTTCACGTATGAGAGGAAATTACATTTAGACCACAATGAAATCACATTTGCATTGAATAGATTTTGTGAGCACCGATAGAAATGCTTCAGCTGGGCACAGAGAGGAAAGCATGTGATGTTTGTTGGTTAGACCATCCTATTGGATCATGTTAGTTGGAGGCAGTCAAACGATTCGTTCTGTAGCCGTATTTGGTTTCTGGGTTTCGGGTCAGGTGGTCTGTCCTCTGCTTATAACGGTTGTAACTTGTTGCACTATAAATACACTCACTCCTCCACTTCCCCATCCCCCTTTCTATATCTTTCTCTTTTGCTACTATTTTCTGTGTCTTTCTTATTAGCTTTTACACTTTCTATTGTACATGCTTGCTTGTAAAAGCAAGTAAAAAGCCTATTCTGGTGGGGATGAATCTTAGAATAGAGCTGTTCAGTCTGTAGACCTAAAAGCTGGAAGAGAATTTTTGCAGTTTTTTAGAATAGCAGTTTTTCGATTTATGAGTGAAATAAGGCCTGTGTTAAACATTACTTGCAGAGACTTTCACATTTTGTTCTATTCCATAAATTACACAGTCATAACTCAACACTGAATTTGGAAGCATCTGTTTTTTTTCAGAAGTAAATGTTTCTAAATAATGACTACAAGTACCGCATGGTTGACGAATCGGACACCAATTGTAGAAACTTTTAAATAAAGCATTTTAAATAAACAACAACTTCACAATTCTGATTTTAGGTAGGGCTCAATAAGGTTGTGTTCACACTTGGCATCTTTTTTGACTATAAAAGTTGCTGAGCGCTTTTTTAGTAAAATAAAAATGTTTTGGTTGCAAATAGCAGCCGAGGGAGGCTTTTGTTGCTATAACAACAGCTGCAATGGTAGCCAAGCGCTGTGTGCTGCAGAAATGTTGGCTTTTGAAGATAACGGGAAGGGTAATGTTGGTTCACAATGATGTTTGTGGGACATAATACGGGGAAGGATGTATGGTGGTTCCAATAATTTAGTCCAGGAGCTCAGGTTGGATGATGCATGGTTTGCGGCATATTTTAGACTAGATAGAGTTTTGTGCTCATATCATACAACTCCGAAACTAGTACGATAAATCTACCAGCTATCGTCTCCTTTTTTCTTGTTTTTTTTTGTTATGGAAAAGACTCGCTTGTCATTGGTCTGCTGTCAAAAAGGCGCTTGGCGTAGGACGTTTATTTCAGAAAAGTTGAACTTTTTTCAACTTGAAAAGACGCTCTGAAAAAGATGCCGACTGTGACTTTTTAAAAAGTGCTCAAGACTTTTTTGAAAACACGGTTTACTCCATAGGATTATAATGTAAAACAGACGTTGGCAGCTTCAAAAAAGACGCCAAGTGTGAACATAGCCTAAGTCTTTTCAAGTAGTATTAGCCACATTGAACCTTACTCATAAATTTAAAACCACCATGCTAAAACCCCAACCCATAAGAAATTCCCAGGGAACATATGGAGAAATAGCCATCTTGACTGGACAACAAATTGATGTCATCAGTGATCTACTCCATAAACAAATAGATGTTTAGACCAGTCCTCATTAAACACACTTAAACCAGCTAATCAAGGTCATCTAGAAGCTTCTAGACAAGTGTATTGAGGCAGGTTAAAGCTAAAGTTTGCAGGACACTGGCCCTCCAGGAGCAGGATTGGACCCCCCTGTGCTATTCTGTTTCATGTGAAAAGATGCAGTTTTACGAATGCTGCTTTTGTTAAAAGTCAGATTGTACATATGTATTAATACACTTATCTTTTAATTCAGATAACCCTGAAGAGGAAGGAGAGGAACATATCTCCAATGGTTCCAGGGCAATAGGCGCCGGGGGAGCTGAGACGGTCCAGGACACAACAATTGTTTCCGGAGACACGCAGGGTGGGCCGAGGATGGCAATAGATCCCATAGATCCTATACCACACCCCAAAAATGAGATTATCAAAAAAAATAAAATAAAGAAAACTCAGAACTTTAAAGAGGAACCAGTTTCGAAGTGGGTTCCTACAGATATTAACAACTTTACTCTGGAGCCAAAGAAAGAAACTGAATATGTAAGCACACACTGTTCTTCCGCCAACATGCATTTTTAAGACAAAGCATGTATTGAAGTGGACTACATTCTATTCACATTCTACTTGTTTGCATATCCAACCTCCTCACATGTTTGCAAGTAGGATATTTCCTGTAATTCTGCATTATCTGTGTGTGTACAGGGCCCGTGTCGTCGGGAGATGGAGAGTGTAATGAAGAATTTAAAGATCTCAAATGTGCTGAACCCAAGAGGCTTCCGCATTCCAAACTAAAAAAGGTTTCTACAAGAAAAACAGGTAATTACTTTTTACCCGAGTGTCTTGAATTTTCTTTTGCAGATGCTTTTTATTTAAAGTCACTTACTTTGCACCAATTACAGGGCCTACCCCCATGTGGCTAAGTACCTTGCTCAAGGGGGAAATAGGCATTCTATTTTTAGACCGTCTGTACCTGGGCTCAAACATGCAACCTTTATGTAATCAGCCCAGATTCTCAAACTATTATTCTACCACCATCCGTGTACAAGACAATAAGTAACTGTCATGGCAACTGTCACAACAGTATGGGAAAAGTAGGTGGGGGCCTATTTTTATGAGCATGCTGGTTCTTGAAATTATCTGTTGTTTCCTCAACTGATGGGGTGCATGAGTGAGTCTGAACAAAGTGTTTTTTTGGGGCAAATGCAATTCTCGTAAATGTGTGAGTCACTCGCAATCCCCTATTAAGAACATGTGTCAAAAGGCCTTGTCTGAATGGCCCTAATGAGTTTGGGTGAATTTGGAAAACCTCTCTGACAGATACCACAGTGACCCTGAAGGCCTAATGACAACACTGGAGAGCTGGAGAGATAGAGATGGAAATGTTTCAAAAAGAGAATGAGATTTCGAATAAATGTGAAAAACGTGTTGCTTAGGAGCTGCTTCGTGCTGAAACTACAGAGTATGAAGTCTACCCTGATATGCACACATATACCCACACACATGCTTAATAGTATATGGTTCCATTGAACATGTAACCCATTGAAGGGACCCTGGGTTTATGGAGAAAACAGGCTGTGATCTAGGGCTAAGAGCTCAGAGTGGAGAGAAGTGATAAGTTCAGGTCTCAAAGACCTGTTCTGCAATCCTTAAGGGGAAAGACAAGGGTCTTGCAGATGATTTGCATGAGTATCTAAGAGAGATTCATAGTGGCACCTATATCAAATAAAGTTTTGGAGACCATTCTCATGCTCCAACAGTAAGTGTAGGTGCAAATCTGGCTTTGACATTTTCCAATCCTGTTCCTGCCCTCTGTCCATGATTATCCTATGTCCATTTAAAATTCATGTTAGAAAGAAATGACAGTGACAGGTTAAAAATGTAACTAATCAATATAGAGTGGTTTTACGCCGCCAGAAACATACTTGAGCGCAAACAACATAAATTCAAACCATGCCACGTCCTTTCCTGTATCTGGCTTGCACAAATATAGTCTAGATTGTTTTGTACAATCAAACCCCTATGCTTGGATCTCTGGTAATAGTAGAAGAACATCTGTGTGACAGGCTTTGTCCGCACATAATGAAGATCAATCTGATCAGATTCCTCTGACTGACTCCAACTGAAATTTCTTTGCTTTCATCATGGTGATTTTAAACTGAAGCCCAAGTCTTTGTCGACCCTAATATCACAGTCATTCATTTTTATTTTGGAATCAAAAACAAACATGCACAAACTCCGTGCATACACACTGTCACACTCACACAAGTGAACTGTAGATGTACTGGATGCCTAGGGGTCCCTACACTCCCCGGAATAAGATCTCTTATGGGAGCGTTTGTAAATGTATGTGTGTCTGAAGGCCATTCCTGGGGAGAGCAGAGTCCAATCCGTGCTAATTTTAGCCTTGATTATATGAATTGGCTCAGTGTGTTAGCCGAGGCCAGGCATGCCTGGGCCCCAGCACCGCCAACCCCCCTCTTACCTTCCCAATCCAGACGCACCTCTCACCCAGGTTACTGTACTCCTGCACTGGGTTGGAGCATTGCACGGCCCCCTGATCTACTGGCTTTCCTTGCTCTCCCAGGGCCAGGCAGTCCACTTAAGCTCTCACGCTGAATAGGATCTCAGTGATGCGGGGTGAGAGACTAGAAGAGAATGCCAGGCATGCTGGGAATGATCCAGGGTGCACAAGCTTCCACTCAAACACGAATAAACAGATATGGTCACCCATGCACTAAACACACACCGTACAAATATTTAAAACTACACTTTGCAAAGACACAGGCTTTTCCAGAATAGTTCTTCTCGGACTATCAGTTCCCTCTGATTCTGACTTGGAGACTGCTGATATATTCATACTTGTTATTTGTCTAGTCTCTGTGCTTGCAGTTGCACCAAAATGACTAAATAATGACAATGTACTCCAGGGGCAGCTTTTATCCCAAACGGTATACTACCTAACAGACACAAACACACATGTACACACTGCTCGTATAATCTCGTATAGCCTGGCAAATAAAATAACCACCATTCTAATTCACATGCAGTTGTTGCATTCACATATTGTGTGTGTGTGTGTGTGTGTGTGTGTGTGTGTGTGTGTGTGTGTATGTATGTATGTGTGTGTATTTTATGAGTCTGTGTTTACCCTGTGGCTGCTTTTAATGCCCTTCTGCCTTCCTGCTGCCCATAAGGGCATCATTATGGGCCAACGTTGACTGAGGCTTGCTTTGTGACAAACACAGACACACACACACACACACACGTGTGTATATATATATATATATATATATATATATATATATATACATACAGTTACACAGACACGTACACACATAGTCTCTTTCTCTTTCTCCCTCTTTTACATAAATATACATTCACAAGGCAGGTCTGTTGTGTTGCAAATCGCCATGCTGACGGGCCATTCTGTCTTTCTCTGATACAGACACATACACACATGTATAGACATGCGGTAATCAATCATCAATCATGCTACTATGCGTTTTAAGGGTATGTACAGTATTGTAATATGTAATGTACGGGACACTCTGGTCATATGGAACTGGACATTCACTATGTTGTTATGTGAAGCAAGATTTGGGACTAATTCAATTTCACTCGGGGGCAGCAAATAAATAGAAATTGTGCGTTCAACAAATACTCTTGTTGCTCATTGCGTCAGTTGAGAAAATACACATTGATTTACATTACAAATATCACTTTTATTGCCTGGTTAGGACACTGCAGTACAATGAAATACCTAGCGTTATTCATTATTAGTCCCCCTTGTATCAAACAGAAAGCATCTTGTGTGTCTGTACAGTCTGAATGGAACATTCCCATAATACATAGTAACTCAGCAGTAGTTTCCTGCAGGGCTTAATTTGTGCCGGAACAAGCAGGATCCGGATCCACCTCCTCTGGAACTGGATCCAGCACCTATTTTAGTGGATCCCCCACCTTATACGCCCCTGCAAGAAATTGATGCAATGACCATATGTTTGATGAATAATATTATAATATAACATTGATAAGTATATTAATGTGGTCGATAACATGCAATATTAAAAAGGTAACCATAATTCATTAATTATTAGGAAAGGCCTTTTTATAGCTAATGTACGTTTGTTTATAAGCAAGATTGTGATGCATTTTTTTAATTTATTTCATACGATTTATTTATTCCAGTCCTAGTTCCGGGACTTCATAGTTTACAAATTAAGCACTTGCTTCCTGTAGTGTACAGAATGAGTGTCATTCTTTCTCTTTTGTGCAGACACAGACAAACTTATAACCAAAAAAATGAAAAGTCTAGTGATACAGTATGTTACTTATTTAGTCAAATACAAATATTTGTTATAGCAAAAACATCAAGTGGCTGCGGAGACAATTGAAAGGATGAGTGTAGATTTTGAAGCAGCAGGTTTCATTCCCAGACTGCTCTTGTTCTGCTTGAGGTATTTTAATTTGGTACTCTTTCAATAAAAACGCTTTTGATCTCTTTTTCACTCGATCTCTCTCTGACTCATCCACTCCTTCTTCGCACAATGTCTGTTTATCTTTCTTTCATTAGTTTGTTTCCTCCTTTTCCCTTGTGTCTGAAAGAATAGATTTTCACTAATGAATGTACCACATGAAGATGTGTGTGTGTGTTTCGGTGGGTGTGCATGTTTGTGTGTGTGTATGTTTTAGTTTTGCCTGTGTAGTATAACTAGCTCCAGATGACTTTGAGTCTATGCCAGTTTCATAAAATTGTCCTAGAAGCCCTTTAACAGTCCATGGCAAATATTTTAGCTAGGTCAAAGTTAACTTCTCACTTTCAACTGTTTATATGAACACGAAATCTCAGTTTCATCAGCAGAAGACTGACAGAGACATTTAAGCCTCCCATAAAAGCAAAAGGAGCTTGTGTGTGTTTGTGTATGTTTATAAATGTTGATATTCACAAGTAGTCAAAACTTGCATGTAAATAATCAGCAAATGCAAACACAGGAGGTACGCACTGCAGATAATTTTACAATTCTACGTGCATGCGTGCGTGCACCTTGCTGTGTCCGTTAAATTCCCCTGAACCACAGAAAACTGTTTGTTTGATGCACTAATTTTTCTATTTCTCATAAACACACTCACTGTGAGTGGCAGGCATGCATTCTTCCAACTTAGATGTGATGTTTGACTTGCACATGTCTCCAAGTCACTGCCAAAGGAGAGAAAGACAGGCAGGAGACAAATAACTACACTCAGTCATGAGCCTAATCATGTTTTGATATTCAACGTGACATTTGTTCTTAGTCGTTGTAATGGTAAAACATTTACAGTTATTGCCTATTCATTTTTTAAAGATTAAAACATTTTAGATAACTATTTAGTCAAACTAATACAATCAATCGGAGGGATCCACATTAGATAGCACATGCTCATCACAACTAACAATATCTTGTTGTAGCTAATCAAAAGAGCTTTTCTTAACTATCTTTTGCTAGTGCTAAGCTAGTAGACTAAAGCCTAAAGTACATTCAGTTCTGATGCAAACGCTTAGCATGTGCTTTTTAAATCCTTGTCCAGTGTCTGCGCTATTTCTCTGCAAAATCAATAAAAATGTCTTTGTACTCACACAAGTGCTCGTCAATGCAGGTGTCTGTTGTTGTTGATGTTTCCAGTAGTTTGTTGCTGATGTTATTGTTGTTCCATCTCTTGTTCTGTTGTTTTAGTGCAAGAAAAATCAAGCGAGTACTGTACTGAAGATTTTTCACACATCCTAGTGTTCGTATAAAATTTTGTAAAGAGCTGATAGCTTTCTAACCAAAGGCTAACTGAAAACACAGGAAATGTTTAATTTGAACATTAGCTTCTGTAATGTGATATGTGAGGTATCACTTCATCATTAAGACTATATACACTGTAAAACGATCTTCTTTTCTATAATTTCAGGCACAATATAATGCTTTTGATGCATTAGCATGTAGCATTAGCATGCACGCACAGTTCAACACAGCCTTTCCAAAGTATACTCTATTTGATATTGTGCATGAGGCTTTCGACACATGCACACTAGAAAGATTAATTCTTGTCCAATGTCTGTGCCTTTTCTTTCCAAATGTTAAGTGTGATTAAAAATGACTATGCACTCATTTAAAATTGAATTGCAGATATATTTTAATCCCGTCTCACACGCGCTCATCAGTGTGTGTGTGTGTTCTGATGATAAAATTTGCATCGCACACAGTACGCATACCTTAGCATATACGTAAAAAACCAAGTATACTTTGGGCTTATCAAATAAAATTTTGTCTCAGCCAGTAGAATTGCTTTGGGGTCCAAAAGGGATAGATCTTTGTGAGGGATTCTGGGATTCACATTAAAATAATAATACTAAATAATTGCGCCCTAAAAATGTAAATTGACACTCCCCAAAAGCCGTTGAATAATTCACACACTGAATATAAATTAAATGGGATTTATTTATATAGTTGTGCAAATTATATATATTTCACCTACTTTTCCTTACATACTTCCCCTTAAATTCTCTCTGGCATTCCTTTACCCCAATCTCTCTCCCTCGTTCTCTCTCTGACTCTAGTATCCGTGTTACTCTCTCTCACCTAAGTGCGATGCGATGAGAAATGTGTGTTTATGCCACTGTCTCTTCCATTTGGAGCATGTTGTCTGTTTTGCATATACCCGTCCAAATATCATATGGTTATACATTTCTCTTCCTGTCTCACCCACTCTCTCCGCAGTGCAGTCCATCCAAAGGGCGCAGAAGAGGCTACTGCTGGTGCGTGGACAAGTATGGACAACCCATACCCGGCTACGACGGAAAGGAGAAAGTCCACTGCATTAACATGGAGACAAAGTGAAGGGAAGAGAGAGGCAGAGCGGTGGAAACAGGGAGACAAAGAGGGATATCTCCCCTAAAGAACTACATGAATACAAATGCAAAAGTGCTGTCCCAAAGCTGACCTCCCACTTGTATGCTGAGGCATTGACTCACGTGACCAGCAACTCACTTTACACTTCAGGAGAGTGGGGAGAACGAGAGGAGAAGACAGAGAGAGTGTCATGTGTTTAGTTTTGGACTGTATCCTGAGAGGGAAGTGTGAACAGAGTCAAAAGTACAAGCAAATTTTAACTCAGTAACAGCACGCTATGTCTGAGCATATGTACTCTTGTGTACACGAGGGACGTTGTGTACTTGTTCCGTCTCTCTTTTCTGCTACAGCATGTATCACTCTCTGCCAGCGGCTCTCTCTGTAAGTCCTACTTCCTGTTTTTGCCCTCCTGGTGTAGGGTCGTTTAAACTGGGCATGCTCAGTGGCATTAGGCGGCTCTAGCCATAGACTCCATCTGAAGCACAAGCACTTCATGCACTTTGGCCCCTCCTGAACATGTACTCCAGCCTGTCACTACGGGCAACAGATAGATAAAACAATTCGACCAATTGTAAACGATTCTATACCAGGACATACTTAGATCAACGCCCATTTTGTTTATATTATCTTACATCGGACGCAGAGCTTTTAGCTTGTCTTGTCGGGACAGCGTTGATATGCTCCACGTGGGCGTTATCTCACTTTCAAAACATCATGAAGCGCTTTGAATATAAGATTGATGCTCCAGTTGCTGACTATCATTGTCTATAACATTTCTAAATCTTTGCTGAAAGCATGTATTTTGTGCAACGTCCTTGTTCATGGGTTTGAATGTAACCGTAAGCTACAGTGCCCTGAATTAGCGCTAAATCAGTGTAGCTATGGCAGTTTGTGAAATCGATGCCTTAACAAAAACCGTGTGGAAATGTGTCGTTGGTTTTCTCGCCCTCTGTCTCTCTAAAAATCCATATCGATCACCCCAGTAGGAAAGCTACAGGCTAACATGGCGGCCATGTTGGATAACCAGGGCTAGTGTTTTTGTCTCAAAACTGACCTCCTGAGAAAAGACTTGAAAGGTGGAGGGTGCCAGAGAGGTAGCCCACACGTTAGCTTATTAGCATAGCGTCAACAAAAAGCTCACCCCTTTCCCAAACAGCTAAAGAAAAGACAAACAAAAATGTTTGGTGCTACACCTTATCTGACTTGATTATGGGGAAAGAGCATACGAGTGTGCTAAACAATTAGCCCTTCCTTAATATGTTATTTGTCTTGTAAACAATTTTTTTATATGAATATGTATTTTGTTTCAGGCCAGCTAAAGAGGCATGTGAACTTTATGCTAAAAAGATTATTTATCCAAGAAAGAAATATAAGCTGATCCAAACTATGTCTTTGACAACAATTCAGTGACCCGTTGATTGCACAGTAGTGAAACATAGAACTCAGCATATTTTTGGGAATATAATCACTAAAGCCTTTTGTTTTTGTTTTAGGTTTGTTGTTTATCTACAGTGTCTTTTGTTAGCTTAGTGAAGATGCTGTCCTCGAATCGTTTTGTGTAAGGTTTCGTTTAAATCTTCAGGTTATGTAGGCCTTCTATGGTATGAATTAAGCTAAATCTAAGCTTAACTTTAGCTAACCTAAGCTTAAGTAAAGTGAACGCTAAGATTCAGTAAAGCTGAGGCCAAGCTTGTGTTTCAAAGAACATCAAGGTCAATGTTCAAGCTAGTTGATCTTGAAGAAAGCTTGCCACCCTCATTCTGTGCAATGCCAGGGTCTCTCACCGGCAAGTCACTTTTAAAGATCCCTCCGTTCACGGGTAATAGCTTTTTTTTCATTTAACATTTTGATTCTTTAAAAAGCATTTTATGTTACTAAACTAGAAATTATACAGCTATTACTTTCTTCAAGAAAGGAAATGTTTTTGTTCAAATATAATTTGTATTTAATGCCTTGTGTTTTTTTGTTTAAATAAAAAATGTAAACACTTTTTTTTATCTACACGATGACAGACTGTAATTTCATAGCTTCAACAAAATTGAAGGGATTGTTCAACCTAAACTGAAAAGTCTGTACATTTTGTACATAGAGTTAAAGTCAGCGGAGTCCATTGTTGTTCAACTGTTGTCAAGTTCAACTGACAAAAGCAGTTCTTCAAAATATCTTCTTCCACAAAATAAAGAAATGCAGGTTTGGAATGACACAAGGGTGCGTAAATGACAGATTTTTGTTATTCATGGGAGAACTATTCCTGAAGTATGCACTTCGGATTTGTTTTTAACATTTGGAGCCCATTCATTCATTTTTAGATAAGGTGACTAGTGTCACCGTTTCAAAACAAGGCTTCTTTCACAGAAAGCGTGCATGTTAGCTACAGTAATTTTGTCATTAGTATAACAGAGTGGCAATGGAGATTTAAAATCTCATGTGTGTAACGGGTCAACATCTTTGAACCGCTTCATTTCACACTCTAGCTTGAGCCCCACACAGGTCATTACTCCTCAAATCTATACACAGAGACCCCATTCACATTAGCATAGTTATTCGCTTGTCTGAGCCATGTCAGCGAAGCCAATTCTCAAAAAAGAAGCTACGATGCCACAATTCATGAAATGAAATCGCTCATATAGATGAGGTCAAACACTCAGGAAGGTACTTTTCCCCTCTTAACTTAATTTTAGGTGTCCATAATAAATTCTAAAATTGCATGAAAATACTAATTATAAAACCACAAACAAGGTGTTACAATTACTTCCATATTGTGTTTGTTTGCTACTAATCGAGTAAATTAGACACCCCTAATGTTAAGCAGGGCTGGTTTATTTCAATGAAGCATCTAAATTTTGCCTGCTGCGGTTTATAAAACTAAGATAAAGGTGCAAATGGTGCCATGGAGGCTGGTTCTGAAGGAGGGGGGTACTGCTGGTTGGAAAAAGGGGAAGGCGGGTACTGCTGGCCGGCCAGCACAAACACAGCCCAGGTTAAAGGCACCGTAGAGAGAGAGGAGCCCGGTTCCCCAAAATAAAGAGCTAAAGTTAGTCCGCCCCATTTGAGATAACCACGATAAGGACACACATACATGGCTCTGCCTGCTGGCAGTTTTAAATATAGACAAGACAGAACATAATCAAGCTTGGCAGGGGAAATCGAGAGAATTAAGAGATTTTTTGCACTTTGTGGTTTTTGTTAACGAGCTTCCCATTATGTTCAGGTGTTGTTGTTTGGTTCTGACATTACTAATTGAGTTTGATTCAATCTTGGTTCATAGTTCACCGCAGCTTCTCGTCTGACCCGAGGGCGAGCTTAAATGGCTGACACTGAGGTGCTTGTAAAGATGATTTATTAAATACTTATTTTTTTACACACAATGACTTACAATTACAAACCATGAAAAATATATTATACACATGAGCGACTGCTTTGGAGTGAAGCAACGTCTGAATCTCTTTTCCTCATCACTTAAAAAAATAATAAATGGACCACAGTATTAGACAACACAATTATGATCGACAAATACAGTAATCTCACTTTGATCATACAGACAACCAATTTACAAACACTTGATTTAAAAACAAAACCTTAACTTAAAAGACAGAGAGGTAGGAACAGGAAGTTACCCGTTTCAAAAGCTGTGAAAATCAATACTCTTGCATGTAAAAACATAGAATTGTGGGAGAAAATGATTCCCACTTTTATGCCCATCTAATCTCAATAATCATAAACAAAAACAGAATTCATTAGTAAAATATAATAATAATAAAAACATATATAGTATAAAAATATGGCAATGTACGGACAGTGACAAAGAGGTTTGGTCATGCAGTGCTTTTTTCCATATCAGTCCTTTCCAACAAAGCAAGCCTGAAGGAAATGTAAGACACGAGACAGTCATCTATATACAGCAAATATACAGATTTACACCATACAAAAATATGTATAAGGCATAAAGAATAAATATTCTTATCCATATATTGAAATTAATACATTCAGTTTAAATAAATAAGTATGGGTACTTCATGTAAAATACATATTCATTTTCTTTACAGAAAAATAATATTTTTCTTATTTTTTCTTCTATTTTTTGGTGATTTAGGGAGTTTACCAATCAAAAACCGTGTACCTGAATTAAATACCACCTAACAATAAATAAATACTAATATATATATTAAAAATATATAATGATTAAAATCAGTGGTATACTATGTGAGAGAGATATCAGTGGTTGAGCACTTCAGATCCCCCAGCGTGTGTGTGTGTGTGTGTGTGTGTGTGTGTGTGTGTGTGTGTGTGTGTGTGTGTGTGTGTGTGTGTGTGTGTGTGAGAGAGAGAGAGAGAGAGACAGATCAGTGGTTAAGTTCCTCGGGACACTCGGCTTCTGCTGGCAGGTCACTTGATCCAGGAGTCTTCTTCCCGTTCCAGGATGACACACACCAACACTTCCCCCTCTGACCATCCAGAGACGATTCACACTGCGGGGAGAACGAGACAGAGCGTGAGACGGGTTATTATTTCATTCTCTAGGAACACAAGCTTGCATGCACAGCCTAGTTCTCAGTGGAGTGTGGTTCTAACACTCGGCCATCACACATATATCATCGTGTTGATGAATATCACACATTAAGCTTTAGTTACACAAACTCTCAATGTGAAATCAAGACGTTAGGTGGTTTCTGTAACACATACTTGCACACAAGACTCTTCTTCTTACCTGTTTGACTTTGTAGAGGCCGTGTTTGTCACAATTTGGAAGGTAGAATCTGATCATTTTGTCTCCCAGTTTCTGCTGTGATTTAGTGATCTTGTCAAGGGCTGTCTGCAGTTCAATATGACAAGGACCCTAGAAAGATCAAATATAGTTATTTAGAAACAATTTTCAAATAAAATACATCAAAAATCTCTAAAACATAAACATGTATTTGACACTTATGAAAAAAAAATGTAATTATTAAGGAAGTTATTATAAACAAAAACTACTAACAATAATAAGTAGCCTATTATTGGTTGTTGTTGCTGTTGTACTAATAATACATTTCAACTACTTTTACAACAACTACTAATAATAATGAATATTGTTCTAAATATAATTCATAATAATTGGTTTTATTTTAATATAATTATGCACGTTTTTAATAATTTATTGTTATTGTTGTTTACAACCTTTAGAAAAATTATTGTTTTGGCTAAATATAGTCACTCTTAGATGCAATTGCTCTGAAAAATGCATCAAATTATGCATGCCAAATCCTCCATGCAGAATATACGAAAAAATGTAACCTCCTTCTGCCCTCTCGTGGTCGCACGTTGTACCAGAGTCTCATTTTAATAAACCTTTATCATGCATATCCATAAAATTGAGGCGCTTTAGACTCACCTGCTCCACGAGTTTCTTGCGTATTGCGTTGACTTTGGCCTTCATGCTCTCTTTAGCAGTGATGACCCGCGGGTCGAAGGGCTTGCCGTGGCCGGGCACATAGACCGCTGAGCTGCCTTCATTCACTGCTGTTGGCCCGTTGTGTGACTCCGGGTGATCTGAAAGAAAAGGCAAGGAGGGAATTATTGGCGGGATTGCGGGAGTTGCTGGGTTAACAGACTTTAGTTCAAGTAATTTTCCTTTTTGTATTGTCTCTTCAGAATGTTACATACAGGTTTTAACTTTGTTTTTAAACGTGTGTGTTAAAATCTTGTAACTTAATCAGAGCGCATATTTTCACCTGTCGCCAAAAAAGGCGCTGAATGAACAGAATCTCTAGAGGACGTAACCATAACAACGGAACGTCTCTCAGGCGCTTTCCGCCGAGATTCTTCTTGACCGGTAAATCAATACATTGTGACAAGTCTTATCTTTTGTAGCCTATCATTTTATATATAAATTTACATCCCACAAAACTTTTTGTGAGAAGATGAATATCTAAACATCTAAAATATCCAAGTGATTTGTTAACGCTAATGAAATCTCGCCAACGGTTGAATCAGCGAGATAACATGATGCAATGAACTATTAAGACGGACAGCTACGGTGCAGTTCTATTAAACGCTGGTACCTGGCGTGTTGTCGCTTTGGTTCTGATCAGGTTCGGGGGTCTCAGAGCACACCGCCTGTCCTCGGGTGAGCGCATGCAGGGGCCGGGCTTCTCCAGGTTTGGGCAAGCAGCGCAGCCCCGAGCCGCAGGGCGCAGTGTAGATCCCGCACGAGTCGCCTCTCTTCAACGCGCAGGCGAGGCAGCAGCCGCAGCCCGGCTCTCGAAGCACCTCCTCACAGCCGGCATCCACCGCGGGACACTCGTCCAGCCGCTCCGGGGAGCACGGGGCGCAGCGGATAGGTTCCTGCCCAACCACTGGAGAAGCCCGGAGCCCCGGCGCTGACAGGAGTGCGCTGAATGCTGCCACCCAGAAAAAGTTCAGAAGCAGTCTGTTCATCCCAAAGCAAGGCTCAGAATAAATAGATAAATAAATAAATATCAGTTGAAATGAAATGAGGAGCTCCTCGCTGGCTTTGCGCTCTCCAAAATGACTAGCACTCTCCGGGTCGCCTCGCGGTATATATACGCGCACTGGGTCCCGCTGACACGCTCAGGTTTGACGCATTGGCAATATCAATGATTTCTTAAATGATCCCCCTCTGCTCCCATTGGCTGGCGGAGATCCAGTCCGAGGTGTTTCCTCGAACACAGCGCGTAAAATGCGTCACTGTTTGTGTCGGAACATGTGTATAATAGTGGAAACGTGCGCTTAGGCTACCCCAAAGTATATCATCTCGGGAATAACAATAACAAGGCGTCTTCTCCGTATATTCAATCCAGCAAATCGGTATTTGCAGACTAATACGAACTGGATTCTTTATGAAATAAAAATAATTTACCTTTACATCATTTTTTATTATTATTATTAATCAGGCATTCAGTGGTCAAGATACACAATGTGCTTCTCGTTAGAAATTCTTGAAAACGAAAAACAAAACGTTAGTTATATTTAATTTAAAAACAAGCTTTTTGTTTGTTTAAACACTATATTAAATATTATATTTTTTTGTCAAAATGTATTATACATGAAAGCAAATGCATGATGGTCTTACTGAGCTAAACCAGGCAGTAAAGTAATAATGAATTGGAACTCATCTGAACTATATTCCGCAAACACATTCAGGACCATGCATCATTAATTACAACAAAAAGTGAAAGTAGGCCTATGTCTAGCTCTTTCCAAAACTAATTTTCCATGCAGCTTTGACAGACTGAAGAAAACTCTATTCAGATTCATGTTGTGGGTTTACTGAAGCTGAAGAATTAAGTAATTGTGATTCATTTTAGGACAGGGTGAACAAAGCTCCTCACTCATCAAGTCCCCTCTTTAAAACTCTTATACAACCCATTTCTAATGCCAAATTGTCGCGTCCCGTTCCTTTGGTCTGGGATTCATTTTGACGCGTTTATTTAGCGCAGTAATGAGACGTTAGACCGCGCGCTCCTACATCTCTGTGGCACCACGTGCACTCGCATCGTGGTACGTGACCTCCCTCAGGTCAGGACGGGACCAGGTTTTTGGACAGCTCGAGACCACCGCTATTGTCATTGCCCCTTTCCTTGAGATAATAATAGACGCGCGGGAAAAATACATGGCAGCTACACGTCTCCAACTCTCCTTGACGCGCGTCGCGAGGCCTTTTGTCGTGGTTTCTCCGCGGAGTTTATGAATGGGCTACAGGATGTAACACAGCTGGGAAAGGGTGCTTTAATCATGTGTCGACCGCGGGGCTCGCAAATGTCTCTGTGGGGAGTTTTGTGAGATCACATGATCCACGCAATTGTCTTTCGGAGTTGCATCATTTTTTTTCTTTTTCAGCGCGTGGAGAGTTTCTCTGTGTGTCACGTGATTGAGTTGTCCGTTCACGCGCGTGTGGAAGCTCGCGTATCTGCTGACGGAGATAAAGAGGCACGCGCGTCATACCGGTAACAGTACTCTACTCCTCTAACAAAACCCCCAGGCATGAATGCCAAGAAGTCATTTAGAATTAATAACCTGAAAGTGTACATGTTGCCAGACTATATAGGAGCTTATTAGAGTGTCAAAACATAGTTTTCTACAAGCCTTCAGCTGTTATTAAGCCAGCAAAACCACATACAAATAATACCAATAAACGAATAACAAATAAATACATATAGCATCTCCTTCAATCACACACACAAAACGTTTTTTTAATTCAATGGTGTTGAATTGTTCAATGGTGTTCAATGTATGTTTGATAATACCACCCTCATGTCACATAATGTTCTTTCTTTATCATGCAATAACCATAATACGGCAAAAAAACATGGTACACTTTTACTACAATAAAACCATGGTTAATTTTCAGGACATTACAGGATTGACCCAAATATGTAATTTTCCCCTCTTATAGAAAAATGCAAAGACATACTTTGTATTTTATGTTCAAACGTCTAAGGTTCTCATGTTGGTGCTCACTAATGTCTATGACGATCATTTTGTAGTCTACTTCTCAACGGTCAGACACTGATTTGGAAGTGCTTTATCACTGAGAACACATTTGAGGACATATTTTTGAGGATAAAATAAAAACACATTTGCTCATCCGTGATGCAGAAGTTTATTGGTAGCCTACTTATTATTAATAATAATGCATTTTAAAATAGAAATAATTCCTGTGATGCAAAGCTGATTTTTCAACATCATTAGGCTACTTCAGTATTCAGTGTCACGTGATCCGTCAGAAATTATTCTGATTTGCTGCTCACGAAACATTGATAAGAGGCGCGTTCGACTTTAAGCGGCGCTGCACAGAATGGTCAGTGTATGATATCAAAGTACCGCGAGAGCGATAAACAGAGCAGATGGTTTCGAATGGCTCTCGCGGTACTTTGATGTCATACACTGAACATTCTGTGCAGCGCCGCTTAAAGTCGAACGCGCCTCTTATCAATGTTGAAAACATCTTTTCCTGCTTAATATTCTTGCGGGGGGAAAACAGAAAGATGATAAAAAGTTAAATGAAAAGTAGTCATTTGAAATAGAAATCTTTTGTAACATTTAAAAATGTCTTTACTGTCACTTTTGACAATTGCATTTAATGATTTTTGATAAAAGCAGACCAAGTTAAAAAAACGAACAACTTTGTGATTGAGAAAACTATTTTTGCAATGTCAACGTTAATAAAAATATCTTAATAAAGCAACTTTTTTATGATAAAATTTCAATGCGTGGCCTTGGGGCTTCCATATGATGAGTTGCCCCCTTTTTTAGTTTTAGTTTATTTGTTCTTTATTAATCCAAACGTCACCACCAGTAAACTTACTATATATTTGTTTTTGTTTGCTGACATTCCTAAATCTTTAAGAAAAATACATTTCCAGCTGCAGGAAAGAGCTGGGGTTATGTTTACAGTGCATGTAACTTAAACAAGGACACACTTGTGCATGTCACTAAATAGCAAGTGGTGTTTCTGCCGTAGTATGACAGGTGTTCGTTTTATTGTCCGGCAGAAGCCACGTGCATCTATGTTTCCATTCACGGTAGGGCTTCTATGTTTGTTTTCAGCTCAAATGAGACAAAACAAACCAGTCAGACATTTAGCTTCAAAAAATGTAACCCTCTTGAGGCAATAAAAACATGAAAACATCGGGTCAGTGTCCTTACATAACCATCAGCATGGAGTACCCCCACTTCTCCCCCGACAAGCCCACCTTTATTAACAGCCTACTCAAATGACCTTGTTTTTCAGAATAAAAGAATTTGGAAGTGTGTTAAGCCTTGTGAGAGTGCAAGTACTGACAGAATATCCCCAGACTCTTGAATTTGGGGTTTTTCCATGACAAGCTTAATGAAGTAAATCCGTTGTGAAAGAGAGCCATTTAGACATATTGTCTCGAGGATCTCGGGAGGATGGTGTCACTAATGTTTTCATAGCTTTAACATCAAAGAGTCTGAAAAAAAATCAAAATAGTGTAATTTAGGGTCAGGTCTAGACCCACTTTGAAAGAGGGAGAAACAACATGCACACCCACAATGACATCAGCAGATTCAACATAAACAGCAGACATAAAAGGTCATGTGCATTGCAAAAGCTCTCATGATTAACTCCAAAAGAGCCTTCAAAGAAGACAAAAACATTCAGAATGACACAGGAGAATTGCTGATTGAATAACAGAAGTGCAGATCACGCGCACAAATAAAAATGGACAAGCATTTGCCTTTAAAACATGACCACTCTCTGATTTTACATTTTGAAAAATCAGCACATAACAAATTATTTATATATAACAATGTAAAATATCCACTTCCATGCAACACTGTAAACCTGCAGCTTTAGAGTTTGTCATGCTGTGACATATTGTTTATCTATTGTACATCAGGATGTGTTACGAAATCACAGGTCAGAGTTCACTAAACCTAAACAATGAAATGCATAGAAATTCACCTGAGCTTGTGTTGCAGTCTCCCGCTTTCACATACATGTAAATGAAAGTCAGCGTAACAAAAGTTTTGTGTGACCTAATGTTAGTGTCTTAAGCTTCATTTGGCACAGAGAGTCCAAATGATGATGCTTGGATGCAGCACTGACTTTCTTTTTGTCTTTGCCTTTGTAATGGCCATGATTCTCTTTTTTATGATCAAGGGATGAAAATTTAGATGGTTCGCATGATGGGAGGCCTACTGGTAGATGTTGTGATTACAGCATCTTGACCCACACAACATTCAATATATATTGCTTATATTTCATATATATAGTATAGTAAATATAGTCGATTTTTATTGGTAGTCGATTTGATTTTGGAGGCCTTTAAAAGCATAAATTATATATTTTTTCCATGGTTGTTGACTCACATCATAGCTCAGGATAGTCGTAGTGTAGGGTTTGGCATTGTCTGATTTCTATCAGCCATTAAATGTTGTCATGACATCATGCCATTGTAGTCATATGTATGGCTTGTGTGATTGGCTTAAACAGTTCTGTGGTCTCAAACATCGAATTGCATACTTCCAGGAGGTCCTGGACTAGTAAAAACCTCCATTGAGATGAATGAGTATGCTAATAGAAAGCTTTCTCCAGGTGCAGACTTTAGTTGTCAACAAAGGCTTGTTGAAAAATTTTCCTCTAGTGATATTTCTGCCAAATATATTCTTGAATGTGACTTTCAATGTTAATGTCCAGTGAGTAATGTTAAAAAGTGTTCAGTTTCACAACCCAAATTCGGAAATTTGGGGAAGTTTTTTTTTGTGAATAAAACTAAAATAATTTAAAATCACTTGAGCCAATACTTTATTCAATACCCTAACATAGATAACAAAACAAATGTTTAAACTGAGAAATGGTAAAATGTTATGAACAAAATGAGCTAATTTCAAATTTGATGCCTGCTACAGGTCTCAAAATAGTTGGAGCAGGCATGTATCATCTCCTCTTCTTTTCAAAACAGTTTGAAGACATCTGGGCATCGAGGTTATGAGTTTCTGGAGTTTTGGTTGTTGGAATTAGCTGCTGCAGAGTTTGTGGTCGTCTTCGATGTATTTTTTGTTTAATGATGTGTCAAATGTTCTCTATAGGTGAAAGATCTGGACTGCAGGCTGGCCAATTCAGCACCGGACTCTTCTACTATGAAGCCAAGCTGTTGTAATAGCTGCAGTATGTGGTTTTGCATTGTCCTGCTGAAATATACAAGGCCTTTCCTGAAATAGATGTCGTCTAGAGGAGAGAATATGTTGTTCTTAAACCTTTACATAACATTCAGCATTCATGGTGCCTTTCAAAACATGCAAGCTGCCCATACCGTATGCACTTATGCACCGCCATACCATCAGAGATGCTGGCTTTTGAACTGAACGCTGATAACACGCTGGAAGTTCTCCCTCCTCTTTAGCCCGGAGGATGGGGCATCTGTGATTTCCAACAAAAATGTCAAATTTGGACCAAAGAACGAACACTTTATCACTTTGAAACAGTTCATTTTAATTGAGCCTTGGCCCACAGGACATGACGGCGCTTCTGGACCATGTTCATATATGGCCTTCTTTTTCCATGATACAGCTTTAGTTGGCATCTGCAGATGGCATGGCGGATTGTGTTTACCAACATTGGTTTCTGGATTTATTCCTGGGCCCATTTAGTAATGTCAATGACAGAATCATACTGATGAGTGATGCAGTGTCGTCTGAGGGCCTGAAGACCACAGGCATCCAACGAAGGTCTTCGGCCTTGTCCCTTACACACAGAGATTTCTCCAGTTTCTGTGAATCTTTTGATGATGTTATGCACTCTATGTGATTTGCAAAACCTTTGCAATTTGACATTGAAAAACGTTGTTTTTAAAGTATTTCAGGTGCGTTGAACTTTGATACAACACTCACTGCTTGTGCTATGTCAGGTCGTGTGGCCATTGCAGCATACAGTAGGCTTCCTACCATGGACTGGTAAGTACTTGACTTCACAGGCTTGCTTACACGTCATTCTTTTTTTAGCTTCACATTTGCATCAGTTGGAGTTGCAACAGGATTGGCATCATGCATGCCATATTTTTAAAGAATGGCTTTAATGTAATGCTTCTGATAAAGAAAAACACAGTTTTGCTCCTTGTCTTGGATAACAGAGATACCTAAGATATAGGGCAGCTCTCCCATGTCCTTCATCTTGAAGCACTTCTTTAGATCAAGTTTCAGCTATTTCATGCTTTCCATCGACTCTGTGATCAGGATCAGATCATCAACATATACAGTCAATATCTCTAGCTCCTGTTGAGATCTCACGAACACACATGGGTCTGATGTACTCTGTTTGAAGCCAATGTTCTTCGTGAACTCCTAGCTTCTTCATGAAAGTTTTTTCCAGCAACGAGGGGAACTGCTTCAGCCCGTACATTGATCTTTTCAGTTTGCATACCAAATGTTCCTCCCCTGGTTGAACAAATCCCTCTGGTTGCTCCATGTAGATTTCCTCATCCAGGTGTCAATTTAGAAATGCAGTTACTACATCCATCTGATCCACATGTGGATTATTCTGGACGGCGAAGGACAGCAACGTACGAATTGAGCTAAATCTTACCACAGGGGAAAATATTTCATCGAAGTCAGCCCTATACTTCTGTGAGTATCCCTTAGCAACGAGTCTGCACTTGTATCTCTCCATTCATCCGTCCCTTTGATGCTTAACTTTGAACACCCATCTTGATCCTATGGCCTTCCGATCCTTTGGTAGTTCCACTAAATCCAACGTCTCATTTTCCAGGAGTGACTCATATTCCAAGTCAGCAGCCTCCTGCCATTCCTTTGCGTTGGGACTCATCATTGCCTCTTTCAGTGTGCCTTGCACTGCAACACAACTAACACTAGCATAATGATCAACAGTCACTAGGTCAGCAAACTCATCATATCCATACCTCTTTGGTGGTTTTCTGATTCTGCCGATTTAGCAGTTTCATCGAAAGTAACATCAACGGATATTTTCTCATCTTTTTTTATGATAACTTTGTTCTCCGAGCAAGAAATGTCCACTTCTTGTTTCAAGTCAAAGTCTGACTCATTGAAGATCACATCCCGACGAATTAGAATCCTTCTTTTCTCTTCATCAAATAAGCGATAGCCCTTTACATTGTTGGCATATCCCACAAAAATGGAGCTTCACAGCTTTCTTCTTTATGCATCTGGAACATGTGCATAAGCAACGCAACCAAACACTTTCATGTGACTCACATTTGGCTGTTTGTCACACCATTTCTGTTTGGGCGTCTCTTGTTTCAGAACAGACGTGGGCAGCCTGTTCTGTATGTAAACTGCTATCGCTACAGCCTCCGCCCAGTACGTCTGTGGCAATTTAGCATGAGAGAGCATGATTCTTGCTTCTTC
The DNA here is from genome assembly GCA_027564155.1 of Gymnocypris eckloni scoliostomus. Taxonomy (NCBI): domain Eukaryota; kingdom Metazoa; phylum Chordata; class Actinopteri; order Cypriniformes; family Cyprinidae; genus Gymnocypris; species Gymnocypris eckloni. Next base: position 18,816,705 of record CM050412.1, on the reverse strand, counting down.
AATTAATGTTCAAGGATTCAAGGTTTTATTCGTCACAAACTCAATTATACAGAATATAATCAGCAGTGAAATGTAAGTCAGGTCCGCTCAATGGACAGTGCAATTATATGTAACACAACACAAGAGAAAATACATAAATATAGGTAAAAAATACAAAAATACGAATAAAAATTAAGAAGAATAAAATATGCAATAAAATAAAATGTGCAGGACAGTATACTATAGACACTTTCTCTTGTCCTATTCTTTCTTTCTGCAACAACATTTTGCTGAGGTGTGAGAGGTACAGTTGTCTCATGATTGATACCTTGAGCCTTCAAGTATTCTTGAAATTCTTTGGAAGTGTATTCCCCACCATTGTCCGTTCTTAGTCTTGTCACTTTCTGTCTGCATTCATTGGAGAATGTTTTCTCAAACTCCTTGAATTTGCAAACATCTAGAATAGTAATCGATAAATGTCACAAAATACTTGGACCGACCTATCGATTCAGTTTGCATGGGACCCCAGATGTCTCTATGGACCAACTGCAGTTTGCGTTTGGAGCAGATTTCTCCCACTGGCTTATGAGGCTTCCTAGACAACTTGCCTTCCACGCAGGCTTCACAGAAGGGAACTTCTTTCTCTGCAGGAAGGTCCACTCCATTCACCAGATTTTTAAGTTCCTTCATCTTGGTGGTGTATCCCAGTCGTTGATGCCACAAACTGGCTGTTACTAAATCACCTGACGCACAGTGACAGCTAGGCGAACTTCCCTCGACATCCAGCTGATACAACCTGTCAGATCTTTGTGTTTCCATTCCTTGGAGATCTCCCCTTTTTCTTCGGATGAAACAGCGAGACTTTTTGAACTGCACCGTATTTCCTCTTCTGACAGCAGCTCCCACTGAGAAGAGATTCCCGGATAACTTGGGAACATAGAGAACATCAAACATTGTGACATTTTTTACATCACTGACCTTGAATGCCATTCTCAGTTTAACGTTATCAAATCCTAGGGCATCAACCACCCTGCCATCACCGAGCTTCACAGACTGTGGTCTTGGAAATTGCTGGCAATTTTGGAGGATTTCTTCATGACATGTCATGTGCTTTGAGGCTCCAGAGTCGATCAATATTTTTGATCAAAATACAAGTATTTTTTTCTTCAGAAACAACTTGTTTGCAAGAGTGTCTCTCTTAAATTTCAGCATGTCACATGCTTCTTTAGAGGTCTTACAGCTTGTTATCAGATACAAGCCCCATAGTCCTTTTCAATAAGCAGTCTATCCACCATTGTGAGTTCCACAACACTGTCTATATCACACACACACAAAACAAATCCGGTGTAAAACACCTTTTTAGCGAAGATCTGGGCCCATAACCTGATAAAGTTGCACGTGTTTTTTATTGTCATGACTGAAAAAAAAGGAAGTAGGAAGAAACACAACTGGATTTATTCCTGATTTGAAAAAATGTAAAAAATGTCCCAAAACTTTTGTATCCAAAGCAGATGAAGATGATCCAACAAAGGTTGTTTGTTGTCCCTTACACACACAGATTTCTCCAGTTTCTATGAATCTTTGATGATGTTATCATCTATGCCATCATTTGCAAAACCTGTATGCAATTTCTGCTGAGAAACGTTGTTTTTAAAGTATTTCAGGTGCATTGAACTTTGATACAACACTCACTGCTTGTGCTATGTCAGGAAAACTTGAAGATGATTGCAGCATACATGGCTTCCTACCATGGACTGGTAAGTACTTGACTTACAGACTTGTTTACACATCATTTTTTTAGCTTCAAATCATTGTTTGCATTGATAACAGTTGTCTTGAGATCATATTTTTTTTGAAGAATGGCTTCAATGTAATTTTATGAAGAAAACAAGTAGTCTGCTCCATCATCATGTCTTGATAACAGAAATAAGTTGTTTTAAGATAAACTGCAATGCTTTTATGTCCTTCATCTTGTATTTTTAGAGGAAGTTTCCAATGATATGTTTCATGCTTTCCATCGAGTTCAGTGATCAATCAGATATTTAACATATACAAAATATAGCTCCTGTTGAGAAAGACACTACTGCTGATGTACGATTCTGTTTCATGATTAATGTGACATGATAAACTGCACCTCTATCTGTTCTATATATAGTAGTCCATGTTCAGCAATGAGGGAGGTTAAGTAAGGTAATTGACCTTTTCAGTTTGCATACCAAATGTTCCTGCTCCTTAAAAGCATGATTGTGGAATGTTCTCAAGGGTCAGGCATGGATAAGGATTATAATCTAATGCATCTTAAATCCTTCCAGATGTCTGTGCAACACACATATGAAGAGATATATCAGTTTAGTACAGTACGTACCAGCCGAACTGAAATGTGAGATGAAAGAAGTGACACACATACACAATCTCACATGTACACACACAGAGTCCATCACACACTTTTTACCCACATTGTCCACTAAGAGTTGAATGGAATGTTTGCTGGTTATGAATACATGACTTTGGATCATAAATATCATAGATGATTGTGGGTGTGACCACATATGTTTGTTGTTTAAAGAAGCAGCTTCCCGGTGCCAGATCTCCTGTCACAGCGTGCACTTCCATCAATTCTCATGCAAGCCTTTATTCCTGAGATGTACACACACATATAGGATGACTCTTGCCTCGCTGGACCCGAAGCATTTTCTTTCGTTCTCTGTGGTTAATGTTACAATGTACTAGAGGAAATCATTGTGGTCTGTAAGTGAACGGCAGTTTGACTCCATTATCTGCTTGGATGTAGTGTGTGTTTGTGGTTATGTGTGCATAATGCATAGAAGTCAAAGTGTCAAAATGATTTTATATGTGTGTGTGTGGGAAAACTTTCTCGTATGTGCTCTCATGCGCAGGCCTCCATTGTGTGTGGCTTCCTCTGGCTCGTCTCTCCAGCCAGCATGGAAATGGCCAAACGAGAGGTGTTTATTTGGTCAACGGTAAAGTCCAGGCATATCTAACACTCATTTATATACATACACTCACACACACAGTCTCTGTCTGTCAATTCAAGCTGGGCAATCTCAAATTTCTTGGATCCAGCAAACGTGATTGTGTCTTAGCCTTTAACACCAGAGATGGACAGATTTTTGGCAGATGTTGTAATGCTAGCTTAACTTTTGACTCGTTTTCCGTCTGTTACAGATCACTTGTTAAACCTGATACAATTTATTAACCTGCAGTACAGTACAATGATGTTGACACGTCAGAGTCGAGCCACTCCTGCAAGATGCAAGTTTCATGACGCAGGCCAAGCGTAATCTGCAGATATACAGTTTGGGGTTGGTACGATTTTTTTAATGTTTATAAAAGAAGCCTCTAATGATCATCAGTGCTGCATTTATTTGAAAATACAGTAAAATATTTCCTATTATCAATGTTGAAAATAGTTGTGCTGCTATAGTATTTTTATAAATGTGTTTACTGTCACTTGAATTTAATGCATCATTGCAACTTTAAAAAGACTCTTCAAATTTTTGAACACTTTTAGCATTTCTGCAGCATTTTTCTTTTCTTTTGAGAACATCTGAGCATTTCTGTGACATTATTAAATTAATAGCAAGAAGAAAAAGTTGGCAAACCAGAGCTTCAGATAAATAAATAAATAATAATTTAATGCATGTTCTCGACTACAGTGACATTATTAAATTAGCCAAAATATTAAATATTTATTTGTTTATTTATTTTAGAAATCTGTGGAGTTTGATACCATGTCAGTCTGCTAATTTTATTACACATCTCTCCCACTTTTTACAGTCTTTCACTATTATTGTTTTTATTAAAAGGCATAAAAAGACTTTACTTTACTTTTACTTTTAGTCATTCAGCAGACGCTTTTATCCAAAGCGACTTACAAATAAGAAAAAGTAACTAAAATCAAAAGTTAAAACTATAAATATTATATATATATACACAATTAAGAAGATAAATAAATTAAATAAAAAGTACAAATGCATACAACAACATTTCAAAAGTAAACATTTAAATGAAAACAAAAAATAAAGCTAAAAACAAGTCAAAATATTAAATCAAGAAAGGGTATGAGTATAATAATGATTCTAACATAACACTAAAGGCCCAAGTATACTTATTTTCAGCACGTCTCAACACAGTAAACAAAACAAGCGTTTCCTAGCAACAACAACTGCACTAAACACTAATGAGACAAGTAAATACACTTACAAGCTGCTTTTAACTTCCATTGATAGATTGCTTCTCTCAAAGACTATTTCTTTACTCTGTCTTCTGCTGGCGATTGAACTCACTTTCCTGTTTATCACAACAAATGTACAAGCAAGCGCCCGACACTGACAAGTGACGCAATACAGTACGAGACCAAACGCGATTTCAGCAAGTCTAACAAAGACCAATTAAATTATACAAAGTAATCTTTCAACAAAGTTATTTTTGACACTAATTTAACCACTTATAAAAATACCTCCCTCCTGTTAGAAAGCTCTGACTACAGCATAAAGAATGCCATTTGTTCACATTTACTGCCGTGATCCTCATAAAACATTCAATTTTAATCACAATGACCTCTTGTGAAACATAGTTCTTTGATTATTCTTGAACGCCTGCCTCAGTAAAATCTTACAACCAAAAGTCTTATAGCTAATACCTAAATGTAATTATTCTACTGGTGAGTCATGCTTTTTGTTGGTGGCAGTAAAGTGGATTGATGATCTGCCAAAAGCCCATTACATTGCGACCTGCTGTGCAGAACTCATCGTATTCTGAAATGAATGGTGGAGTCTGTTTCGCTGCTATTTCGGTGTCTTTCATGTTGCCAAGTTTGAGCTAGTTAATCCGTGCAACTGAGTTTCATTGTTTGAGAGTGTGATTGATGATGCAGATTGCACTTTCTAACAAGGAGACATCGCCGAAAGCCTTCATTGAATTTTTGAGGGCAAACTAGAACGTGTGGCACATTTCACAAAAAGAGTACAAGGCTCATGAAAAATTTTAAGGAATTACATTTTTTTTTTTTTTTTTACAAATAGTCTGTGAAGAGGTGTGTGTGTGTGTGTGTGTGTGTGTGTGTGTGTGTGTGAGAGAGAGAGAGTTTCTATTATGTGCTTAAGGAAACAGGCCTCCATTGTTCTTCCTCTGGCTCGTCTCTAGAACATTCTTAAACAAGGAAATGGCCTTGTAGCAGACAACAAAACTAACATTTAAGGGAAAAAACGGTAAATGTTTAAATATCTATGATAATTTTTGAAAACATTACACCAGATACACTAATAAAGTTTATATTAATGTTACTATGAAAGTGTTGTTAATAACTTTCAGAGAACTTGGATCCAAGTCAAAGTGATCTCTCTTACTAATAATTCCAGAGATAATGCAATATCAGATGTTGTAATGCTATTAACTTTGATCGTTTGCAAAATTAAGTCTAAATTGACTTGTTAAAGTTTGAACTTATGTTCTTTCTAATTGACAAACTTTCCATACATTTAAGAAAACATTTGTTTGAATATCAGTAACTGCAAGTGTTGAAGAACTTTAAATGTTTAAAACTACCTACTTTGCATATATACATTTATATTAGGTAAAAGTTTATCAACATATCAATGTTTATAACATATTAAGCCTCTAATGATCATCAGTGCTGCATTTATCTGAAAATACAGTTAAAATATTTGCTATGACAGTTTTATTTGTGTTTAGTATGGTCTTAAAATAGAGCATGCTATACCTTGTAAAATCAAAATAAAACATGCCTTCATCATTGCAACTTTAAACCATCACAAAATCTTTAAATTTTGGATCCTCTTATCAGATATGCTCTCTGCAGCCTTTTTCTTTTCTGTATGCCTGAAAGCTGTTAGCAAAGTGTTTGTGACGATTGTTCAGTTGGCTAATAGCAAGAAGAAATTGATCATTAGCCCCACGCTGATCTGAGGCCATCTTATCCAATCAAGTAGCTGCGTCGTTGTGATCTCAACAGCAGATGGGTTTGAAGTGTGCAAGCTGATTAAATATTTATTGCTGTTTATCTTATGTCAGCCATAAAAAGTCTGTGAGTTTGATCCATGTCAGTCTGCTAATTTTATGACACATCTCTCCCACTTTTACAGTCTTTCACTATTCAGCATTAAAAGGCATAAAAAGACTTTACTTGACTTTTACTTAGTCATTTAGCAGTTTATCCAAAGCGACTTACAAATAAGAAAAAGTAACTAAAAGACAAGTTCTGGCAAATATTATATATAGTAAAATTAAGAAGATAAGGCATAAATTAAATAAAAAGTCATTGTGGCATAGCTGATGTGCTGGAGGGCAGCAGATTATCATTTGAGAGATGAGGAAAGGAATGGGCTTGGTTAAGAACTGTAAAAGCAAGCCCAGGCCTGATCTGACACCGCTACAGTATGTGAGCTACAGGACAAACTGGAGATTTCCCATAAGCAAAGCTCACAATGGGTTCAGTAGGCTGGGCTGGTTATTCCATTGCGTTCACTCCTGTGTAGGGGCGCAGGTAATTCAACAGGGATAGTTTGTACATGCACACACACAAAAATATATTCTGTCATCGTTTTCTCACCCTCATGCAGTTTCAGCCCTGTATCAGATTCTTTCTTCCATGGAACACTCATCAAGTGCTTTCTGTTTTGTTTTGTTTTTGAGCGAGAGAAGACATGACCGAAAGGAAAATAAACACTTTCTAATAATAGATCTGTTTATACAAGTGTAAAATTTCCTGTTTAGTCACAACAAATGGCCAAAAGCGCAGACACTGACATTTTTACGTTGACCAAACGCGATTTCAGCAAGTCTCAACACAGTATACAAAACAAGTTTAAAGCAACAACTGCACTAAACACTAATGAGACAAGTAAATACACTTACAAGCTGCTTAACTCCAGTTGATAGATTGCTTCTCTCTAAAGATATTTCTTTACTCTGTCTTCTGCTGGATTGAATACTTTCCTGTTTATCACAACAAATGATGGCGATCAATCCGACACTGGAGAGTTAATACAGTACGAGACCAAACGCGATTTCAGCAAGTCTCACCACAGACTTTTCATCTGAATTAAATTATAAAACATCTTTCAACAAAGTTATTGACAATGATCTTAACCACTTATAAAAATACGTCCCTCCTGTTAGAAAGCTCTGACTACAGCATAAAATGCCATTTGTTCACATTATGCCGATCCTCATAAAACATTCCATTTTAATCACAATGACCTCTTGTGAAACATAGTCTTTGATTATTCTTGAACGTTTTGCTTCAGTAAAATCACAACCAAAAGTCTTATAGCTAAAAGCAAATGTAATTATTATCTGGTGAGTCATGCTTTTTGTTGGCAGTACACAGTGGATTGATGATCTGCCAAAAGCCCATTACTTGCGAACAATCCTTGTCAGAACTCAAACGTATTCTGAAATGAATAGTGAGTCTGTTTGCACCAGTATTCGTGTCTTTCATGTTGCCAAGTTTGAGCTAGTTAATCTGTCGCTTGAGTTTCATTGTTTGAGAGTGTGATTCTTGATGCAGATTGCACTTTCTTGACAAGGAGAATCGGCCTTCATTGAATTTTTGAGGGCAACTTAACGTGTGGCACATTTCACAAAAATATTAAGGCTCATGAAAATTAATCTAAGGAATTTAAATTTTTGTTTTTTTTACAATAGTCTGAAGACAGTGGTGTCCTGTGTGTGTGTGTGTGTGTGTGTGTGTGTGTGTGTGTGTGTGTGTGTGTGTGTGTGTGTGTGTGTGTGTGTGTGTGTGTGTGTGTGTGTGTGTGAGACAGAGAGAGAGAGAGAGAGCAATTTCTATTTTGTCTTGAGGCCATTATTGATTGCAAATATTAAGGAAACATTCGGTTGTATTATTTTGCAAACATTACATTAAGAACACTAATTATTACTTTAGTTTTCTGAACCTTCTTAAACAATTAGTCTGCTCTTGTAGCAGACAAACAACATGACTAACATTTAAATGTGCTCCTAGGAATGTTTAAATAATGTTTTTGTGATAATATTTTGAAAACTTTATTAGACCAGATAACCTTTAATAAAGTTTATATTAATGTTACTATGAAAGAAGGGTTGTTAATAACTTTCAGAGAACTTGCCGGAATGCAAGTCAAAGTTCTCTCTTACTAATAATTCCAAGGTAATGTAATATAAACCAAAAACTATTATAGATTGTTAACAGGTTTGCAAAATTAAGTCTAAATTGAGCTTTGAAAGTTTGAGCTTATGTTCTTTCTCATTGACAAACTTTCCATACATTTAAGAAAACATTTGTTTGAATATCAGTAACTTTTCTAGCGTGTTGAAGAACTTTAAATGTTTAAAACTACCTACTTTACATGGCTGGGTTCATTTTATATTAGGTAAAAGTTTATCAACATATCAAATAGCAACATATTAAGCAAAGAACGTGTGTTCAGCATTTCAACACTGATTTATCTGAACCCTAATTACACAATCAGTGCTTGACAGTTTTATTTGTGTTTTATGGTCTTTAAAATAGAGCATGCTATACCTTGCGTAAAATCAAAATAAAACATGCCTTCATCAGTGCACACAAACCATCACAAATCCCGTCTTTGAGACCACCGCTGGATCCTCTTATCAGATATGCTCTCTGCACTGAATAGTCTTGTACTGTATGCCTGAAAGCTGTTGTGAAAGTGTTTTGCCACGATTGTTCAGTTGGCTAACTCGAAGTGGAAATTGATCATTAGTGTGTGTGATCTGGCCATCTGTGTATCCAATGTAGCTGTGTGTGTGTGTGTGTGTGTGTGTGTGTGTGTGTGTGTGTGTGTGTGTGTGTGTGTGTGTGCTGTGTTTATCTTGGTATGTCAACCAACAATAAAAAACATGAGTCATTTCCTCCCGCAATGATAACAACATGATTAGCAAACTTTCAAATTTAAATTTCCAATAAATATTAATATTCAACATATATTCATCGTCTGGTATCGTTTATAGCCCTTTGAAGCTGCACTGAAACTGTATTTTTGACCTTCAACCGTTTGGAGTCCATTGAAGTTCACTTTATGGAGAAAATTCCTGGAATGTTTTCATCAAAAACCTTAATTTCTTTTTGACTGAAGAAAGAAATACATAAACATCTTGGATGACATGGGGCTGAGTAAATTATCAGGAAAGTTTAATTTGAACTGTAAAACTAATCCTTTAGGCAAACTGATCTAAACAATTTATGTCTGAGCTACAGGACAAAGGGATAGTTCAGTCAAAAATGTACTCACCCTCAAGTTGTTCCAAACCTGCATGCATTTCTTTCTTCTCTTGAGAATAGAAGATATAGTGAAGAATAATCAAAAAGCTGACGGTAGCCATTGCTTTCCACATTGTGGAAGAAAATTATTTGGCAGTCAATAGCTACCGTCAACTTACACACACTATTCAAAATATCTTATTTTGTGTTCAACAGAAGAACAACTAATAAGGAGAAAGCAACTTGAAGGTGAGTAAACGATGACACAATTTTCATTTTGCTTGAACTATTCTTTTATGTTGTGCAATTGAACTTATATTCAAATCCTAGGACCTCATTTATAAAAAAGTTCAGGTTTATAAAACGGTCTTTGTCTTGGAAAAGTGCTTGCTTCAGTATTCTATATTATTCTCCTTTCTATGGTATACTGAAAAACAATGATAAGCATATAGAACTGAAATCCTGGGAGTTGCCATTCTCAAGGATAAAAATTTGAACATGCAATGATCTTTACTTCTTGATATCAATTGCTTTGTGACATGGTGCTTCATCATGCTGGAAAATGCACAGATTATCACCAAATTTCTTATGGATCGTTGAAGAGTTTTTAGGATTTGATACCATTCTTTAAACATGTACAGAATTATGAGAGAGCCTACTTTTGAAAAGCAAACATGGATAAAATGATCTTGATAGCATTATCAATTAATGATAGCTGGTAACTTTGTGTAAGGTTCATTAAAACAGTTAAATTCGTTTGTGTGTGTGTGTGTGTGTGTGTGTGTGTGTGTGTGTGTGTGTGTGTGTGTGTGTGTGTGTGTGTGTGTGTGTATTTATTATGTTAAAAAAAGTTCATTTTTGTATGCTTTTAGCAATGATAAAAAAATGCATCTGATCACTCTACACAATAATTTAGAAACAATGTGAATCAACCCCACAACAGCTTAAATGATTAGTTAACTTTCAAATAAAAATTTCCAATAAATATTAACATTCAACATATATTCATCGTCTGGTATGTTTATAGCCCTTGAAGCTGCACTGAAACTGTATTTTGACCTTCAACCGTTTGGAGTCATAAGTTCATTTATGGAGAAAAATGAATGTTTCATCAAAACCTTAATTTCTTTTTGACTGAAGAAAGAAATACATAAACATCTTGGATGACATTGCTGAGTAAATGATGAAATCAGAGCTTTAGATTTGAAAGTGGAACTATCGTTCAAAGCCCAGCAAACTTCTAAACACTAAATTTATGTCATGTGCTTCAAATGCTTATGATAGTTCACGATAATGTTATGTATTTTTCAAACATATTTCTTCTTCTTCTCTTGAGTTCTCAAGATATCAAAGAATTCAAAAGCTAGCATGCATCTGCTTGTAAACATTGTGGAAGAAAATTATTTCTCGTCAATAGCTACAACTCCTGCGTCAGCACTATTCAACACATGCATCTTATTTTTGTTAACAAGCAACTAATATAGAGCAACTGTAAGGTGAGTAATTGTTGAATAATTTTCAATTTTCACCCCAACTCCTCACCCTCATAACATTATGGTTGAACCCTGATGTCACATGGACTATTCTCTGTCTAATACTTTCGGACCCTTGCCCAGGACAGCAAGCCAAAATATGCTTACTATTTGCTATCAGATTAAATATCAATAATCGTGTTCTGACAGAATTTTCATTTTTGGGTGAACTATCCCTTTAAGGTGAAATTAATTTTGCAGTCACATTGTGCTTATGTCTTTTCCTATGTTGTTTGGTAGGGAAGCATGGTTTATACAACAAGATGCAGGTCCTACATTGCAGGGTAATGTCAAGTTAACACTGTAAAGTTAAGAGTGACATTTGAGAGTGGGTCATGCTGAAAGGTCCATCCATACTGACACCCTGATGTGATTGTGTATATGTACGTTTTCTCTCATAAATAACATTTGCAAGTTGTATCCGGCAGTACGATGTGTCACATCCTGACTATTTGCTGCTTACACATGCCAGCCTGATAAGACTTCTTTGTTTTCCCCTATTCCCCAAAATGCTTCGGAACGGGCACATCCTGTAAGCATGAAAAGTGGGACAGCTCCGGATCGGAAAGCCTCGATGTTCTGAAGCACTGCTGTTTATTTCACACATTAATCTAATGCAAATACCCAGGCAGGAACACACAGTATTTTGTAGGAGAGGAAACTGCTTTTGCATCAGTCTCAATCAAATAAAATGAAAAGTATAATTAAAAAGAAGACATGACTTTTGGAGAGGAAACTGGTTTTCCATCAGTCTTCATATACTCAACTCAACAAAATAAGATAACAAAGTAAATTTAAAATAAAATAAAATAGGAAGACATGAATGTTTGTGGAACAGGGAACATTTACATAAGTTTCTGTAAAATAAAATAAATAAAAAATAAAATATTATTAAATTAAATAATAAAAAGGACACATGTACTTTTGTGGGAGAGGAAACTAATTGTCAATCAGTCTGGTCTCAACTCAATAAAATAAAATTAAATAAGATTGAACAATAATAAGCTAAAATGAAATATAAAGACAGACTTTTCTGGAAGAGTTAACTGGTTTTCCATCAGTCTCTGTAAAATAAAATGAATGAAAAATAAAACAAAATCTTATTAAATTAAATTTTGTAATAATAAAAAGGAGACATGTATTGTTTGTGGTAGAGGAAACTGGTTTTCAATCAGTCTCGTCTCAACAAAACAAATAAAACAAATAGATTTGTTTTTAATCATATGAGAGGGTCTGAATCTTCCTTGTTTGCCCCATTTGTTTTTCTCGAGTTATACAATGTCAGAACTCCCAGGTCATTCACTCTCACAATCAGTCCATAGATTGATGTCTCATTCAAGGTCAAGGCCACGGCCATGACAACACAACCATTGCAAACATCACACAGAAGCCTCACGCCATCTCTCATTGTTATTTTATTCCCGAACAGTGCAAACACAAGTATAAAAGATCTCAATATGAAATTTACATTCACATAGAACCATCGCAATAAATACATTGCAACCCCAAAAATAGCACAAATATTACAAATCATCAATAAAATACTCTTTTCATTTACTCTACAATATATTTAATACGTACAATAATTTTGACCCGTATCAAATATGAAAATATCTAATTGACATGAAAATCTATTCAATGATTACTTTGCACACTTTATGCATTAATAAAGTTAATATATCAGTAATGTTCATAACAGCAGAAAGTTAGGCCACTGTAGTCAAAATAAAGAATATTAAGCCATATCAAATAGAACCATTTAGCTGTTTGGCTACATTTGTTGGATCATAGAATCAGAAATATTCAGTGATACGATAAGCATTTTGGCATTTGGCATTCATATTCATTAAACAAAAATCTACATATATGAAACTCGAATGAACAGCTCTTTACTTTAAGTTAATAAATATGCGAAATTCCATACATGGCAAATGAAGCTAAATGCAGCGAAAAACTGAATCAGAGAAAGCATTCCTGAATGCTTAACATGAATTAAACGTCGAAAAAATAAAAAGGAATAGCCCATTTGTGAGTCTGTACTGAGCTCCACGTGGTTCGATCAGTTCATATGAGAGTAAAAGTTCGAAACGGAACTGAATGTCGCAAAGTTGCGCTAGAAAAGAACACAGTTTGATATGTTGGTAACCGTATGTGTTGGCACAAATTCAAAGAAATACACTTTCTCCAACAGACCCTGGATAAAAAGGCAGTCCCTTCAAGAGCTCGACAAGGCGCCAATGCTACAAAACTCCCAGAAAGCTTTCCCCACAGCACCACGCACGGACCAGGTAAGCGGATACGCCGTCGAATAAAGCACAAAAAGATGGTTCGTTTCATCAAGGCCATTATTTCGGGCTCATGCAGTGCCACTAAAGCATGTTTCGCAACAAAACTATGACACTTTTCACCCTCAGATGTTTTTGCAGTAGGCATGCATAAGAGACACTAATAAGTTATCAAATAGAGTGACTTGACAGAATTACGGCATGCTGAGAGGGAAATGCAGAACGCCATGCTTGAAGCCAAACTTCTTTTGCTAGGCATCATGGGAAATCTATCAAAGATACAGTAATAGCACAGAAAGAAAACCAAAAGATCGTTCTGAAATTCGAAATGAGGCTCGTGAGGCTTTCCAAACCGAGACTAGGTTTGAGACGTTGGCATGCTCTGAAACAGATGCACTAAAATCCAGATGTTTAACCTAAGATCTAGAGAGCACGTGACACATCCAGCACTAAAATATCATGCGTGTTTAACCGCGTGGTAAAGATCGCTCCACAAGCACAGTGAGAGATGCTACCATTAATAGGAGAATCTGAAAGCGAAGTGCCACCACCGACAAAATAGATGTGGAATAAATGTATATTAAACCATTTGATCACATACTGGAAGCTAATTTGGTTGCTTTTTGTGAATAGTATTATCAGTGACAGCCTCGATTGTGCTGGCTTCTGAATTGTATCAGTATTTCACATCCTCGGCGCTTATTAAACGCAATGGGATCAGTTGTTGTGTTATTACTGGAAAGGATATCCCAGACGGCAAAGGGCAGCAGCAAGTGCATACAGATGTTTTGTCCAAGCACTAAGTGCGTACAGACATCACATACAGGAAAACTGTGCTGATTCAACCCACGCAAAGCTTAAACATTTACCCACGTCACAGACTCGACCGACTTTCTGTAAATGATTACAAAACAGAATAGCGTTAGCATTGGCTAGTAAATCATTGCAGTCTCTGATTCACTGCGGTTGTTTAGTATTTCTGCCTCTCTCTCTCTCTCTCTGGGAATAACTTTGCTATCAGGTCTGTAAAACCCGTGACCTGTTCTTCATGTAAACTATTTATCTGACGCAAATCTCAATATGAGCAACCAGCTTTTCCTTTGTCTTGGTGGGAAAAACCCAACACGTGTTCCTTCATCTCAGAAACTGGCCCTAGTCTCGTACAAAATACAGCGCTGTTTTAAATGAAACGTTTGGTCCTTACCACTCTAATGTTCAAAATATGCATCGCCGTGGCATCTCTTGACATTTTCAGATGCAAGATAACATAGATGCGCGCACACACACACACACACACACACACACACACACACACACTGTGGGTCATGTCTCCACGGCTGGTGTGAAGCTGCCTTTTGCAGTAGAGCGCATGCTCCCGTTTAGGAGACCCTGATATCCTGTTGGTCGGGGAAGACTCATTAAAACATGCATACGTGCACACGGAAAGACATACATGCTTATTATGTACTTGTGTGAAGGGGGAGGGCCTTTCTCGGTTTGGCAAGTTTGCATGTGCAAAGACTGTCTCGTCTCTCCTCGTTTTTCATCTCGCTTCCTACCTTGTGCTCGGTTTCCCTCCCTGCCTCTGAATTACTAACGCATCGATTGATCACCGTAGAACCCGTCTTCTTGGCGATCACAGCTCCATCTCCATGTCGACGGATACAGAGGGCAGGTACAGAATGCTGTTGTTTGGGGTGCTGACGTGCCCTACGGTGTGACTTTTCACCCCGTAGGTGCTGACAGCGGGCGCTGATCCCAGTTTGGTCTGGATGCGCTCTGGGATCTTGGATTGCCTGTGCCGTGCGCCTTGTGCAGTTCGGCCTTCCAGAAAGTAGGTGAGCATTTGACCTTTGCCCTTCACGCTGACCTGGCCGCGACACTCGAAGTGATAATAACCGGAGAGTATGCGGAAGACGTCCTCGGTCACCTGGGATGAAGAGGCCGATGAAGTCAGATTTGTTTGGAGTTTGGTTTGTTTAAACAAGTGTTTGTTTGTTTTACCTGTATTTTTCCCTGAACTCCAGTGCTGTCCATTCTGCTGGCGACGTTGACTGTGTTTCCCCAGATGTCATACTGAGGCCTGCGAGCCCCGATTACACCAGCAACTACAGGACCCACGTTGATACCTGATCAACAAAAAGATTAAATAATCAGATTTAACATCCCTGCATCTGCCATTTTTACATATAAAACAGACTCTGTTTAAAAATGATGGTTGATAATATTTTTTTATGTTTTTTCAGAATCATTACTTCAGTGTCACATGATCCTTCAGAAATTATTCTATGGTGTTTTTTTGGTAAAGATTCAATTTATATTATTATCAATGTTGTTCAAATTATTTTAAATATATGTATATATATAAATATTTTTAAACTGCTCAATATTTTTGTGGAAACTGTGATTTAATTCACTAAAAACAGGTAGTGTGTCCTTGAAAGAGGCCAGTATTTGTTAAAAATATATAAATACTATTATAAATTGCAGATTTTCATCTTATTAATTCTTACCATGTGACGTTGGTTACATCAGCAGAAAAATGTGTTTCAGAGGTGGAGAAAGCTATTACATTTTGTCATTAGTACATTGCAAAATTCCTTATCATAACTGCAATTTTTAATTTTGCAAATGCGACTTGTCAAGTGGTTTAAAAATGTAATTACAGATTGCTCATTTGGGCCAGTTTTACAGGATTGGGCCAGTTCTCCATTCTGTCTGCCCTTCTCATTAAAAATGATTTGTAGCAGGTATTTTTTTCTGAGTAGCTCCCTGTGCTAAACCTTCACTTTCTGCTGTCTGTCTGCTTAAGAAAAAACATCTACTCAGCAACAAGAGGCCATCAGAGCTGAAGGGATGGATATTGTGTTAACAGCAGAATACAAATAATGCATTAATAGTGAGGTGTTATAATTCATGACATTTTTTAAAGAAGTATATATGTAGCATAGCTTGTTTGTGCATGTGTGTAACTGTGTGTTTATTAAATGTAATCTGTTCCTTACAAAACATGTTACACTCAGGACATCCTACTGGATGCGGGATGTCCGGAACAATGTCCACACTTACTGACGTATTTCCTCCACTTATACAGATGCACACACACTCATTTAAACACACTAACTCACACAAACACTTACACGGTTTACACCTCGCTTTCAACAAGGTCACTCACCAACTCGAAGCACAAAGTCGTTGTAAGACTGGTAGTTGATCGCATCCAGTACATCAAACATCTCGTTGGCGAAATCAGCCACAGTGCACAGGTGCTCAGAAATGGACTTCTTTACCTGTTCAGAGAGAAAACAAAGACAATATTCATCTACTGCACTTGTAATAAAATAATGAACAGAGTAATTGTTGGATGATTTTATGATCAGAATATGGGAGAATTTCTGGAAAAAAAATAACTAAACCATTTGAAGTTTTTGTGAAGCACAAAAGATGATATTTTGAAGAATGTTCATGCTGCTCTTTTCCCCTCTAAACAACATAGCATAATGACCAGAAGCTGCAAGCTCCAAAACAGACACAAAATCCTTCATATGATAGCTTTGTGTCAAAACAGACTGATATAGTTACTCTCTCAAAATCTTGATGTCAATCTGGTTATCATGTGTCTGAATATGAGGAAGTTCAAATATGATTTCAGGTTCACTTACTTTTGGTGCATGGAAAATGTCATCTTGAACATTCTGAAAATTTTCTTTTGTGTTCAGTGGAGGAATTTTACAGATTTAGAGTGACACGAGGGTGAATACATTATGACAGATCATAATTTCATATCACTAACACATT
Source organism: Gymnocypris eckloni scoliostomus (assembly GCA_027564155.1). Lineage (NCBI taxonomy): Eukaryota > Metazoa > Chordata > Actinopteri > Cypriniformes > Cyprinidae > Gymnocypris > Gymnocypris eckloni. The sequence continues at coordinate 18,799,864 of CM050412.1, read as the reverse complement.
AATCATTTTCATATCACTGATCTGAGGTGAAATGGGATAGGTAATCAAAAATTGTCATTGTCATCACTCATGTTGTTCCAAACCTGTATGACTGTCTTTTTTCTGTGGAACTTAAAAGACGATATTTTGAGAAATGTCTTTATTTTTGTCCATACAATGGAAGTTAATGGGCTCCAAAATGGGTTGCTTCCCAACATTCTTCAATGTTCCACAGAAGAAAGAAGTGCATACAGATTTAAAACAACATGAGGGTGAGTATATGATGACAGATTTATATTTTCTTCTAAACTATCCCTTTAATTAAGCCGTGTGCTGTGTTTATGATAGCTTTAGGGCTAGGAGAAAATATCATTAGCTCGGTATAAAAATAACTAAAGTCAATGGAAAGTCTCCACTATGACAGAAAAACAAACACTCAAGAGCGTTCGCATTTGATATTAGTTTTGCTTTCAAAGCAGTGACAGGTTTGAGTGGTGTCATGACATGATTTTCATCTTTCAAGGCCAAATGCAAATACACCCAAGCTGAGATTAGCTTGAAAAAACACACACACGCCCGCACACACACACACACACACACACGCACACGCACACACACACACACACACACACACACACACACACACACACACACACACACACACACACACACACACATGTCTCAGACTAATTTGATTAATTTGTACAGTTTGCTTTAAAAATATCTAAACATCCTTAAAATAAATTAATGAGATAAACACAGTTGCACACCATTATATAAAATTAAATGTTGTCTTTTTATGTGTAAACCTCACAAAATATTGTTAGATTTATTCTTAAAAATATTTTTAAGACACTACCAAAATGTAATTGAAGACACTATAAGTATTTTTTGAGCAATGATGCATTAAATTGATAAAAATTACAGTAAAGTCATTCTTCTAAAAATGATATTTAAAAAAAGAAGAAAAAGAAAAGGCTGTTCTTCTAACTTTATATTCATCAAAGAATCCTGAAAAAGATGGATCGCAGTTTCCACAAAAAAATGAAACAGTACAACTGTCTTCAACACTGATAATACTAAAAATGTTTCTTGAACAGCAAATCAGGATATTAGAATGATTTCTGAAGGATCTTGTGACACTGAATGACTGCAGAAAATTCAGACTTGCATCACAGGAATTAATTACATTTAAAAATGTATTCAAAAAGAAAAAGGTTATTTTAAATGATAATAAAGTTCCACAATATTACAGAGTTGTACTGTATTTTTTATAAAATAATACAGACTCCAAACTTTAGAGCAGTGCATTCTCTAAAAACATTTTTTTTTTTTTTGCTTCTCAAATAATATATATCTTGTTTTAAAGTCGTTTAGATCATTTTACTAGAACACAAGGCAAACATTCTGATTGGGAAAATGATTTTTGCTGTGTTTGCACACATACACACTCTGTGTACCTTGGATCCCTCAGTGGGGACGAGTCCGACCGCAGCCATGTAAGTACTGCCAATAGTTTTGATCTTCTCAATGTCTCTGTAGCATTCCTTATCCATCAGCTACAGACAGAGAAAGAGAGAGATGATGTGATGGAGAAATAAATGAAGCCTAGATTAAGATAACCCACACACTGAGCCAAAACAGACATATCTCAGGCTGGGAGACAAGAAATTCTCACCGCATCAAAGTCAGCGATGATCTCGTTTAGCAGCCGGAGGCATTCCACACCCATGTTGTTTCCATCCAGCTCAATGTAGAAGTCATTAAAGTTGGGGATGGAGGCGAACAGGACGCCCACCTGAGAGTAAGACTGATAATACAGGTCCTGGAACAGTGAAAGAGCAGGAAAGAAAAGAGCCTTGAGACCCTCAGGGGACGATACCACTGATCCAGACTGAGCTGGAATATGACAGCGGTTAAGTCTATGGTAATCAGCCACGACACGCATGAATTGAACAAGTTGATTTCGGTCAAAGCTATACTTGCTTTCGATATTAAAAGGTAGAGTGCATTAGATTGAGCTGTGCATCTCAAATCAAAGATTCAACCACATCACGGTGGTTTATGCACATAAAAAGAGGGTTTTCTTGCTCTTCTGAAAAGGATTTGATTTACTGTGTAGACATATCGGCCATGATGGGAGTGACAACCACATTTAAATACAGAAATGACTCCCTTTAATTATCATTCTACAGTATGTGCATGGAGTACAGGAGGAGTCACTCCCAAAATAATGATTTTGGACATGACCATAGCAAAAATGTGGTGTCTTATGGCTGTAAACAAGAAACATGGCGCCAAAAGATTAAAATAACAGTGTAGTTTTGTTTATCAAACTAATATTAATGTTTACATGCATGTTTGAGTTTAGACTATTTTGTCAATAAAAAAGCAATAATCTGTCTTTTTAAGTGTCACATAAATGCTTTCGTCTGGCTGAAATCATATACAGAGATTAGTCATTTTACACTACCATTCAGAGATTTAGGGTCGGGAGGATTTTTGAAAGAAGTCAAATTTAAATTAAGTCAAAATGTTATCAAAATACGGTAAAAAGAACAATTTTGTGAAATATTATTACAATTTGAAATAAAATGTACAACTTATTTTAAAAATGCTAATTAAATCAAATTTAAAACTGTTTTCTATTTTAATATAACTGAATTTTTTTTTTTTTGTGGTGGCAAAACTGAATTTTCATCAGCCATTTCTATAGGTTTTTGTGTCACATGACCCTTCAGAAATCATCATTCTAATTATTTGTATTATCGATGTTGAAAATTGTGCTGTTTGTGCTTTTTTTTAATAACACTTATAGCCTTTATGTATAATGCATTATAAAGGGTTATTAGAGGGTATAATGCATTATAATTATTCATAATGTGCATTGTAATGCATTATATCTTGTCGTAAATAATTATAACTTTTAAAGAATTAAAAATGCATAGTGTAACAATATATTGCTTGTTGTGTTAGAATGTATTAACTGTGGTTACACTTATTCATGAAATTGTACAATGCATTACAAAGTGCATTACAAAGTATAATTAATGCATTAAAACTACTTTTATTATGCATTATACATAAAGGCTTTAAGTAAAGTGTAATCTTTTTTCTCTGGAAACTGTAATACATTTTTCAGAACACTTTACTAAAAAGAAAGTTTAAAGGAACAGCAGTTATTTGAAATAAAAATCTTTAGTAAAATTAGAAATGACTTTACTGACATTTTTGACCAATTTTCTGATTAAAAGTATACATTTCTTGAAAAAGTTCAAATAAAATACTGACCCCAAAGTGTTTAATAATAGAAGAATTGGTCATGTAGAATTAAATTAAAATGTTTTAAAATAAGTGGACTTGACAAAACAGGTGTACGCTTTTTCCAAACTATCATTATAGTTAAAAGAAGATTCATCAAGAAAACATTCCAGTGATGTTTACATCTTGTGTGTACTTTTGTGTATGTGTCCAAGATTTTCACTTCCTATTGGCACCGTTTACAATATAATCCCATGCTCATGAGAGGATGCTTGCTTCAGAGCTGCTGCAACAGATTTCAGGATGTCTGATTGCATCAATTCCTGTGAAGGATCTTGGACAGGAAAAGAGGCGAGCAGCATGTGTTGCATGCAGCAAACACACACACAAAAAAACCCATAACAAAACGCATAACTGTAGTGTAGGCCTAATCACACATTCATTGTGTTCATGAGGCCACACAATGAAGCCTGGCAGTGAGATCGTAAAGCACTACACACAATCACAATGTTATCTCATTTGCATGCACTGACCTCTCACCTAATTAGCTGCTGGATCATAACAACACGAAGGGGTGACTTTGGGAACTACAGCATCTGACTAACCCCAACAAACCCCACTTCATCTGTATATGCTATTTCGCTTAGAAATATGTCACATTATTGGAAGTTAATTGGTATCTCATGTTGTCTTTAAGATTATTCTTTGTGATCTGTAAATGAAATCTGACCATGTTTCGTGGGTTGGACAGCAGGAAGTGTTGAGCTACATGTGCAGGCAGAAGGTTGAACAGAATCCTCTTATTGTCCAATTTCACTTTCTCCATGCCATCTCTCTCCTCCTCGGCCTGTGGACAAAACACACAAACTGAGATATTAACAATTAACTGGATACTCATACTAGCTGGATTACCTCTACAGTCACTGGGTATTTTAAAGGGTAGTAATACAAATAATTTGTGTTAATATAGAATTGTATTCTGAAAATAAAGCATCCACTAGAGTGCACTGTTGCTGTTGAAATAGTTGGCTGTCTCAGTGCTGATGATACATTCTTAAAAAATAAAGGTGCTTCACGATGCCACAGAAGAACCTTTTTGTCTAAATGGTTCCATGAAGACCCTTTAACATCTGAAGAACCTTTCTGTTTCACAAAAGATTATTTGTGGTGAAAGAAGGTTCTTCAGATTATAAAAAGGTAAGAAAGATATTGGTTCTTTAAAAAACCTTTGACTGGATGTTTCTTTGTGGAACCAAAAATGGTTCTTCTATGGCATTGCTTGAAGAACCTTTTGAAGCACCTTTTTTAAAGAGTGTATTCCACTATTTAGTGTTTTCTGTTGAAAAATACACTACTGTTCAAAGTTTGGGGACTTTTTATAAAATAAATTAATCTTGTATTCAGCATGGTACAGGCAGCACATTAAATTCACAGCATGTTACAAAAGATTTCTATATCAGACAAATGCTTTTCTTTTGAACTTCTCAAGAATCTAGGAAAGATTGTACCACAGTTTCTGCAAAAATATTCATCAGCAAAACATATAATAATAAGAAATGTCTCTTGAACACCAAATCAGCATATTAGAATGATTTCTGAGGGACCATGTGACACATTTTATGCTACATATTCAAATATAAATTGAATTACATTTATATTTAAAAGTATATACAACATCATATATATAATATTATTTACAATACTGTTGAAACTGTATTTTTGAATAAATAAATTCAGCCTTGGTGAGCAGAAGGGACTTCAATCAAAAACATTTCAATTCTTACCGATCCCTAACTTTTGAACAGTTGTGTTTTTGTTGTATTTCGTTTACATATTATTACTATTATTTCCGGTCAAAGTCATTTCAGTCAAATTCTTCCCCCACTTGCCATTTTTGAGTGTAACATGCAACAGACAGTCAGTGTGGGCGATTCTGTGGACATGTGGCCTGAGGCTAAGACTACTCACAAACAGGCACAGACTAAATCTGTGGACTGTTTTGCATGTTCATATAACTGAATTTTGGGGGGAAATTCTGTCAAATGTACATAAAATTTGCAAAGAACTTTGTGAAATCCATGTCAAGTTTTGCTCATACAGATAACGTGTGAGCTCGTTCATACTTTATGACCTAAGTGAAAAATAAATATACTAAAATATACTCTGAATACTTTTATTTTATGCCAAGTATACTACAAATACATTTACATATTTATGTACTTAAAAATACCCTGCAATTGTACCTTTATTATACTAAACAGATATACTTACATTTTGTGCTTAATGCACTTTAATTGTGCAGAAGTCCAACTAAAGTTATACTGAAGTATAATTGATTGTGCTAAAGTGGAACTATTGCAATACATCACTTAGACTTTAAATATATTGCATTTAAATACTGAGAAAAGATTATACAATCCTCATCAATAGTGACATTAAAACATATTTTAGACTTAATATTAAGAAATGTGCATTGTGTAAAAATAGTACTCCAAATTAAATTTAAATGTAATTTTTATGTCAGTAAATCTCAGACAAGATGTCAGGAAAAAATAACAGATTTGAACTATACTTGGTATGAAAAAAAATCAACCTGATCTCACAAAAATACCTACCTCTGTGCACTTTCTGTGCGACACCGGTTTACGTATCTTACTGCACGTTTCGCCGCAGTTTCAAAGAGAAATGTCCACTGAGTGGCTCTAAAACACAGGTTCAATACGTGAACCCTGGTAAATTTTTATTACGTATATATAGGTACATATTGCTGTGTTTTTATTACGTCGCTACAGAAACGTATTGCGGTGGTTCAGAATTCAAATATCCGGGGCCTGTCCCTAAAAGTTAATGCTCTATCGTGTTGGATGCCCTACACCAAACCCAACCCTAAACCTACCCGATAGTGTTAACAAATGCAAAACTGATATAAAAACGTATTTGTTAATACAACCATGCCATTTCAACTTCCTTATATGCAGATTGCACAGAGCTCCTCACCTCCTAAATACATCGCCATACTCCGTAAGCTACCGAACAAACTTACCATCTATGAAAACCCATCGATACGAGGCTGGATATGTGCGATGCTAATGTTCAAAAGCATCAGTTTTCAAATCTCCCAGCTTTTTAATATTGTCATAACATGATATTCTGTTAGTAATTGTGCAAAACGTATGCTTTATTAATCAAAACTCTGTTAAATTGTGTGAAAATTAGTAAAAGATGTCTGAGTTTTACTGCTTCTAGTGTTTGTTTCTTTTGGAAACTGCAGTAATATGTAGTTATAGGTACAAATTTTGTGTCTCGCTAAAAAGTGCACCCAGGTACGTAAATGCCATGAGACCAGGTAGAACATAATTTTTGTTATATATATTATATGCACATAGACACAGGTGCACTCACCTGGGTGGCCCAGAGGTAGTCCAGTCTGAGTTTGAGATCCAGCTGTCTGCAGTGAAGCACCAGAGCTCCAGAAAACAGCAGCATTGTCAGAACCGGGTCATAGCTGTATGTGTGAAAGAATCCACCTCTACACACACAAACACAATGACACCCATCAGATTGCCAGATAAAACAGAGATTCAGCCATTAGACCGAAAACGTTTACTTTTTTATTTGTTCCTGGTTATTAAATTAACATTTCAATAATTTAACAACACAGTTACGTGTTCACAGTTCTCTAGTGTCAGTTAATGGAGACATTACTTGCAGGTAAAGAAAACATTTCTCACAAATCCCAATTTGGGTAACCCGGAGATAATAAAAAATAAATAAACTACAAACAGTCCTATAACCTTTGCATTTAGCTCAACTCACCCTATGGCCTTCCGATAACCGCTAGACTCCATGACGACAGTGTGGAGGATGTTGAGAAGGAGAAGCAGGAGGATCTTGGGTAGTGATGACACACGGAGGTACAGAGCCACAGATAGCGATGCCATCACACATGATAAAAATACGTACGGAGTGTATTTGCAAACCCCGGAGCCCACGCTGGTCCCGTTGACAACTGTTACCATGGAGAGATTGGAATTCCCCTCCAGTGACCACGGTACACATTCCACCTGTGCAGGTAAAGCAATACGAACACATTCAACTAATAGATGAACACATATTTGGGAGTTAAATAAGGGCATTATATATCAATTGCATATATGTTTTATCAGTGTATACTCTATAAGTAACACCCTCAGTCACACAGTTGTCACTCTCTTCGACTGTACACACACACACTCACCACACACCCCTGGGTCACGGAGTACATCAGCAGCACCAGAAACCCACACAGAACCGTTCTGATCTGCAGGGTCAGACAGTCAGGAGAGCACTGGGAACACAAAAATAAGAAAGAGCAAGAGTAGTGAGTTTTGACACTTCCTGAAGAAAACGATTTCCACGATGCTAGAGCACTGTGGATGGCTGCTAGGTGGATCTATGCTGTTCTGGATGGTTGTTAATGTGCTATATTTCTGCTAGGTTGGGCTACGGTGTTCCCATTCAGTCAGTCACGTTCGACGTACGTCGGACTGACCGACGAATAGGAATCTCGCTAGAGAGGCCAATCTACTTCGAGTGTAACTAAACGAGCCAATGCACATTGGCATGCAATCATATGCAGCAGCGCGGGTATATAATGAGCAGCAGGTGCGTTGCATCTTCAGCTTTTCGCTTCGGAGCCGAACAAATTGTTCTCTACTAGAAGTGTTCAAAAAGAGTCTCTGCAAGACGATCTCTTTGTGAAGAAGTGCGGCGTACAGCACAGCAGCGGGGGTCGAATCTCTCTCTTTTCCTCCCAGAAAAGCTGTTTTACAGCTGGTAAGAGTGCGGCGAGAGAGAGAGCACACTACAGGCTGCACAAATCCCTGTTTGTGTTGCTGCAGCCGTTCCCCTGTGTGCTTCAGCACTGATTAAAAGAGCAAGTCCCTAAAAGAGCTTACACAAGTAGAGCTTGCGTCTTTTTAAAGATGACATTCTACTTGTGTGTTTCTGGATGCGGTCGTTACCTGGCGCCGAGAGATGGTCACGAGCGCTGCATCACGTGTCTGGGCTTAACACGCTGAGGCAGCGTGGATGAGTCATGTACCCATTGTGGGATGATGACCATCTCGGAGTTGCGATCGAGACTCCAGCTCCTGCAAAGGGGCGGAGTCCCAGTGCCGCTGCCTCGTTCCAACCCCCATCAGAGGGTTGCTGCGAGCGGTGACACTGGTGATCTGAGGATCACAGTGAGTTTTCCTTCGGGAACCAACCCCTAGGAACCCTCACTCCTCCTGCACTCCGCAGCCAGCTCAAAGGTGTGCACCATCCGTGTCCTTGGCGCTCCTCTGATGACCGGATGTCGATAGCTGCATCGGAGGGTGAGTCAGATTTTGCCGGAGATGACGGCGTCGGCGCAGTTACCTCCTTCCGGCACGGTGGCTGTGCCCGATACAGATCCAGAAATGATGGCTATGCTTTCCTGGGCCGCCAACAGGGTCGGGCTCGTGGAATCCTCCACCGTGTCCTGAACCCTCAAGGCTGGAAGATTGGTTTCTCGGGTGGCACTAGCTGGTTCTCAGCCACCCACCCCGGTTCCTTTCTTCCCGGAGGTGCATGAAGAGCTCACTGGTGCGTGGAAGGCACCTTTACTGCCGAAACCGCCGCCAGTGGGCCCTCCTCCCTCACCACCCTTGATGGCGGTGCGGCTAAGGGTTACGGAGCATCCCCTGTGGAGCGGGCCGTGGCTATGCAGCTGTACCCTAACTCCACCTGGCGCGGGAGCCGTCTCTCCCTTCCCGGCCTGTAAGCACTCGTCCGGACCTTACCGACGCAGGGCTTACCAGGCCTGTGGGGAAGCCGCTTCCGCCTTACACGCTATGGCGTTGTTGCAGGTCCATCAGGCCAAGGCACTGAGAGACCTGCACGAGGGTGGTCATGACCCACAAGTTCATCACGAACTTCGTGCTGCGACGGACCTCGCGCTTCGGGCGACGAAGGTTACGGCGCGGGCAGTGGGCCGTGCGATGTCCACTCTGGTGGTCCAGGAACGCCATCTCTGGCTGTGTCTGGCCGACATGAGGGATACTGACAAAGTCAGGTTCCTTAATTCCCCCGTGTCCCAGACCGGCCTCTTTGGCGACGCGGTCGAGAACTTCGCACAGCAGTTCTCGGCTGTACAGAAGCAGTCTGAGGCGATTAGCCACATCCTGCCCCGGCGGTCCGCTGTTGCATCCCCTCTGCTCGTCGCCGAGGGCGACCCCCTGCGACTGCCCCCGCTCCCGCACCGCAGCAACAGCCTCCACCCAAGCGGCACCGTGGAGCCAGTCGTAGGCGGGGTCCCCAGCCCGTCCAGGCCCCCGCCAAGAAGGGCGGCAAAGCCAAGAGCAAGAGGCCCTAGGACGGGCGACCCGGAGATGATTGGGACTGCTCTTCAGGAGATGGTGACTGCACCGCTCCTTCCCCCGGAGGAGGGCCGGGTGGTAAATCCTTTGTTTTTCCTTCTGTTCCGCCGCTGGCCCAGCAGCCAGCGGTACCCAAATTTTCAATAAAGAGCAGTTTCTGTCATCTCCGGGTCCCAAGAGGGCTCGGAGAGTGGGAGGAGCAAAACCTCTCCACTCTCATCCACCTCTTCTGTCGCCAGCGGACAGCAGCGCGCAGCAGTTCGAGATGGGCACCCAAGCCTCTCCTGCACCCCCTGTCCGGCCGTGGAACCAGGTAAGTGTTGCAGAGCACACTCAGACCCCGCTACGGGCCGCCTCCCAAAGAGAGCCCCCCGAGGTGCGTCCCTGCGTTCCACCTCGCTGCCCCACTGCGGGTACGCCGGTGGTCCCCTTGGTCCCACTTGTGCGGTCTCTGCGAGCCTGGTTAGCGCTCCCCAGTCCGTCTCGTTGGCTCATTCGGACCATCAGGCTCGGCTATGCGATTCAGTTCGCCCGGCGTCCCCCCAAGTTCAGGGGTGTCCACTTCACTTCAGTGAAAGCTGTCGATACCCATGTCTTGCGTGCGGAGATCGCAGTCCTACTGGCAAAGGACGCGATAGAGCTGGTCCCTCCTGCCGATATGAGGTCAGTGTTTTACAGCCCTTACTTCATTGTACCCAAGAAAAGCGGTGGGTTAAGACCGATCTTGGATCTGCGAGTTTTGAATCGAGCCTTCACAAGCTACCGCTCAAGATGCTCACGCAGAAACGCATTTTAGTGCATCCGCCGAGATTGGTTTGCAGCGATCGACCTGAAGGACGTACTTTCATGTCTCGATTCTTCCTCGACACAGGCCGTTTCTGCACTTTATGCGTTCGAGTCGAGCATATCAGTACAAGGTCCTACCCTTCGGGCTGGCCCCTGTCTCCCAGCGTCTTCACGAAAGTCGTGGAGGGAGCCCTTGTTCCCATGAGAGAACAGGGCGTCCGCATCCTCAACTATCTCGACGACTGGCTCATTCTCGCTCAGTCTCGGGAACAGTTATGCGAACACAGGGTGAGTGCTCAGTCACCTCGCCCCAGTGCAGAGGATCTCTTTTCTCGGTAAGGAGTTGGATTCGGTCTAACAGTCAGCACGCCTCACAGAGGAACGTGCTCAGTCGGTGTTGAACTGCCTGAATACATTCAGGGGCAGGACAGCGGTCCCACTGAAACTTTTTCAGAGGCTCCTGGGGCATATGGCGGCCGCAGCGGCAGTAACCCCGCCGGCTTGCTTCATATGAGACCGCTTCAGCACTGGCTTCATGGCCGAGTCCCGAGATGGGCAGGCAGCGGCACGTGCAGTGGCAATCACTCCGAATGCCGCCAAACCTTCAGCCCGTGGTCAGACCCCTTGTTTCTTCGGGCAGGAGTAGCCCCAGAGCAGGTGTCCCAGGCATGCTGTAGTCTTCACGGATGCCTCTGCCACCGGCTGGGGCCATGTACAACGGGAAGGCAGTGTCAGGGGTGTGGACGGGCCCCCAACGGCATTGGCACATCAACTGCCTCGAGTTGCTAGCAGTATACCTTGCCCTGGGCCGCCTGAAGGGGCCGTTACGGGGCAAGCATGTGCTGGTCCGTACGGACAATACTGCGACTGTTGCGTACATCAACCGTCAAGGAGGTCTGCGCTTCCGTCGCATGTCGCAACTCACCCGCCATCTCCTCCTTTGGAGTCAGAAGCATCTGAGGTCGCTTCGCGCCATTCATGTCCCTGGTGTGCTCAACCGTGTGGCCGACGAGCTCTCACGAGCTGCGCTGCCAGGAGAGTGGCGACTCCACCCCAGGTGGTCCAGCTGATTTGGGGAGTTCGGCGAGGCTCAGGTGGACCTGTTTGCCTCGCTAGGAACCTCCCACTGCCAGTTGTTCTACTCCTGTCCGAGGGGACACTCGGCACAGATGCACTGGCGCACAGCTGGCCCCGGGGCCTTCGCAAGTATGCATTTCCCCCAGTGAGCCTACTTGCACAGACCTTGTGCAAAGTCAGGGAGGACGAGGAGGTCTTGCTAGTTGCGCCTATTGGCCCAACCGGACCTGGTTCCCGAACTCATGCTCCTCGCGACAGCCCCTCCTGGCTAGTTCCTCTGAGAAAGGACCTTCTTTCTCAGAGACGGGCACCTTTGGCACCCGCATCCAGACCTCTGGAAACTCCATGTCTGGTCCCTGGACGGGACGCGGAGGTACTAGGTGACTTACCCCCTGAGGTACTTAACACCATTGCTTCGGCACGTGCACCGTCTACGAGACGTGCTTATGCCTTGAAGTGGAACCTATTTGTCAAGTGGTGTTCTTCTCGCTGAGAAGACCCCCGAAGATGTTCGATCGGTGTCGTGTTTTCCTTTTTGCAGCAGGGTTTGAGCGTGGGCTGTCTCCTCCACCCTCAAGGTTCATGCTGCCGCTATATCCGCATACCGACCACATTGATGGTAAGTCGATTGGTAAGCGACTTGGTCGTCAGGTTCCTTAGGGGGGCAAGACGGTTAAATCCTCCTCGACCCCCCTCCATACCCTCTTGGGACCTTGCTCTGGTGCTTCGAGCACTCCAGATTGCTCCCTTTGAGCCTTTGCAGTCAGCAGACTTAAGGATTCTGTCTATGAAGACCTTGTTGCTGGTTGCATTGGCCTCCATCAAGAGGGTAGGGGACCTGCAGGCATTTTCGGTTGACGAATCGTGCCTAGAGTTCGGGCCGGGTGACGGCCACGTGCTACTGAGTCCCCGGCCTGGCTATGTGCCCAAGGTTCCTACCACTCCCTTCAGGGACCAGGTAGTGAGCCTGCAAGCGCTGCCCCTGGAGGAGGCAGACCCAGCCCTGGCTTTGCTCTGTCCAGTTCGCGCCTTGCGACTATACACAGACAGAACTCAAAGCCTCAGGACCTCAGACCAGCTCTTTGTCTGTTACGGAGGCCAGCAGAAGGGAAAGGCTGTCTCCAAGCAGAGGATGGCCCACTGGATAGTGGATGCCATTGCCTTGGCTTACCAAGCTCAAGGCGTGCCCTGCCCGCTCAGGTTGCGTGCCCACTCTACGAGAGGCGTGGCATCCTCCTGGGCGTTGGCTCGTGGCGCCTCGCTGACAGATATTTGTAGAGCTGCGGGCTGGGCGACACCTAACACGTTTGCTAGATTCTATTGCCTTCGTGTCGAGCCGGTCTCCTCCCGTGTTCTCACCTCAGGTCAGAGGCACGGAGAGGTACCGGCTTAGTGTCGGCTTGCTGCGTTACATACGCTTATTGCTCCAGAGAGTCCCTATAGGCAGACCCTGTTGAGTCCTCCAATCACCCTTCGGCAGCCAGACGTGGCGGAGCGCCCGGCGCCAGGCCTTTACTCCGTTGTATCCTTGAGAACCGGATTTAGGCTGGGTCCCATATGTGTGACCCTACAGGAATCCCATATGTGTTATTCCACGGGTTGCTCCTAAACAAACCCATGTCTTTCCCTCTGGAAGAACCCACCTCTCATCAGGTTGGAGTCACCCCAGTGCTTCCATATGTAGTACAGCCCTACAGGGCTAGTCCATATGTACTTCTCCACATAACTCCTGCGGGGAAGGATGTGGCTTCCGCAGCGTTCCTTTCCAGTGAAAGGGTACGCTTTCCCAGTGTTATCCAATAGTCTCACTGATTGGGTTGGGGAACAGCAGTGATCGACACTCTCTGTGTTGGCCCTGTCCCACCGTCTTTAAGCAAGGGGGTCAGGAGGCTTGCTACAGAGCGCTGGAAGGGGGCAGCTCCTGTGGCGCTTTGGTAGATTCCTATTCGTCGGTCAGTCCGACGTACGTCGAACGTGACCGACTGAATGGGAACGTCTCGGTTACATAGGTAACCCTCGCTCCCTGAAGGAGGGAACGACGTCCCGCCGCCACAGTCGCTGGACCCCGCTGTTACTGCCGTCTTACTTGTTCGGCTCCTCAGCGAAAACCTGAAGATGCAACGCACCTGCTGCTCATTATATACCCGCGCTGCGAGGTGAGCAGCTGCTGCATATGATTGCATGCCAATGTGCATTGGCTCGTTTAGTTACACTCGAAGTAGATTGGCCTCTCTAGCGAGATTCCTATTCGTCGGTCAGTCCGACGTACGTCTCCGTTCCCTCCTTCAGGGAACGAGGGTTACCTATGTAACCGAGACGTTCTGTGTGGTTGTTAGGGGGTGCTATAGTGTTCTGGATGGTTGTTACAGTGCTATGTGGCTACTATGTGGTGCTAGGTTGCTCTGGGTGGTTGTTAAGGTGTTGCTATGTGGCTACTATGTGGTGCTAGGGTGTACTGGATAGTTGCTAGGGAACTTGGTGTGGTTGTTAGTGTGTTGCAATATGGTTGTTTTGATGTTGCTAGGATGTTTTGAATGGTTCCAAGGTGGTACAAAGGAGCTCTGGGTGGTCATTAGGATGTTTCTATGTGATTGCTACAATGTTGCTAGGGTGATCTGAACCATTGCTAGGGTATTTATAGGGTGTTCTGAAAGGCTGCTAGGGAAATCTGGGTGGTTGGTAGGGTGTTGCTATTTGGTAGATTGGATGAGGCCAGGGTGTTCTGGATGGTTCCAATATGGCTCTGAGGAGCTCTGGGCGGTTGTTATGGTGTTTCTATGTGGCTACTAAGTGGTGCAAGGGTGATCTGGACGGTTGCTAAGTTATTCTGGGTGGTTGTTAGGGTGTTGGTATGTGGTTGCTTTGATGTTGCTAGGATGTTCTGTATGTTTCCAAGGTGTGTTTTTGTAAGATATTCCGGATGATTTCTAGGTGGTGCTAGAGTCCCAGGGTGGATACTAGGGTGTTGCCATGTGGTTGCTGTTGTATTCTGAGTGTTTGCAAGGTGGTTGCTTACTGGTCCAAGTTATTATTATTATTATTATTTATTTTAGGTGTCATTCGTGTCTACATAAGCTTTTACATTGTACTTTTACATTGTACATTGTATATATATATATATATATATATATATATATATATATATATGAAGAGCTCTTTTCCAAAACGCGATAAACGCCAAATTTATGGGGACTTTATGGGGAGTTCGTCATGCCATTTTGCTGTGTAATGAACCTATTCACTGCTCCATCAATGTTTCATGCCAAATCGCTATATTTCCTTGTTTAAAATGTACCTCACTCTCCTGACCTGACAAAGAGGTGCTCTAGCGACTGATGTTAAAAGCTGTAGCCTTTGGCATTCCTTGTTAGAGCGCCCGCCTCCCGCGCCGGTAAACCCGGGTTCGAGACCTGCTCGGTGTGATGCTGCGGACCCGGGGGGGTTTAACAATCATTGTTTAACATGTTCAGACTGAGCCAACAGACCATTTTAACATGATAAATTGAATATTAACTAAATGTATGGGTCTAGGTAAAAAAATGTCATTTTCATGAAAACTATTAAAATGGATTTATAGCGTTTTGGAAAAAAGCTCTTCATATATATATATATATATTTAATGCTTGCATGTAACTAATTTATATAACTACATTTATAATTACACTGCTGACCCAACCCTAACACCCTAACCCACCCTTAAACCTACCCATACCACCAAACCTGTCCCTAACCTTGCCCGTATCCCACCTCAATAGTAGCAAAAGTGTTTTTCAATACAATATATACATAATAAGTACGCTATACATTATATTTTTTATGTAAGTACATAGTAATTAAGGCCACCTATTATAAAATGGGAATTAATTATAATTTTGGAAATCTAAAATTGTAGAAAGTTTTGAATGAGGGATAGGTTTAGGGGTAAGGGACTATGGAGAGTCCCCATAAAACCTGTAAATCAGTGTTACCTGCACATGAGTGATGCGAAGGTACATCACACTTGCCATGTGGAAACACAAACAGAGAACCAGCAGAATCACAACCAGAAGACCTCTGCAGTAAGAGAAAAAGTGAAAGAGTGAAAATGTTATATGCATTTGTGTTGTGTTGTGCAGTGACCTAAGTATGTAAAATGTGTGGTCGATTTAGTGTGTCTGGCAAATAAAGAAAAGGTGTGTTATGTTGATGTATCAGGTATTGTGTGTGTGATTTACATACTGAGGAATGATGAGAAAATAGACCACTGCAAAAAATGAAGTGAGGACGAGCGAGATAACCACCGCACTGATGAAGGCATCGTCATATACTTGCTGATACTGTGTGACAGAGAGAGACAGAGACAATTTGATTGGTTGGAGCAATTGTGCAACCAGTTTTTCAACAGTACATGTGTGTAAAGGTGTTTCTTCAACTAGTGTATGAGCATGTTTAGAAAATAAACTCCTAAAACAGGTTCCTTTATCTGTCAGTCACTACGAGTTATGTCGTGACAACATTGGGGATTCACTCAGGAGCCCCAATCACCTCTGACTTTAAGAGAAAACGCCAATGAATATTGGCTAGTGGATTTTGCATACCACTCCCAGAGCCACTCCCCATGCATACGGGTGGAATTAAGCGACAGGTGCATCCACTCTTCAGATTTTTGCTTCGGAACCATGTGGAATGGAGATCTCCACAAAGCCCTTTCATCTCTCTGGAAGATTCTTTGAGTTAGCAGTACAGTGCGAACAGCGGTGTCCCTGTCAGCAGTGATTCCCCTGGGCACTTCAATTAAAAGAGCAAATTACCTAAAAGAGCAAATCATGGACGGCTCGCGTCTTTTTAAAGATGCCGTTCCATCCATGTCTTCTTGGATGTGGTCGTTACCTGTCTTCTGATGACGGACATGATCGTTGTCTTCAGTGTCTGGGTATCCAACACGCTGAAGCTGCAGTTGTGGATGACTCATGCGCCTGTTGTGGAAGCATGGCTTCACTGCGATCTCACCTCTTTTTTGTAAAGAAAAATGGCACCCTCTGCACTCCTCACACAGCGTTCCATTCGGCTCCCATGTGATTTTGCTGGTCCGCTCCCTGGGTCTACCAGCATTTCATTTGTTGTGCCCCCTGAAGATCAGATGTCAATCGCAGCATCGGGGGATGGGCTATCGTCCTCCAAGGCTTAAGATTCGGCGGGGCTGCCCCCTCAGGTGTTGCAGCTGCTGCTGAATCGGACCCAGAGTTGATGGCCATGCTTGCCCGGGCAGCCGTGAGTATCGGGCTGGAGGTCAACAGACTGCCCAGTCCTGAGCCCTCTCGGCTGGATGATTGGTTTCTTGGAGCGGGACACAGCTCACAACCACGATTTCCTCCGCTGCCTTTCTTCATGCAGGCATTTTAAAAAGTAGCAAAGATAAACAACGAGACATGGTAAAGTTTCTAAGAAATTGTAAAAATGTATTAAAAAAAATTTAAATAGTTCAATTCTCATAAAAATCAATACGTAAAAGTGCTCAAATTTTGAAGAAAGACCTGTATGTGTTCATGTCAGCATATGCTTTTTTGCATCTCTTGTAAGTGTCACAAGTAACATGTATTTTTGTCATTTCAGTGCAGCCTGCATGAGATCAATGCAACACGCTGCTTTGTGTGTCAGCTTCACTAGAGTATAAAAACAGCATCCCTCTCTTTATAAGAGCCAGATGCAATTTCATTATACTCCCAGAGAGAACAGGAAAAGCCACTGCGCTCCTGCACGCACAAGTGTGTGTGTGTGTGTGTGTGTGTGTGAGTGAGAGAGAGAGAGAGAGAGAGAGAGAGAGAGAGAGAGAGAGAGAGAGAGAGAGAGAGAGAGAGAGTATGTCGTGAATCTGACAGATTTTCCCGAATCATTACTGTTGCCCCCATTCTGTTGGGTGGGCGGACGTCTTACATGAATCGAAGATGGGAGGGATCGGAGAGGACTGAATATAGGCAAAGAAATAGAGAACAGGGCACGGAGAGAGCTAGTGAGAAAGAAGAGTGAGAGAGATGAGGGGGAGAGAGGATGTTGAAAGTGAGAGGAGACAGGGAGTCACGAAGCACAACAGAACAATGTGGGGGATGCAGCGTGTGTGTCTGAGGAAATTCTTCAATCCATGTCTCTCACATTTCGCCAAGTCACTCCTACCAATGCCCTGGATTGATTACTGCTGTTAGGGACTCCAGGACACGTTGTCACACTTTTCACATCAGCGAATATTTCCTAGAGTTGGTTTATTTTGTTCAAGTTTCTGCATAGCCATACACCACCATTCAAAATGTTGGGGTCAGTATGATTTTTTTTAGTCTGAAAGGAGTCTTAAATGGATCTTTAGTGACATTAAAGACATTAATAGTGTTACAAAATATTTCTAATCCAATTAAATGCTGTTCATTCAGCAAAGAATCCTACAAAAATTGTCATAGTGTACACAGAAATAAGAAGCAGCATGACTCTTTTCAACACTGATAATAATAAATGTTTCTTATATATTTAATATCGATAAAATGGCAAAACTTCACAATAGTATTGTATTTTTGATCCAATAAATGCAGACTTGGTTAGCATGAGACATCTTTCAAACACATAAAAAAGACTCCAGAATTTTCAATGGTATTTTCCCTTAAAGTCTTGGCTTTTGAAACAGTTAATTTTGATACAGCTGTCCAATAGTGGGGCATGTTGTCACATTATATGGGGTAAGTTGTCACAAATCAACTTGCCATTAGACACTGTTTTGTTAACGTTTCAGCTGTATTTTAACAGTAAAACATTTAAATAACAAAACAGAAAAAAAATACAAATTCATGGCACAGCAAAAATGTAAAAGGAAAGTGTATCATACCTTTGTTTTGGCCAACAAACATTGCAATTAACTTTGCATACTGACAAAAATGTATGGCCTGAATGCACTGTAAGTCGCTTTGGATAAAAGCGTCTGCTAAATGCATAAATGTAAATAAAAAATAATCTCAATAAATGTATAACATTTAAAACCAGACATTTATTTGAAAAATTGACATTAAAATCTGGGGGTTTTGGGGGTTGAATTGAAATCTGGGGTTTTTTGTTTCGCACATTTACCCAACAGTTATAGCAAAAAAAAAAGAAAAAAGGACGATACTATCATTTTGTTTAGAGTCAGCTTCTGACTCAGCTTTCTTTGTTGTGAGTTTGTTTGTGGCGCGTTTACGATGATGTCATGGCAGTAGAGGCGGCGCAATTATAACGACGCGTGAATAATCCCGCCCACTCTATAGCGGTACTAAACTGCGGTGGAAATGCAAACCGACCCGAACTGAGCCGAACTGAGCCGTACCGAGCCGTGCCGAACCGTACCGTACCATGCAGTGGAAAAGCGCCATAAAAAATCACTCTATTTTAAAAGGTTCAAACCCTCTCTGTGATAACTGCCCCCATGTAACAACTAGTCCAGCTCTCACCTACATGCATATGTGTACTCACTCTCTGCTCTCTCTCTCTGCTCCTGTATGTGAGGGTAATGAAGTTGAAGTCTGCCGTCTCTGACTCCGTCTGTCGTGCTTCTATCATACGGCCGATGTAGCGGTTCACTCTGGTCCCGGGAGAGTTCTGCACCATGCCTGCCGAAAATGACGTCCGACTACGCAGCTTCTCAGAAGCTGATCGTATTGCTCGTCTCTGGAAACCCAGGGAAAATTTCCGTTGAATTACAGTATCGCAGATTCCAAATGTGAAAATTCATGTTTAGATACAAATTACTTCCAGTTCAGCTGAAAGGAAGATTTTCAGTAAATAGTGTCATAAATGTCGGTCTGTTACGTATGCAAAGCTAAGATATTAATTCAGAAGATTTAAAGTATAGTGCAGTGGTCATATGGACCTCTTTTATGGTGATATTTTAACATTACAAAATGACTTTATTTTTGTGCATACAGGTTTAGAATGACATGAGGATGAGTAAATTATTTCAAAAGTTAATTCTTAGGTAAAGTATCCCATTACAATTAAGTAAAACGAAAGAACAACACTCACATGTACTTTTCAACTCATCTACACACACATCAACAGTACATAGTGACAGATGGGTGTTCAACACTTCTCAGCATATTTTCTCACACATGCAATAGTGATAAGATGTTTAATTATGCACTGATACAAGTCAAAACCCCCACACACAGAGTCAGACACGATGAGAACAGTAAATCTGCAGTAGTGATTAGATCTGTGTGCAATCATCCACTCATCTGAAGTAGTGGCATTAGAGTATGCACTGGATTAACACAGTGAATGTGATTTGTGTGGGTGTGAAAGGTGACTTCGGGTGATTTTGGGATCTTGGATTAATAAAAATTGGAGGATTAAAAAACCGGCAATCACAATATATCAGCAGCAATGGAACTTCTCACTGATTGGTTGTGATATCATGACATTCCATAGCCAAGTTTAATATACACTGACATATACATATTGCTTAATATGACTGTCAAATGACTAAATGTAAATGTAATATCCATTAGTGTTTTGTTGTCCTGTATAAGCAAATAGACTATCATTTTTATACATTTGCTGGTGTTGATGCAGATATTTTGTGGGTCAGGGGAGATGCTTGGTTCTTATTTTCTTTTTTAAATCGTTCACTTTTTGAAGTAATATCAGATGTTACAACTGTAAGGCTGGAATACATTACATGACTTTTAAAATCAAAAAGATTTAAAATCACAAGGCATCATACACCTCTGTTGTTCTGAATGCAACAAACTCACACAGAAACTTACGCCTCGTTACTGGGAGACACATGACAAATGAAAACAATGTGTTCTAAATGGTCTCAAAATATCAAACATGTTTAATATCCTCTACGCTAAAAAAATCGGAGCCTGTGACTGCTGCTATAATCACGCACCTTGTCATCATCATCACAGGTCATGACGTTGGAGAAAGGGATCTCAGCCTTGAACATCTTTCTGCAGTGCATGAGCTGCACCAGCAGGTAACAGACTGTCTTAAACTTCATCCTTTTCGCTGGCTTTATGTCTGATAGGATCAGCCCGGGAAAAATCTGCAAAGAGAGAGAAAAAGAGGGGGTGGGAAGAAATGTGGAATGAGGAAAGAGAAGAGATTAACTGAATGTGAGAAAATGGCTGCGGTGACTGGTAAAAGAACTGACTTAAAAAAGTGATAGAAAGAAGACGCTTCAAATCCATTTGTAAAGAACTGCAGACAGAAAAGGATGTTTGTAAGGCTTTTGATAGTGCATCTGTGGATCATTTTACTGCATTACACTAAATTTAAATTATTACATTTTAATTGAATACTATTTATTCAATTATTTAAATTAACACCATGCTGTCTATTTCTGTTTAAGGTTTCAGTTTCTATTTTAACTGTATCTTCCAGATATGAGATATTCATATCTGGAAGATACAGTTAAAATAGAAACTCAAACCTTAAACAGAAATAGACAGCTCATGGGTGTTAATGTCATCAGACCTGAGAGAGACGTGTGTATAAACAACCATTTAAACATTTGGTGTTGGTAATATATATCAAAATGCAATCTATTTCTGTGATATCAAAGCTAAATTTTCAGTATCATTACTTCAGTCTTCAGTGTCACGTGATCCTTCAGAAATCATTCTAATATGCTGATTTACTACTGAAGAACTGTTTTGAATTATTATTATCATCAGTGTAGAATATTTGTGCTGCTTAAAATTTTTGTAAAAACCATGATAGATTTTTTTCAGGGTCATTTGATGAATACAAATATCAAAGTTCACAACAAATGTTTGTCCTGTTGCATGCTGAGAACGTCTTTAAGAATGCATACTTCCCTATTACTACTACAGCAATAACTTTAGCAATAAAAATAGCTATAATAACAAGCAAATGGTTCATAGCTGTGATATTAAATTAGTCTATTCGCTATTTAAATGCCCCACTTCCTATTTCAACAGGAAATATATCAATAGAGGAAAGACAGCTTTTTATCAACTGATTTCAGAGGTGCTTTAACAAAGCTAAATGGGCTCTGTTTTATTATCAATAATTGTTAATTAGCTGCAGTCATTTTCTCAAGCAGTACCAAATCTTTACTGCCAATGTAGTCATGTAGGAAGAGAAATATAATAACACCCAAAAATATTACTGCCTAAGATATGCCCACTTTTTACAATCCAGTCAAGCTCTGGGGAAAAAAATCAAGTTTCCCTTTTACTTTATATTTACAGTTTGGTAAACACGCCACATTCCATAAGTGAAATGCTTTACTATAGTGTGGTTTCAAGTTGTGTATGAAGGGATGATGATGTGTTTGTACCTTGCGTCTGTGTGAGGGCACGATGAAGAACGTCTCGATGGCGTGTTTGCTAAGGAAAGCGTGTCTCTCGATGCCAAATCCTGGCTCCACCTCATAATCTCCATTCAGACATTCCAGCGTTGCCTTGGTGATATGAACCTTCCTGTTGGGGGAGGGGCAAACAATCACACTCTCACCTTTTTGCTCATATAGTCCTTGCTATAAGGTTAGGAAGAAATGGCATAAATATCTGAATATGTCGGTAAATGTGATGACTGACTGACCCAGGCAGTCCTCCTGCCTCCATCATGTTGGCCAGTGTCACATCATTGGACCAGACGTCATACTGCCACTTGCGGAGCCCCAGAACCCCGCAGAGCACACGGCCCGTGTGCAAACCCACACGCATGTTTAGGTTCACCTCAGTCGCTTCCACAACAGACCTGATTACATATATTCATAAAAAAATTATCTTTTCATTTTCAATATATGAGTGTTTTTTTATACTGACACCTACTGGTGTGGATAAAGCATCAAAAAAGCTTTTCAATGACAAAGTCAGTTTTAGAAATGGGTTCTCCACACATTTTACACAAATTTACTGATTTAGCTAATACATTTTGACAGATTTAGGATTATTTCAAAATTCTGGCAACCAAGTGAGTGCATATAATTTCAAATATTCTTCCAAATAATTTATTTAAAGGGGTCATCCGATGCAAAATTCACTTTTGCATGTTGTTTGAACTGAAATGTGTGTTGGCAGTGTTTGTACACATCCACACCCTAATGATAAAAATCCCTATAAATAATATCCCCTTTCTCATATCAAGCTGTTCTCAGATGCCTGTCTGTGTGATGTCACACAGACACAGGCCCCGCCCACAATTGTTGATTGACACTGGTGTTTTACATTAGACCCGCCCTGAGCGAGCTGTCATCAGTCCGCCATTGTTTTGATGCAGGAGCGGTTGAAGACAAGAATGTATCCTAAGAGATTGAGGTGTTTTGTTGTTGGATGTAATAATGTAATATAAACATGGCAGTCGTCATTTACTCCTGACATCTGAGCTGCTAAAGACGTAGTGGATCACTTTTTTTGATGGGAACGTGGCGTGATGAGCAGTGCTCATTCGTATTTAAAAAAACATGCACTAAAACTGGCTGCTGTGTACAGAGCTGTTTTTGAAAGGGTAAAAAGAGTGTTGTTCAACCCTACAACTGAGAAATTTTCCCAAAGTATGCTATAGACTTTTCATTAACTTTTCATCAACTTGTGGAAAATGGGCATTCCGATGACCCCTTTAAGTGCTAAATAAATATTAAATGAAACTAATAATAAAAAAGTCAATTAACTAATTAAAATAAATTTGCAATCAAAATCAAACCAGGGAACTGGAAAGGTCATTGAAATAGTAACATTTCAGTTATAAGTTTGGTTATAATCTGCTGTACAATATCTCATTGTCTAAATATTACTAAATCGCCGACAAATCCCTGACATCTGAGGCAAATCGGTGCGCGTTCACGCGAATGAAAACAATCTGAGGGATCTCGCGATCTGAGGTCATCGCCGATGCGTTGCTGACACCCGGGAAATATTTGGCATGCTAAATATCTGGAGCTGTCTGTGATTCATAATCCTGCTGTGTGAATGAGTTTTGACTGAAAAATACATCGGCGATGACCTACAGCCAATGAGAGAGCAAGATACAGGGCAGCGGGAAGCTCAGGGAGGACTTTTTTTTTTTTTACAAAGCAATTAAGTTGCCGTTACCCATTTACAAACAATGTGCATACATTTTGGCATTGAAATATACAGATCAGGTAGGCTACGTGAAAATGAAGAAGGGGCTTCATTTGCTGAATTTTTCAGCACTTTTAAGGATTTTATAGGCTGTAAGAAATAAACTCATTATATAAAATGCACAACACATTGGTTTCACTTTCAAGTAGGCTACTTAAATTTGTGTATATAGAAATTTCACAGCAGAACTATGTTAATTTTTGTTCATTACTGTGTGTTCGGGGAGGACTTATAGACCATAATATTAGCAGTGATCTTGCGTTATTTCCTTATCACTTCTCGTGTGCGTTTGGCTGTAGTTTGTAGACACAGACAGAGTTGTCTGTGATTCTTCCTATTGTAAAGTCATGCAGTGTGTAACCTCCTGTCGCTGATTCATCGTGCAATGTGAAAACAGCAGCGACTGAATGCTACCCCAGATAGTCATGCAATGTGAAAACAGCAGTGATCCGATGACTTTAAAAACCGTGCAGTGTATCATCGGCATAAGGCTGTACATAAAGCAGCACTGTGCTCCCAAACCTTGCTTTAAATGAAATCGACCAATCGGACCAATCACCGCAGATTAGCATTACGCAAAGGAGGGGTTTGGAAAAATGAATCGTTGAGCGAATAAGGTAAAAAATGAATGCCTATTTTAAGAAAATTAATGTGTTTTTGACCTTGCATGCATGTCAACCTGTTGTTGGGGACTCCCAAAACCAAAATATGAACCTTTCATTACCCATAATAGGGGAACTTTAAATGAAATAAACATTTTATATTATATACATTTTTATATCATATTAATTTAGTTTAACTCAATGCACTAAAATACCTGAAACTTAAAGGGATAATTCACCCAAAAATTAAATTCTGTCCTTAATTACTCACCCTCACTTCGTTCCAAACACATAAGACCTTTGTTCATCTTTGGAACACAAATTAAGATATTTTTGATGGAATCCAAAAGATCTCTGACACTTCTATAGACAGCAATGTAATTACCATGATCAAGGTTGAGAAATGTAGCAAGGACATCGGTAAAATAATCCATGTGACATCGGAGTTCAACCGTAATTTTACGAAGCTACGAGAAAGCATTTTGTGCAAAAAAACCCCCAAAAAACAAACACAGAACACCATATGCTGTTTGCGTTCAGTGCATACTCACCAAAATGGCACCAGAATGATGCGGCGGAGTCTAATTTTTGAACAAAGTTGTTATTTTTGTTACAAAAAGTATTCTTGTAGCTTCATAAAATTATGGTTGAACCTCTGATGTCGCATTGATTATTTTACCTATCTCCTTGCAACATTTCTGGACCTTGATCATGTTAGGTTCCTTGCTGTCTATGGAGGGTCAGAGAGCTCTCGTGATGAATCAAAAATATCTTAATTTGTGTTCTGAAAATGAACGGAGGTCTTACGGATTTGGAGCGGCATGAGGACGAGCAATTAATGACAGTATTTTTTTTTTTTGAACTAACCCTTTAAGTAAACATTTCTAAAAATGATATGGACTAAATGATTGAAGATATCCAGCAATGCCGCCAGAAATAAATCTGTCGTATATCACATCAAGTCAAAGATATTTCATTTGACATTTTGATCAAAATTAAGGTAAAACATTGTTTTACATATGCATGGATTAATAATATAAAATCAGTTCTATAGCAAACAAATCTTAAATGTATTTTAAATAATCACATAAAATAAACATAACAAACTAAATCACAAACAACAAGAAAAATGAATTGGTCAAAACCTGTGGGAACCCTGCACACTATATATTCCCATCTAGAAAACTAGAGTCAGGTTTTTTGCCTCTTTTTCAGAAGCTCCTTATTCTCTCCTCATCCCTCACTATAATGCCGGATATGATAATTGAAGAGAGAGAGAGCTTTGGAGGAATTTCTTCTCTGTTTGCTACCAGCACAAAGCAGGACATCTACACTAATGTGAGACAGAAAGTGTGTGTGAGAGAGAGATATATATGTTTCTATGTGAGTGTGAGTTCTGGTCTGTGTATGCGTGTGTGTGTGTGTGTGTGTGTGTGTGTGTGTGTGTGTGTGTGTGTGTGTGTGTGTGTGTGTGTGCATGTTTATGTGGTTTATGAGGAAAATTTGTATAATAACATGGGTATGACATAGGTATTACAAGGAGAAGGTGATTTATGAGGACATTTTCAGTGTCCCCATAATTTAAAATGCTTATAAATCATACAGAGTTGTTTTTTGGGGGGGAAAGTAGAAATGCACCGTCTCCTGTGAGGGCTAAGTTTAGGTGTAGGGTAGGTGTGGGGCAATAGCACATACAGCTTGTACAGTATAAAAACCATTACGCCTATGGAGAGTCCCCGTAAACCATAAAAACCAACGTGTGTGTGTGTGTGTGTGTGTGTGTGTGTGTGTGTGTGTGTGTGTGTGTGTGCGTGTTTGTGCGTGTGCATATTCTAGCACCTGTGTGAGGTGATAAGAGACTGCAGCAGTGAAAGCTGCCTTAAAATTCAGAGCAGAGAAATGAATATGTGGAGCAGGTCTCACACAAACATACACACAAATAAAATCACTATAGCTTTCAAATGCAGTTTGTCAGGTGATCGCAGCAGCTACTGCTGCTGCTGCTTGCCAGCTCAGTGACTGCTGTTAAAACAAAATGAGATTTTGCCACAAACACTCACGTGATGGTGTCAATCATGTCCAGACCCATCTCCACACAGCAGTGAGCGTGGTCTGCTTTGGGCTGGGTCAGGCCGGACACACAGTAATAACAGTCTCCCAAGATCTTAATCCTCCTGCAATGGTTTTCCTGCCAATCAGACACACAAAAGCACGATGGGAGGATTTTGAGAGAGCACACAAAGCCAATAAATTGGATGTGTAGTTGAAAGCAAGTCTGATGATTAATGTCACTTATCCTCCAGGTTATACAGGTTCTGATTTCTTACATATGTACACAGTTTATGAGTGAGTGAATGAAAGAATGATTATAGCACTGCTGAAACAAACTATTAGGATTTTTCCCTATTTTGAGACTTACCTATCAAAATGAATAAATATGAAATACACTTCTATGTTTTTGTGCATGCCACTTGATTTGGAACTTACATTAAGTCACAAAACGATATATTAACTTTAAAACCAAAGTAAACTTTCTACACTTTTAAAATAAAAATACTTGGGCTCAGTAAGATTTTATTGTTTTAATGAAATACCTTTGTTCATCAAGAATGCATTCAATTAATGAAACGTGACAGTCAAGACATGTATAATGTTACAAAAGATCTAATGCGGTTATTTTAAATGTTCTATTCATAAAAGAATCCTGAAAAAAAGTTTCCACAAAAATATCAAGTAGCACAAATGTATTCAATATTGAAAATAAATGCTTCTTGAACACCAAATCAGCATGTTAGATACATTTTTGAAGGATCATGTGACCAAAGGGACCGAAAGAGACACTTTGTCAGATTTAGAATTTTTTTTCCCTAAACCATAGTTAAGTACATACACACCCAGATACTAATACATAACCTTTTGCAAATATATTATCAGGATTAGACCCTCCACACTGATTAAACAGAACAATAAAACACTTTAGACTAAAGAAAGCAAGACAAACAGAAAGAGAGTAAAGAAGAAACTCTACAGATCGATTGCTCTATTTCATTAGAAATGCACCATTTGGCACCACAAGGTAGGAGAAGACTGTGGAAAACCCCCTGTCACATCACACACACACACACACACACACACACACATACACACACCATCTGTGCCAGTCATTTCCAACTGTTGTCTGAATTTCAAACTAATGTTAAACTTGAAAAAAGCTTTAGCTTTTTTGACAGAGCTGCATTTCACAAAAAGCTTTACTTTTCTCTGGAAGAGATTTAGCCACAGATGTACGCTTGCTGATTTGGGGATACAAAAAGACAAAGTTAGCTGTGAAAGTGTTGGAAGAAAGGAAAATTACGAAGGGGAAAATTTGAAGCTAATCTGCTTTTACACGTGACACTTTTATCTCTTTCTAATACACGGGAAACCAGTTTTACTTATTGAAGGATTGATAATTACAATGCATGACAAAGAATCAAATAACGCAAAAGCCTCTAGTAAAAGCTGCACTTGTAATTTGCAGTTATTAAACATCAAAGACACTCAAGTAGGATCTCAGACAGCACCTTTGAAAAGTGCAAACACAATAATAGCTGTCAGGACGGCACATTAGCATTTACTATCAGGGGCTACTGAAATATTTACTAGTGTTTACTAAGACAAGTATCTCTATTACTATTGTTAGGAATCGTCTCGGTTACTTGCGTAAACCCCCGTTCCCTGAAGGAGGGAATGGAGACGTAACGTCAGAGTGACTGACTAATGGGATCTCGCTCGAGAGCCCAATCACCTTCGAGTGTTAACAAAACAAGCCAATGACAGTTGGCGTGCATGTTTCACCACGCGCACCTCCCCGGTGCGGGTATAAAAGGAGAGCGTGTGCAAACGCACAACAGTTTTACGCTGAGGAGCCGAGACTGTGTGCCCCGGCCGTACAGCGGTGGTACAGCAACTATGGCGACGGGACGTTACGTCTCCGTTCCCTGCTTCAGGGAACGGGGGTTACGCAAGTAACCGAGACGTTACCTATCAGTCAGTCACGTTCAACGTAACGTCAGAGTGATTGACTAATGGGATCCCTTGGAAAACGCCACTATTGCTGACCCCCTCCAGTGCTCTGCAGAAGCCGGCAAGTCCCCCCACACCAGTTGGGATGGATGATAGGACAGGGTTTAGGCAGAGATGACCGCACTGCTGTTCCGTTCAGTGGGTAGAATAACACTGGGAAGGCGTACTCCAAGTAGGGGAACGCTACAGAGCCACATCCTGCATAAGGAGGTATCATGTGGAGATTACACATATGGACTGGCCAAGGGCAGTATTACATATGGGAGTCTCTGAGGTAGACTCAGCCTGCCTGGGGTGAGATAGCTACACAGCAGAGAGGGCAGAAGGTTTCTGCCAGGGGAGACACGGGCTCACCGTGAGGGGAGCCGTATCGTGGAAAAATACACATGTGGGATCACCCGAAGGGGAATCACTACACACGGGCACCTAGCCCAGCACAAGGGCTGACCTTGGGCAACACACGAGTGCTGGACCTGGCTTCTGGCGCTCCGCCATGCCTGACTGCCGAGGGTGCGGGAGGAACTTCAGCAGGGTTCGCCGTGGGGAACTGAACTGGGAAGCAACAAAGCGTACGTATCCGGTCTGTATAGGGGAATGGCGCAGCAAGCGTGATTGACACCGAGCAGGTCCCAGTGTTACCGGTCATCTGAGAAAAGTACACGGGAGGACACTGGCTCTGATCACTGGGACCCGATAGGCCAAGACTATAGCCTCCACTATCCAGTGGGCGAGTCTTTGTTTGGAGACAGTTTTGCCCTTCTGCTGTCCTCCGAAGCAGACTGGTCTGAGGTCCTGAAGCTCTGAGTGCGGTCCACATAAATGCGCAAGGCGCGGACGGGACAGAGCAGAGCAATGGCTGGGTCTGCCTCCTCTCGGGGCAGCGCTTGCAAGTTCACCACCTGATCCCTGAAGGGTGTGGTGGGAACTTTGGGCACATATCCGGCCCGGGGTCTCAGGACAACGTGAGAGTTGCCCGGTCCGAATTCTAGGCACGAATCGTCAACCGAAAATGCTTGCAGGTCCCCTACCCTCCTGACCGTGGCCAATGCCGCGAGGAGCACTGTCTTCAGTGACAGGAACTTAAGCTCTACTGACTGCATAGGCTCAAAGGGGTCCCCCCTCAAGGCCGACAGGACCGAGGGGAGATCCCAAGAGGATACCAGATGAGGACGTGGAGGATTTAACCTCCTTGCCCCCCTGAGGAACCTGATGACCAGGACGTGTTTCCCCACAGACTTACCGTCTACTGCATCGTGATGTGCGGCAATAGCGGTGACATACACTTTGAGGGTGGAGGGAGACAGCCTTCGCTCCAATCCATCTTGCAGGAAAGAGAGCACAACTGCGATCGGGCATTTACGGGGGTCCTCCCGGCGGGGAGAACACCAATCGATGAACAGGTTCCACTTCAGCCTGTAAGCGTGTCTTGTAGACAGGGCCCTGGCAGAAGTGATAGTGTTTACTACCGCTGGAGGTAGCCCACCTAGAACCGCCGCGTCCCGTCCAGGGACCATACGTGGAGATTACACAAGTCTGGACGCGGGTGCCAGAGGGTGCCCCCTCTCTGAGAAAGGAGATCCCTACTCAGAGGAATTTGCCAAGGGCTGAAGGTGTGGCGGCAGGACGGGGTAACTGAGACCCGGTACGTGCCGTGGCGCCATGCCCATCTCGGGACCCGGTCGTGAAGCCAACGCTGAAGCGGTCTCATATGAAGCAATCCGAGCGGCGTGACAGCGGCTGCGGATGCCATATGCCCCAGGAGCCTCTGAAAGTGTTTCAGTGTAACCGCCCTCTTGCGCTGGAAAGACTTCAGGCAGTTCAGCATTGACTGAGCACGCTCTATTGAGAGGCGTGCTGTGAGGTTGACCGAGTCCAACTCCATGCTGAGAAAA
The DNA here is from genome assembly GCA_027564155.1 of Gymnocypris eckloni scoliostomus. Classification (NCBI taxonomy): domain Eukaryota; kingdom Metazoa; phylum Chordata; class Actinopteri; order Cypriniformes; family Cyprinidae; genus Gymnocypris; species Gymnocypris eckloni. The sequence goes on along the minus strand of CM050412.1, from coordinate 18,769,733 downwards.
GAGATCCTCTGCGTAGGGGAGAGTTTGCTCTTTTCCCGGTTGACCTGAAGCCCCAACCGGCTGAGGTGACTGAGCACCATATTCCTGTGTTCTCACAACAGTGCTCGAGACTGGGCCAGGATGAGCCAGTCGTCGAGGTAGTTGAGAATGCGAATGCCTGCTTCCCTTAGTGGTACAAGGGCTGCCTCTACGACCTTGGTGAAGACACGAGGCAACAGGGATAGCCCGAAAGGGAAGGGCCTTGTACTGGTATGCTCGTCCTTCGAACGCAAAGCGGAGAAACGGTCTGTGTCGAGGGAGGATCGAGACATGGAAGTAGGCTTCCTTCAGGTCGATCGCTGCAAACCAATCAAAGGGACGGACGCATTGAAAGATGCGTCTCTGCATCAACATCCTGAACGGGAGCTTGTGAAGGGCCCGGTTCAGAACGCGCAGGTCCAAGATTGGTCGTAACCCACCGCCTTTCTTGGGTACGATGAAGTAGGGGCTGTGGAACCCTGACTTCATCTCGGCCGGAGGGACCAGCTCTATCGTGTCCTTCGCCAGTAGGACCGCGACTTCTGCACGCAAGACAGGGGCATCCTTGTTCAACGCTGAAGTGAACCGAATGCCCCTGAACTTGGGAGGACGCCGGGCGAACTGAATCGCGTAGCCGAGTCTGATGGTCCTCAGGAGCCAGGCCCCCAGGGACCGTACAAGCAGGACCAGGGGAGTTACCGACGTACCCGCGGTGGGGCAGCGAAGTGGAGCACAGGAGCCCAACTCGAAAGGCAGTGCGTCTCGAAGTGGGGTCTGAGTGTGTGGTGCGACACTCACCTGGCTCCATGGCTGGGCAGGGGGCGTGGGAGAAGGCATTGCGTCTTTGGACCGGACCCTGGGGGCCAGTGACGGAACAGAACAAAAAGGAAACAAAAGATTCTCCACCCGGCCCTCCTCCGGGGGAAGGAGTGGTGCGGTCACCATCTCCTGAAGAGCAGGATCCAGAGGCTCCAGGTCGCCCGTCTCAGGGACGCCACCTGCCCTGGCGCTTCACAGGCTTGGCAGGGGCGGAGGCGGGCTGCGCCGCTTTCCTGCGGCCAGCTCCACGCTGCGGCCGTTGTGAAGGCTGCTGCTGTTGTGGCCGAGCTGGAGCGGAGGTGGAGGCAGCAGGAGGGCGCCCTCGGCGACGAGCAGACGGAGGGGCTGCAGCCGGCAGTGGGCTGGAGACAGCAGCGGACCGCCGGGGCAGGATGTGACGAAACGCCTCCGTCTGCTTCTGTGCTGCGGAGAACTGGTGGGCAAACTCCTCCACCGCTTCGCCGAATAGGCCGGCCTGGGAGATCGGGGAGTCCAGGAAGCGATGCTTGTCGGACTCCCTCATATCCGCCAAGGTCAGCCACAGGTGGCGCTCCTGGACCACTAATGTGGACATCGTCTGACCCAGGGTCCGCGCTGTGACTTTCGTCACCCTTAGGGCGAGGTCCGTCGCTGTGCACAGTTCCTGCAACACACCTGGGTCAGCACCACACTCGTGCAACTGCTTCAACGCAGGAGGGCCATGGCGTGCAGGGCGGAAGCGGCCTGTCCAGCAGCACCGTAAGCCTTGGCCGTTAGAGCTAACATTTTTCTAAATTATATGATTTGTATGTGGCGGACAATAAAATGAATGGGAGACTGTACTTGTTTGTGTGTGTGTGTGTGTGTGTGTGCGTGCGTGCGTGCCTGCGTGTGTTACATATAATGCTCTGTTTTGTAGTCGTTAAGTTGTTTTTGAGGAATTGTAATCTCAGCAACTGCACACTCTGGATTGATGTAGAGTGGTTTCTACTAAATCACTTCACATATACTACAGTTCAGAATATATATTTTTTTGGTAAGTCTTCAGTCTTCATTCTCACATCACATGATCCTTCAGAAATCCTTCTAACATGCTGCTCAAGAAACGTATTGTTATCAATGTTGAAAACAGTAGTGCAGCTTAATATTTGTTTATATTTCTTTCAGGATTCTGTGATGAAAGTTTTCAATGTTGAAAGAAAACGTTCAAAGTTGAAGGAAGAAAGTTTAAATCATTTGCATTTAACTGTGAAATAGAAATCTTTTGTAACATTATACTGTAAATGTTTGACTGTCACTCATGAACAGTGGTGTATGTAAATTGGCGTTGAGTTTTTCTCAGTCAGAAGTCTTGAGTCCACTGTAATTTTATTGATGCTATAGCATAATACAACTCAAGCGCTTCCTCTCTCCCACAGTGCACAGAGGGACTCTATGAGAAGCTGTGGCCACTAACGGGGATTATAATTAGAATGCTAATTAGCATATGGTGGTTATATAAGTTACCGCATATGTACAGTGATTTAAGATTCTCTCCACACATACATGTCAATAGCATTACTTACTGTAGCGAGTTCATCAAACTTCCCGAAGAGTTCGTTCAGCAGTTTGACCAGCTCCTGGGCCGTGCACTGTGAAGCTAGACTGGTAAAGCCCACAATGTCTGCAAACAGGATGCTGGACAGAATGAGAGGACAACAGGTTATGGTGATTCACACGAGACCTTACACAGTTACACCTACACTGTGCTTTGTAACGACATGTAATTGACTCAAAAACTGTTTTATCAGAAACATGCTTTTGTATGAACATACAGTATATAGGATCTACTGAATCTGTTGGATTGTTTTCATGAAAACATTAAAGTCAGTCAGATTAACTCAGTCGACTCTAAGAAAATTGTGAAGTTTAAGCAGACAAATAATTAGAGAAGTTGGTATATACGCTCTTGAAAATAAAGGTGCTTCACGGTGCCATATAAGAAACGTTTTGTCTAAATGGTTCCATGAAGGTTCTTCAGATTATAAAAAGGTAAGAAATAGATGGTTCTTTAAAGAACCTCTGACTGAATGGTTCTTTGTGGAACCAAAAATGGTTATTCTATGGCATCGCTTGAAGAACCTTTTGAAGCAGCTTTATTTTTAAGAGTATACTGTAAAAAAAAATGTACAAAGTTTTTAGAAGAAAATACTATTTCAGTCTTTTAAAATAGTATGTTTACTTCAGCGTGTTATTTGTCATTTCTTTGTAATTATTTATTACATTTACTTGCAATTTCTGACTGAAACCTACACTTTTTGTTCCAGTGTACACCACCAGAGAGAAGTATTGTTTCACCAGAAGATTGAAATATGAGATTTTGATTAAATGCAATGCTATGATTTAAAAAAACATCTAAATATTAACTAAACTATAAAAAACAATCACTAATATCAGCTAAATTGAAAGGAATCAACATAAATATGAAAGAAAACAAAAATCTAGATTCAAAACTACAGTAATATACTAATGGCTCCAGAGTCTTTAGCTAAATGACATTCTGACTCAGGTTATGGTCTCAATAAAATCTATATGTCGAAACTAAGCAAATATGGCAGCAAGATATGAATGAGAGTACAAACATATAGCTTTTATAGCGCTCACAGATAAAGCCCTCTCTTCATCTTTGATCTGGAGCTGGGCCTGCATTAACCTCATGTTTTAGACAGTCAGTTAGTCATGGAAAAGTTACTTGTACTCATCATCTTTCACTCACCAATCTCTTGGCTGGAAAAGGGTCTTTGAGATGGCATATGTGTGTATGTGCTATTGTGTGAATTTGCCCCCCAGCACTGCCTTGTTCCATCTCTCGCTCTCCGTCTCTCTGCGTGTGGGGGCAGTGTGGGTTAATTGAGCAGCTCTTGAGTTGATAGCACTAGCGCTGTGGGCGCCGTACATGCTGTGCGAGCTTTGGTAGGCAGCCAGACTCAGGAACTTAGATGACTGTGCGTGAGTGAAGAGTTGTTGACTCTTATTGACTCACTGATTCAGTATTCGCAATCACAATTTAAGTACAATGGAATTGACACTGTCTGTATAGTCTGGAAAAAAACTATGGAATAAGAGTGGGTTTTCAGCATGAATGGCTTGGTTGTTGAAACACACTCTCTCTTGTTCTTTCTGTACCTGACGTTGTCATGTCGTTGGATGTATATCTTATGGAAGATTCTTTCTGGTGGCTTCAGGAAGTCCTCCTTCATCTCCATGGCAACATTTCTGGGCAGCAGGCTCATGAGAAGGCGTTCCTGTAATGTTTCCATTGCATTTTAGGATAAACAGCAAGTTTCTGAATGTCTTCAGTCAAGTTTAACTCTTTCCCTGCCAGCATTTTTTTAAAGTTGCCAGCCACTACCAACATTTTTTATCGTTTTTCACAAAATTTTCATGGCTCCCAGAATATTATGCTGTATTAATATCTCAACAACCAATGTCAACAGAAAATACACAAAAAAAGTTTTATTCTAGCTTAAATGGATAGTCACCAAAAATGAAAATGATGTCATTAATTATTCACCTTCCTTTCATTCCAAACCCATAAGACCTTTTTTCATCTTCAGAACACAATTTAATATATTTCTGATGGAATCCAAGAGTTAACTGACCCTCAACGCAACTATCACATTCAAGGCCCAGAGAGGTAGTAAGGACATTGTTAAAATAGTCCATGTGACATTAGAGATTCAACCTTAATCTTATGAAGCTATGAGAATAATTTTCAGGTGCAAAGAAAACAAAAATAACTTTATTCAATGATTTCTTCTCTTCCCGGACAGTCTTCGATGTCGCATGGACCTTTCTGGGCCTGGGTAGTTGCGTTGCTGTCTATGCAGGGTCAGAAAGCTCTCAGATTTCAGCAAACAAATCTTAATTGGTCTTCAATAAATTAATTAGTCTTATGGGTTTGGAATGACATGAGGGTTAGTAATTAATGACAGAATTTTTACTTTTGGGTGAACCTTCTCTTTAATGCATTTGGTAAGTTGTGGGTGAGTTTCATTAAAAAAAGAAATTTGCATTTTTTCAGACTAAGCCCAACAGGGATTCAGAACAAACATCAAAGATGGATTAGATCGCCTTCAAAACCTCCCCCAAAGCTTACACAAACCTATAACACTTCCTGGGTCAACATTTCATTTGCTAACGCTGGGCAGTTTTATATGATGTTTAACGTTTAATCACGTTATTTTACATATGCATCTGCTTACATATGCAATCGCTTGTTTCTGCTTCTTCTTCATCTGTGTTTTGATCCGGAGATGCAGTACTCTTTCAGAACATGTCTAATAGCGCCCCCTACTGTATAACCACAGTCTGTCAATGGTGGGGAAAGAGTTAAACTGAACTAAAAATAGACTAATAAATTATTCTAGTACTCTAATTACTTTATTCATTCTTTAACATCACTATTTCCACATAATTGAAAACAATATAAAGTTGTAAAAAATATGGATCGCACTTATAAGGTCCAATTCTCGCTATTAACAAACCAATAACCAGTGGTGGTCAGTAACGAAGTAAAACTACTTCGTTACTGTACTTAAGTAAATTTTTTAAGTATCTGTACTTTACTGGAGTAGTTTTATTTTGAGTAACTTTTACTTTTACTTCACTACATTCCAAAGCATAAGATCGTACTTTTTACTTCACTACATTTCATAAAACATATCGTTACTCACGTGATACATCACGTGCTCCGAGACGCAGAAACGGTGTCTGATTCATGAACAAACTGATTCTTTTCAATGAACCTGTTAAATCGGTTCGCAAATCGCAACAAACGATTCATTCATGAATTGCACTGATACGATTGCAGCTGTTCTCGAGTCGAAAACTCACTGATTCAAATGATCCGTTTAGAGCGAGTCTTCTTCAGTGAACTGAACTCACAAGTAAAGAACCGGGAGATCTTGTGAGCGCGCGCTACTGATGCTGTGAAAAGTAAGTTACTAATGTCGAATTTTAGGATTAATTATTGTAACTGAAAATAATATTTAGGTCAAAACTGTCAGTTGTTTGTGAATTAAATCAGCTGTAAAGGGTGATCTATTTAAGCCCACTAAAATGCTTGAATGCAGACAGATCAACATCAGTGTCTCTAATGTTATGTTTTAGGTCAAAAAACAAAACATTAAAATAACACAGATTAAATAAAATAACCCATGCACGTTCATATTCCCCGCTGCTATAACGTTAGCAGTTTTATTAAAATGCTATGCATTTAGACCTATGTGACGTCTGTTTTTATATTGTTTATCAACAGTATACATTTTTATATTGTTTAGATCAACTAGCCGAGTAGACAGATATGAATGTTTATTCATAACCATACTGAAAATAAGTAAATATTGTTAGCTGATGCTAACTGTCTAGCTAACAAGCTTGCTGGTGCTAAGTTGAGGAAATTTTAGATATAAAGTCCAAATATCTTTATTCAGCCACCTAGATAGATTCCATCTGAGGGAAAAGAAAGGATGTGATGTTCAGAACATAGTAACTACAGTAATTATCAGAGTGGGAAGTGATGCCCTCTGGGGGCATTGGGCCAGGGTGTTTTACACCACAGACAAGGTTTGAGAAGAAAAAAATAATTATGAAAATATAATTAGATTTTCCTTAAAATGTTCTTCCCTAATTTCAGGCCTAATTCTAATGTCATATATAACTGACGTTCTGCAAAACAACAAGTTCTAAAACACTTTTTTCTTACTGGTGAAGATTAGATGGTGAAATCTGTTTTCTCTCAGGTACATGGCAGTGTAAGCTTCACAGTGAACATTACTACATCACTCTCATCAACGTAGTCCATATCAACAAAATATATATCTTGACTCTATATAGTGGTTATTTTGGGAAAACCCCAGGTATTTTGGGCAGTAGGATTATAAAAATATATGCTAATATAAAGTTAAATAAAGTAGTCTATATAAAATTGCAAAATAAATCTGTCTATCAGTCCTTTTTTACTTAAGTACATAAAAAAATTGAGTACTTTTGTACTTTCACTCGAGTAAAATTGAAAAAGCCGTACTTTTACTTTTACTGGAGTAATATTTTTATTATACGTATCTGTACTTTTACTCAAGTACTTGATCTGTGTACTTTGTCCACCACTGCCAATAACTATGACTTTTGCCTTAATAATCTCCTAATTTTCTGCTTATTAATAGTTAGTAAGGTAGTTGTTGGGTTATATTAGAGAAATAGAATATGGTTATGCAGAATATATGCTTTATAAGTACTAATAAACAGCCAATATGTGAATAATAGGCATGCTAATAAGCAGTTAATAGTGAGAATTGGTCCATATATTAAAGTGTTACCAAACTATGAAATAACACAAATGTGATTAGGTGAATTCCGAGAATTCTGCAGTAATAAAAAATTACCAATAATGTAACTTTTTTTTTTCAAAAAATATTTTTTAATCCAACAAATCAGACTACTGTTGTGTATGTAAACATGCAAATAAGTAATATATGTGAAAGTCCCTTTGGGTAATGTTCACGACAGACATGAAAATTTCCAAGGAAAGCCATGGCCTTCCGGTTGGTCTTCAAATTGTCGTCACGACTGAACAGTTCCATAAAAAAACATTAAAATGATTGTGATGATGACCATTGTATTATGGTTACCATTAGTTTAAAACCAACCACTTCTGTTATCTGTATGTGTTTTATCTAATGAACTCACTGATAGCTGTAAAGTGGCCAATCTCTGTGAGAGATCAAAGTTCTGAGTGTTGGAGTTGGTTGGCATGGCAAAGGTAATTTTCTGTGAAAATGCAAATAGTTCATTGCCAAACCATGCTTTACTAAAAGTAGGTGATAAATGCCTTCTCGATGAGCTAACCCCAGCGAGCCATGCCACTTGTGTTAGAAACCCAACCGGCCGCTCACTCGCCTGCACTCAAAAGTTGAGCTGAGAGTTCAGTTGAGAGTTTGTAGCACAGCTTGTCTATAATTGTCTGAGGATTTTGAAACTTAAATACATGGGGAAATGAGGACAATTGACACGACACACCTAAACCAAATGATATGATCAACCATGGGAGAAACTGGGTCATGGGGAGCACATGGGGAGAAAAACACACACAAACAGTCCAGAGGTGTGACAATATCTATTTATCTATCTATCTATCTATCTATCTATCTATCTATCTATCTATCTATCTATCTATCTATCTATCTATCTATCTATATATACTTTTTTGCCTCCAAAACATAATGTTCATGAAACATGCAGATGGTTGCCCCAAGCACAACACATATCAGATGAAGTGAGTTGTACTGTTTTTATCCGCTTGTAACATTAATATTTTGTATGTCCACCTTTTGCAGCAATTACAGCGCCACATCTCTCGGGCATAGTGTCAGTATATTTCCTGAGAACTTCAACACTAATGTCATACAATGCCTTCTGAAACTCAAGCCAAAGGCTTTCCTTTGAATGTACAATAGATCTATCCAGTTTATTTTCCAACTTGCCCCAAATTTGCTCGATGGGGTTGAGGTCCGGACTTTGAGGAGGCCAGTCTATCATTTTCAATGTTCCAGCAGATTCCTTCCATTGTAGGTAGTTTACATTTACATTTAGTCATTTAGCAGACGCTTTTATCCAAAGCGACTTACAATTGGGGAGTACATAAAGCGATTAATCTTGAAGAGGCAAACATACAGAGGAAGTGCCAATAACACCAAGTCTCAGGCATTGTTCAAATAAGTACAAGCTAGCAAGGGAAGGAGAGAAAGAGAAAGAGAAAGATGAAGTTTTTTTTTTTTTTTAAGTAGTCAAGTAGAGTTGAAAGAGATGAGTTTTCAGTTGTTGCTTGAAATTTGACAGGGATCCAGCATTCCGGATGGGGATGGGAAGATCATTCCACCAGCCAGGAATGGTGAAGGAGAATGTTCTGGAGAGTGATTTTGAGCCTCTCTGTGATAGTACCACGAGGCGTCGCTCACTAGCAGATCTCAGACTTCTGGAGGGGGTGTAAATTTGTAATAGTGAGTGGAAGTAGGTGGGTGCTGAGCCTGTGGTTGTTCTATATGCAAGCATCAGTGTCTTGAACTGGATGCGAGCTGCAACTGGTAGCCAGTGCAAGGACACAAAGAGAGGTGTAACATGGGCTCTTTTGGGCTCGTTGAAGACCAGTCGTGCCGCTGCATTCTGAATCATTTGTAGAGGTTTGATTGTGTTTAATGGAAGTCCAGCTAGAAGAGCATTGCAGTAGTCCAGTCTAGAAATGACAAGGGCCTGGACAAGAAGTTGTGCAGCATGCTCTGTCAGGAAGGACCTGATCTTTCTGATGTTGTACAATGCAAACCTGCAAGATCGAGCAGTCTTTGCAATGTGCTCTTTGAAGGTCAGCTGGTCATCGAAGATTACACCAAGATTTCTGACCGAAGCTGATGGGGTAATTGTTGATGAACCTAACTGAATCGTGAAATCATGCTGTAGAGTTGGAGTTGCAGGGAAGACAAGAAGCTCAGTCTTTGCCAGGTTGAGCTGTAGATGGTGTTCTTTCATCCAAGCCGAGATGTCCGCCAGGCAGCCTGAGATCCGTGCAGCTACCGTTGGATCATCTGGTCGAAATGAGAGATAGAGCTGTGTGTCATCAGCATAGAAATGGTAGGAGAAGCCATGTGCCTGTATGATGGGAGCCAGTGATGTAGTGTATGTGGAGAAGAGGAGGAGTTCAAGAACCGATCCCTGGGGAACCCCAGTGACCAATTGACGTGCTTTGGATACCTCCCCTCCCCAGGCCACCCTGAAAGACCGACCAGTGAGATAGGATTCAAACCAGCGAAGTGGAATCCCAGTGATATCCAGTGATGAGAGGGTGGACAGGAGGATCTGATGATTGACAGTGTCAAAAGCGGCAGACAGATCCAGCAGAATGAGGACTGATGATTTGGAATTGACTTTTGCAATTCGCAGGGCTTCAGTGACCGAGAGTAGCGCAGTCTCAGTAGAATGGCCACTCCTGAAACCTGACTGTTTAGCGTCCAGTTTGTTGTTCTGTGAAAGAAACAATGAGACCTGGTTGAAGACAACTCGTCGAATGAATGGAAGGAGAGAGACAGGTCTGTAGTTTTCTAAAAGAGAAGTGTTTAATGTAGGTTTTTTGAGCAGTGGGGTTACCCGAGCCTGCTTGAATGCAGTGGGGAAGATGCCTGTGAGGAGAGATGTGTTGATGATGTGTGTGAGTGCTGGTAAGAGTGTGGGAGAGATTGCTTGGAGAAGGTGTGAGGGGATTGGATCAAGAGGACATGTTGTAGGATGGCTGGAGAGGAGAAGCTTGGATACTTCCGCCTCAGTGAGGGGACAGAAGGAGAAGATGGGAGTTTGAGCAGGTGAAAACTGACTACTGATTGTTTTAGTTTTGTTTGTAAAAAAAGTTGCAAAGTCATCAGCTGTTATAGACGTGGTGGGAGGTGGTGAAGGGGAACAGAGGAGAGAATTAAATGTTCTGAAGAGATTACGCATATCTGGAGCATTGTTGATCTTGTTATGGAAATGTGACGATTTGGCAGTGTGGACTTCAATGAAAAAGATGAAAGAAACGATTGATACATACTCAGGTCCGACGGTAGTTCCGGCAATAGTTCGTTTTATGGGTATTGTAATGGCAAATTCAACAAAAACAACTGAAACCTCTTAAATATGCCAAGTGTTTTAATCATTTTGGCCACCATTGTATATTTTTACAGTAGATATAGATATTATTACAGTAGATAAAGTATTAGCATTGTTAGAGAATGTGAAGCTACATCACGCCGCGTTGCAAGCTGGGACGCCGCTGCCATTTTGAAAGGATCACCCTCTGATACAAATGCTGAAATTAATACAGATACTTGCTTATATTTTGTTTTGTTTGTCGATGTTGCATGAATTACAATCAGTGGTGATATTTTCCATAATCATGACAGAAAATCTAAATACTGCCCTGAACTCAATACGGAGATGCAGCGCGATCCTCTCTAAATGGCAAATAAACGAAGCAGTTTCTGAGAACTCTACGCGGCGTGACGTCAGCTTCACATTCTCTATTCAAAGCACAAAAAAGTTATAGAGGTTGAAAGAGGTTGTCTCTCTGGCCTCCCCTTTTCCATTTAATATTATCATTTAATCACAATTTTTTTACTAAAATATTCTCTCTCCTTGTGATTTAATTCATCTTTGCAAGAAACCTTTAAACTTTTGATATCAATACATATGCCATTATTGCTGAATGTCCACTTTTTGTGCACATAAATGACAGATCATCTGTATGTCCAAATGGAAAAATGACAGACCAGTCCATATCTCTGCAGTGAGTACACACGTGTGTATGAGAGTTTGTGTGTCAGAGAGAGAGTTGTGCGGTACAGCTTGGTGTGATGTATAGAGTGGGTGGTGTTACCTTCTATTCAGGGAGTTTGTTGGTAGGAGGTGGATGCGTCATGTGCAAACAATTATAACCAATTTTCAGTCGCTAAGGAACAAGGGGAAAGTGTCCTCTTCGCTTTAGTGTGTATGAGTGTGTTTTGAATCTTTCCGTCTTATGCCCCTCTCCACTTCATTTACATGTCATTCAGTAATTATCCACTGCAATCTACCCAGAGCTCTGTGAGAGAGATAAGTTATGCTAATGTTGCTATTTGATTCACATTCTTTATCATTGATATAATCCAGAATGACAGCAAAAGATGAAGCAGTCTCACTGAGAAATAAAGTGGAATGGTGGAACTGGCTTGTTCCAGTAGGTTGCCACTGCAAAATAATCTTTGAATAAGTGCACCACAATCTGCTGTGTGTCCATTTTTTTTCAGAAAAGTCCATCCTGCAAATGCGCCAACAGATATGGCAAAGAGAAATACAAATAACTTTTTGAAACTATTTTATTAATTAACCTTTTTTAGACGGATGCATTAATCCAAAACAGAGGAAAGGAAAGAAAAAAATAACAACATTTGTTTGACTTGAAAATCAACATTCGCAACTCATTTTACTGCAGAACAAATTAGCAAAAAAAATAATGTGGTGGGAATTGAGTCAAACTAGTTTGCTGTAGATTGTATAAAATCATGTTCAGCATCATTTGGAAATTAACTGAAAAAATGCTTTTAAAATTATATTGCAATTACTGATATTAATTAAAATTTTATCTGAGATAGCAAGAACAAATTGGAATTTAAACTAAAATTGAAAGAAGTAGAATTAAATATCAAGACATACTTTAAATGTTAGAGTGAAAGTTGTTTGAAACTTGTCATTTTTTTTACTACCGTTAAAATGCAGTAGTAAGATTTTGTATGGCCTCCTATGCTCAAAGCTGCATTTATTTTAATAAAACACAGTAAAAACTGTAATATTGTAAAACATCATAACAATTAAAAATAATTATTTTCTAATATACAGTTGTCACATGTTGGTGATATACATACGCACGGTGATGAAGGAGATCAACAAAAAAGTATTTTAATGAGAAAATCCAGGAAACAAGGCAAGTAAACCAATTTGACAGACAAGAATGAATCAAGATTAAGGGAGAACTGAGGGCTTATGAACCAAACAAAGGGAACTAATGAGATGATTAACAGACAACAGGTGAACTGAATGACTAATTAAACAGAATGGGGAAAACTAGGTCACAGGGGAAAAACCGAGATAGAAAACCACAGACATGTAACAGTTCGCCCCTCCTCCCTGCTGCAACATATTCCAACTGAGGAGGGAGGGTGGGGGCTCAGGAGGAGGACGTGGAGCGGAGGGGCAGAAACAAAAAGAGCTCAAAGAAGTCCAAGAGGGAGTGGAAAATGGGAGGAGCCAATGGGAAACCCGGAGCTGGAGGAGTCAGATGTTGGTCCAGAGATAAGCCAGGACGAAGCCCCAGGGCGGAGTCGAGGGAGGGAGGAGCCATGGTGGAGAAGGCCTAGACCAGGGGTGTCAAACTCAATTCCTGGAGGACCACAGCCCTGCAGAGTTTAGCTCCAACCCTAATTAAACACACCTGATCCAGCTAATCAGCTTCTTCGGGCTTATTTGAAAACTACATGGTTTGTGTGTTTGAGCAGGGTTGGAACTAAACTCTGCAGGGCTCCGGCCCTACAGGAACTGAGTTTGACACCCCTGGCCTAGACGATACCCTGGGGACGACTGACGAAGATGGAGCCAATCGAATGAGAGCCCTAGATGAAGCCGTTCAGATGGATGAAGGTGGAGCCGAAGGGAAGGAGGAGTATGACAGAGCCAGAGGGAAGAAGTGACGAGGCAAAGCCGGAGGAGTGGAGTCCTGAAGTGACCGATGGTTGACGACAAACCAAGGTGGAGCCGGAGGGAAGAGGGAGTCCTGTGGAGCCAGTGGGATGAGGGAGCTAGGAGCAAAGCAGAGCCGATGGGCCGAAGGACTGAGGTGGAGTCCAGGGCTCGGAGGTTGGACACGGAGACAGGGATTCCTCACGCCTAGGCAGAGCTGGAGACTGAAAGTCCCGAGGCAGTGGATCAGAGCGCCCTGCTGGCGCTGACTGAGGGCGATCTGAGGGACTGGCTGGAAGAACAGGAGCTGGGCGGAACCAGTGGAGATGCAGGAGATTCATGGCTGGGCAGAACTACAGAGACTCAAGAGACGGAGGAGTGCTGGACGGGACCAGCGGAGACTCAGGAGACACAGAAACACTGGGAATCACTTCCCCAACCCAGTCGAATAAATCCATATCAAAGATGTCCATAAGTTCCTCAATATATAGTTGCAGCGGGAGTGTGGGTGGGGCTTTCCTACAAGCCCTCGATCTCCACTAAAACTCCCTCAGGAACGGATGCCAGAAGGATGACAGCTGGCTGCTGGCTGGTCTCTGGTTTGGGTGTGGGGCTGGAGATGTCCTCATCAGCGGGGCAGACGGAGAAGTATAGTCCATTATTCTCCAGCACCCACTCCACACATGCGGCGAAATTGTCCCGAGGACCGCTCCCGGGGAGGCGTGCCTTAGACCACTCGCTGAGGTTTGAGATGTAAACACAAAGCGAGCGGTCTGGATAATGCGTTAGGCCAACTCCAAAAAATCCCTGGTGTGAGTCTCTAGGGAACGGTCCCTCTGCTCCAGGCATAGCAGGGCAACATTAGGATTGTCCATGGTGACAGAGGAGAGGGGTAAAAAGGAAACAAAAACATCGCAAAAAAAACACTGTAGCGGGTTTGTTGTCATGTAAACAAGGCAAGTAAACTACCTTAACATAGACGAGAATGGACCAAGACTAAGGGAGAACTGAGGGCATATAATCATGAACCAAACAAAGGGAACTGAGATGATTAACAGACAACAGGTGAATCACTACTTAAACAGAACAAGAAAAACAATAGGTCACAGTGGAAACAAAGAGACAGAAAACCATAGATATGTAACAACAGTATTTCAAAATGCATGTTTTTCTTTTATGTCAGGCAGTGTCATATGATCCTTCAGAAACTATTCTAATATGCTGAATTGCTGCTCAAGAAACATTTATTATCAACATTGAAAACAGTTGTGCTTCTCAGTATTTTTGTGGTATAGAAAGTTAAAAAATATTTATTTACATTTTTGTATCAATGTCTTTCCTGTCAAATTTGATCAATTTAATGCATCCTTGCTGAATAAAGTATTAAACAATGAATTTATTTTAAAAACATTACTGACCCCGGATTTTGCACTGTACTGTAGGTATTTTAGACCAGACAAAATAACACTTGTTTTCCAGAAAGCCATTATCTCTTAAGTTGCAATTCATTGAATTCCTGTTCCAATTTTAATTCCAATTCAAATTTGAGTCAAGCTGTATTTTTCTCTTGCAAAAAAAAAATACTATTAAATTATACACAATAAAGCATACATTAAAAAAATAAAAAGGATCTATAATGATTCCATGTTGACTTAAAAGTTTACATTTGCAGCTAGTGAGCCGAATTAAAATGCTAAGCCATTACTCACACTCAGTAGCATCGAGAGCCTGGTCTGAGGTACTTTTGGTGGACTGTAATGGCATTAAAGTTGCATACAGCCTGAATACCAACTAAGTCAAGCACCTGACCTTAGACCCAATCTCACAACAGTTTTTTGTGTCTTGTCATACATCTGTGTGTGCGTGTGGTTGTACGTGTTTGCAGAGAAAACTTGACCTTTAAGCTAGTCGGGGGGTGGTAATGAAAGCAATCTTGCCAGGTAAATTACCTGTCAAAACTGCAACTTTAACTTGTGGGAGAAAATGAAACAGCTAATAATTTAATCGAAAACATGAAGCTGTTTGTTTGCATGTATGCCATCACACATGTGAAAGTCTGACCTGTTTCTCATTCTCGTCCTCTATTTGCAGGCGCTGTTGGATGCAATCTCTGGCCTGTAGGAAGGCTTTCCTCTGGGCGCGCTCAGTAAAGACTCGCACAAACACACCCGACAGATTCACGCTGACCAGCAACACTGCATTTGCTACCAGCTACGAACACACAGAGAGAGAAAAATAACAGGGTTTGTGTGACCATCTCTGTTTATCAGACCATGCTGAAGGTTTCTGACATTTAAACAACATTCGGCGACTGAATGCGAACTTTCAGTTATTAGGAATGGCGTACTGGTAAGTGTGAGTGTGTGTGTGTGTGTGTGTGTGTGTGTGTGTGTGTGTGTGTTTATGTGGTTTATGAGGACACAAATTTATATAATGACATGGGTATGACATAGGTATTACAAGGAGAAGGTGATTTATGAGGACATTTTCAGTGTCCCCATAATTTAAAATGCTTATAAATCATACAGAGTGAGTTTTTTTGAGGGAAAATATAAATGCACCGTCTCCTGTGAGGGCTAAGTTTAGGTGTAGGGTAGGTGTAGGGCAATAGCACATACAGCTTGTACAGTATAAAAACCATTACGCCTATGGAAAGTCCCCGTAAACCATAAAAACTAACAACGTGTGTGTGTGTGTGTGTGTGTGTGTGTGTGTGTGTGTGTGTGTGTGTGTGTGTGTGTGTGTGTGTGTGTGTGTGTGTGTGTGTGTGTGCGTGTGTGTGTGTGTGAAAACGAGAGTGAAAAACAGGGCCAAAGAGTGAAACTAGCTTGAAGGAGAGACGGAAACAGATGCCAAGAATGGGGGAAGCGGGTACATTTTTTTAAATC
Source organism: Gymnocypris eckloni scoliostomus (assembly GCA_027564155.1). Classification (NCBI taxonomy): domain Eukaryota; kingdom Metazoa; phylum Chordata; class Actinopteri; order Cypriniformes; family Cyprinidae; genus Gymnocypris; species Gymnocypris eckloni. Next base: position 18,753,756 of record CM050412.1, on the reverse strand, counting down.
CATCCTGAGATGATAAACTCGAGCACGGAGATGGACACAAGTGTGTTTTTGTTTTAAAAATGCGTTTTAAAATGAAAATGATCCTCGTCTCGTCTACACTGGTGTTTTCACTGCTTTTTAGAAATGATCTCTGTCCACACTACACAACCCAAAGCATATCAAAACACAGAATTCCAGCTTTCTCACATTTTATTCTCAGAATTCTGAGTTTACATCTTGAAATTCAGTTTTGTTTTGTTTCTGCTACAGTTCAGACTTCACAATTCAGACTTTTTTCGTAACTGCACTGTTTTGCAATTCTAAGTTTATATCTTGCAATTCTGCATTTATATCGTGCAATTCTGAGTTTATATCTCGCAATTCTGCATTTATATCGTGCAATTCTGAGTTTATATCTTATATATATATTATTTTTTTTATCCAGTGGTGAAAACAATCTTCCATAGTGGCCAGTTTGATCATTGGTTTTGGCTATTGATTGGTTATCATTGATCAAGGATTTAAAGTCATGTTATTGGCTTATAGACGGCTGACCGTCCCATATATAATGCATGATGCGCATTAAGTTTACGCTGTGACCGTCTGAGTGAGAGGCTGTGAAAAAACCTCATTAACTCAGCATGTGAACGGTGACACTTGTGTCTAGATGTAAAGTGCTCTTGAAGTATAGAGAGCAATAATGAAATACTGTATATGCTGTGTGCTGTGCGATGCTGCTGTTTTAATGTGAAGTGGCATATTGATATTTTTTAGATCAGGTGTTTTTAATGAGTTTATGTCGATCCTCTTTGCTTGAGGTCTATGGAGCGTTTTTATTGGATTCTAGGCACTCTACGTGTCTTTTTGATGAAATCAAGGCTTAGTAGGTCACCAAATCTTGTCCCTGTTCTCACAGGTTTGGTTTTTGATGACGGAAGCTGCAATTCCTGTGTGAGAATTTGTCACAAACATCATTTAGCATCCAGCGAGGATGTAGCGAGATATGTGAAACTGTCACGGTGTTCAGTAAATCAGAGGTGTAGAGGTTAAAAGCTGAACTGAAATGTGTCATTTTGTCAGTCTGCCAGATTTAAATGAAAGTTCACTCTCCATATTAATATCAAGATTAATATCCTGCTCTGTTTACAGCCTCACTCTTTTCATTTGATCTTTCTTGTTCTGTTTAGATTTACGATGTTTAATATCTCAGAGACACCATTGATGAGTAGTCACGGCCAAAAATATGGGGGTAAATTATCACTATGAAATATATGTTTAGTTTCATCTGACCATAGAAGCCAGTCCCATTTGAAGTTCCAGTCGTGTCTAATAACTAAATATGCTGGAGTTTGTTTTTGAATGAGCTAGGATCATTTTTTTAACACTTCCAAACAACATGTGATGATAGATGCTGTTTGACAATTTTTTTAAAGGTTTTCTGACTCAACTATTTTCTGCAATTCTCCAGCTGTGGTCCTTGGAGAGTCTTTAGTCACTCAAACTCTTCTTCTCACCGTGCATTAGGACGATATAGACACACATCATCTTCCAGGCAGTTTCGGAACATTTTATGTTGATTGGAAATTCTTAATTATTGCCCTGATTGTGGAAATGGGAATTTTCACTGCTCTAGCTATTTTCTTAAAGCCACTTCACTAATTTGTGAAGCTCAATTATATTTTGCTGCACATCAGAAATATATTTGTTCTCATTGTGATGGATGATTAAGGAATTTATTTATATTTCTGTGAAACAGGAAGCCATGGCTGGATAATTTCATGTTCATAATCACCCTGGAGTGCACAAAATTGTGAATATGAATGGTAATATACTTCAGAGATATTTTACTAATAATAATTTCCTGGGGTGCCAATAATTGTGTCCAACGTATATTTGAGAAAAGAAAAAAAAATTCATAATGATATTTCCCCCATTTTAAATTCTTATTATCCAATGAAAGGATAGATGTTTGTGATTTTTTAAATAAAAGATCAAAAGGAGTAACAATGCAGATTCATTTTCACAGCCTTCTTTGATTATATTTACAAAGGGTGCCTATATTTTTGGCTATGACTGTAAAACAATTAAATCAGCCTCTTATTTTCATGTCAATTTCTTTAATTATGTTTCTCTAACTAACCTAATCATATCTCGCTTCTGTTAGTGGAGCCTTATCCCTCTGTGACTGGTATCTATTTCAGTTATGTTGTTTCTATTTTGAATCAGTATGACCTCAGTAAAAGAACATAGCAAACATAAACAGCTGAAGAGGCAGAAGAGTGTCAAAAATGTAGTGTCTGTCATTATTTACTCTCTCATATTATTCCAAACCTCTATTACTTTATTTGTTCTGTGGAACACAAAAGAAGATAAAGTATTTTGAAGAATGTAGATAATCAAATCGTTTTAGTTACCACTGATGTATGGGCATTTTCCAAACTTTATTTGATCTTCCATTGAAGAAAAAAGTAAACTAAAAAGAAGAGGTTTTTCAGGTCTGTCTGAAGGGTCTGCATGCAATTAAACCCCAAACATACATTAAATGTTAAATGTAAAACAACATTTGAAATGTTTAGAAGTATTACAGGTGCATCTCAATAAATTAGAATGTTGTAGAAAAGTTAATTTATTTCAGTAATTCAACTCAAAGTGTGAAACGTGTGTATTGAATAAATTCAGTGCACACAGACTGAAGTAATTTAAGTCTTTGGTTCCTTTAATTGTGATGATTTCGCCCTCACATTTAACAAAAACCCATCAATTCACTATCTCAACAAATTAGAATAAGTCATAAGAACAATAAAACAAAAATGTTTTAGTGAATTGTTGGCCTTCTGGAAAATATGTTAATTTACTGTATATGTACTCAATACATATTCAAGCAACTTGGGCTATGATCTTCTCCACCCTTCCTCCAGACTCTAGGACCTTGGTTTCCAAATGAAATACAAAACTTGTTCTCATCTGAAAAGAGTACTTTGGACCACTGGGCAACAGTCCAGTTCTTCTTCTCCTTAGCCCAGGCAAGACGCCTCTGACAACAACTGTAGCCAAATTCCTTGACACGTCTGTGTGTGGTGGCTCTTGATGTCTTGACCCCAGCCTCAGTCCAATCCTTGTGAAGTTCACCCAAATTCTTGAATCGATTTTGCTTGACAATCCTCATAAGGCTGCAGTTCTCTGGGTTGATTGTGAATCTTTTTTTTTCACACTTTTTCCTTCCACTTAACTTTCTGTTAACATGCTTGGATACAGCACTCTGTGAACAGCCAGCTTCTTTGGCCCAATGAATGTTTGTGGCTTACCCTCCTTGTGAAGGGTGAATGATTGTCTTCTGGACAACTGTCAGATCAGCAGTCTTCCCCCTGATTGTGTAGACTAGTGAACCAAACTGAGAGACCATTTTGAAGGCTCGGAAACCTTTGCAGGTGTTTTGAGTTGATTAGCTGATTGGCATGTCACCATATTCTAATTTGTTGAGATGTGAGTTTGTGGGTTTTTGTTAAATGTGAGCCAAAATCATCAAAATTAAAAGAACCAAAGACTTAAACTACTTCAGTCTGTGTGCATTTAATTTATTTAATACACAAGTTTCACAATTTGAGTTAAATTACTGAAATAAATGAACTTTTCCACGACATTATAATTTATTTTGATGCACCTACAATGGACTGTTAACAATTTTGTGGTAAAGGTAAATCTCTGTAGCTATACTCATGCATGCTGTTCCTGACCAATTTTTGTCTGAAACATACTGAACTGTTTAAAACAGTTGTGCTGTGGTACTGAATATCAGACCTGCAGCTTTGTGTTTATGGCCAAAGCTGGGCTGACATTTACACAACAGCACTCTTGCTCAAGTGATTCTTCTTAATTGTAATTCATCTCAAAGTAAAATTCTGACTGCTTAAGATGATAAAACATTTGTAGTTTTAGTAATTCTAGTTTTTAGTATAGTATTATTACGCTAATTTTGGCACAGAAGCGGTGCAAGCTAGTTTCAGTTCTGATAATCTTAACAAAATTAAATTTATTTTATGTTCTTTTTTATCTATGTTGGAAGTGATTCAAATGGGCATTTAAAATGCACACAATTCAGATAATTTTCACATTCACATATTTTTGAAGTTCTGATGGATTTCTTACTGACTTCTCTCTCTAGGAGCTGTCCATCGTCAATAGTGCTGAAGTCAGACTGGCCTTTGCGCGCTCTTCACGCCACCTGTGTGCACGTGCAGTGCGTGCGCCCACAGCCCTCATGCTCCACTGAGCGCGCTAATCGTTAGTGCATATGACATGCCAAAAGCAATAAATGCGATTTATTTTCAGGGATGGAACATGCAATTACATAACTTACCGGTGTCCACACGTGAGGTCTACGCGCCGTTACCGATGTCGCCGTCACGATGAAATGCGAGGCAGCTACAAGGATGCCGAACAAAACCGCCAAGATGGTCCTGACCGGTAGCAGAGAGTAGGCAACGAACGTAACGAGCATCAGCTGCCAGACACCTTGCTCAGGTGTTGCGCTCGGTGCGTCCGGCCCCTGCGCGCCCTGCGTACCGTGACCCAGCACGAGAGGAAACGGGCAACAGAGCAACGCGAAGGTGAAGCTGAAGAGCAACGCGAGCCGCGCGATCTGTTGCAGCTGCGTGACCTGCAGATATTTGACGTTGGTGACGATGAAGAGTGAGGTGAAGATGACGCAGTGGACCGGGTGCGAGCCCTTGGACACGGTGAAGCGCGAGCCGGCGGAGAGCAGCTCCACGAGCGCCAGCGCGGACGCGGTGAGGATGAGGATGGCCAGCGCTTTGAGCGTCGCGGTCTGCTCGAGCTTTAGGTTGTACTTCTGGAAGAGAGTCTCGAGCTCCTTGCAGTCAAACTCGCGCTCGCATACGCAGGCCAGGCAGCGACTTTTCCTCCACCGCGTGCAAACTCTTGGAAACGGAACTTCTTCCATAGCGGGGCCATTCATACAGCCAGAGCTCTTCTTCACAAGTAGCGCATGTCTGGCACTTGTGGTCGCGGTCCTGGTGGTAACCGTCGCGCCTCGGGACGGGCTCGCGCGCACTGACCCCAGCGCGAGACTGTCTCTAATCCGCAGCACGCGCTGCCACCATCCACAGGTTGGTGACTGTTGTAACGAGCGCCTCCTCTTTTCTCAACCTCGCGCTCTCTCCTCCCTCCTCAAGGCGGTCTCCAAGGAACAAACCCACCCGCTGCGTTTGCTCGGCCCCAGAAAGAGGTTAACATCGACCGCGCAGAGTCGGGACTCCCCTCTCCACATCCCACAGTTGCATCTCGGCGCCGCGGCCGGATCACGCATGCGCAATGTCAGCGCGAGATTGAGAACCCAGGCACGTCTCCCAGTCCTAAAAAAAGATAAGACAAGACAGCAGCGCAGCTCTGACAGGACTCGTCTTAAATGTGAAAACGGCGAACAGTAGGGCAGCCTCCACGTTTATGAAACGATGTTTTCCTTTCGACTTGCTAAAACCGAAATAACCCAGGAGAGTCTCCCCACCGTGCGCCTATTAATAGCGCGCTGATCAGTGGCCTTTTAATTAAGCACTTTAATTACAGCTCGAGCCTTTGTTTGGAGTGCCGTTACCGATCCGGCGGCAGAGCAGGTGTTGCGGATTACAGATCACATTCATCTTTTATTCTCGCGCATCTGCGGCTAAATTGTTTACCGCCGGGTGCCTAAGTGGATTTTTACATTGGGACAATGGTGTCGAGGAGGTGTGCCCGCTCCTCTATTCATGATGAGCTTATTGTGTTCACTTGGCTGCTGTTAAATGGCCCGTCAAGAGAGCGCTCGAGTCCCGCTCGGACCCTAAACCTAGAATAGAAGCAGACTTTGGGCGCTGTTAGGGCCCCTGGCAACTTTAAAAACACATAAACATAAAGTTATTGCTATTTAGTTTGTTTCATTTGTCTCATTGATAGGATTGGCTACACCAAAACAATACATTTCATGAAAAACGCACGTTGCCACAGCTAATAACAATACAGAAAAATGTATTATAGCAATCAATACAGTAAACAATTTCAGAGAGATGATTTAAGGTTTATGGAAGATTAACACATTGACAGCCAATCTAAATACATCCAAATTTAAAGTGTGGACTGTTAAAATAATTATAACGTTATTATATACGAGACTCTCTTCCACCCGTTGGTATGGATGTTCCATTTCTAGCTTCTCAGGAGAAATCCTACTTCGAGTTAACTCCAGAACTTTGTTAAATTTGATGTGAAATCACATTTAAACTATTTTCATAGAGTTTTCTCAACTGTGTGTACAGTATTTCTGTGTTTAAATGCACAAACAAATATGATACCAATTATGACCCAACACATATATACAGCTATATGCATGCATACATTACATACATCATACATACATCCTATATATATATATACATTTATACACAGTATTTGTGTGTTTAAATACACACACACATATACTTATACCAAAAAGTTTCACAGTTTAAAAATCACAGGAACTTGCTTAAATTTGTATGATCAGATTTCCAAAAGGCCAGTTAAATCATGCGAAAAGTCAGTGGTTCTGCTGTCTATTCGGGCCCAGGGCCCTTAGATGTGTCCCGAAGCATCAGAATCCCCTGAAGCAGACAAATAACCCAGAATCATCTTGTTGTAGTAGCTCATGATCAGTAGACATCAAAAATACATCATTCAATCAAACTGTGACACCAAAGAGGTTAGATGCGTTAAAATACTGAATTGTGTGTGGGTTGTGTGGCAATAGGGAGCATGCTTGTATTATTTATGAGTGTATGATTAAACAGGACTGCAGCTTGTGCTATAGTGAGAATGATCTGATACTTTATATCCATCTGGCTGCTCACCAGATTAATTGTGAAGAAGCTGTTTATGCTCAGTAAATACATTTCAGATAAGCCGAGCTGGCACTCAACAGAACGGTAAGTGTCATAACTATCACAATACATAACTGTCAGCACCTCTGAGGGATCCATGAATCTCACAAATGCGATAATTAAAGGCGGACATCAAATCAAGCTTTCGAGAGACTTGCAAGTGAAGTACTCTTACAATTTATGACACGATGCCTCTTTCATTGGCATTGACTTGCAGACTGACAGGGCGGTTAGAAGTTTCTGAAAAACGCATTCAGTTCATGTGTATTTTTGGAGCATCTTGCTTGTATGGCCTGCTTTTGATCGCACAGCATGCAGCAGATGCCCTTGATGGCTGCTAGAGTTGTCCCAGCACTTATCCTCATGAAAATTCTGTCAACGTTATCAATTAAACCTAAACCCCTACTGTGCCTTTTCAGCATTTCAGGAATCGCTGATTTGCTCGTCTAATTTCAGATGTGACCTTAAACACATACAAATTTTTTCTATTTCAAATAAATGTTCTTTTGAACGTTATATTCATCAAAAATGTTCTATTGGAATGATTTCTGAAAGATCATGTGACACTGAAGACCAGAGTAATGACTGCTGAAAATTCAGCTTTGCCACAGGAATAAATTATATTTTAAAATATATTAAAATATAAAACATTTAAAATTGTAAGAATATTTCGCAATATTGCTGTTTTAAACTGTATTTTTATCAAATAAATGCAGCCTTATATTTATATATATATATACATTTTAAAATCTTTCAAAAAAATGTATACATTAAAATATCTTACCAACTCCAAGCTTTTGTAATTTTATAGTTGTACTTTAGCAATGTTATTTCAGGTTATCAGAACAGTAGGTTTTGTTGACGTGTTTAAATTAATGCAATTTTTGAATATTCAATTTGAATTAGCATTTATAATCATGTCATATTCTAATTTTGTAAAACACACTAATTTTGTGAACACTGCTCTCAATGTGGCTTGACTGAATGCAGATTGCATTTGAACAATTAACTAAGGATTTACCTCAAAGAGACAGTCCACAAATAGAACATATGATAGATGGCATTTTATATTAGAAGACAATTACCCGTTTGGCAGAACAGATGTTATTTCCATGGCCATATGACATTTTCTCCATCACATTGGTTATATTTGTTGTCGTTGACTAGACAAACGACACTGCATGTTTGCGAGACCTTTGTCTGCGATGTTACACCACTTCGCCCTCTTGTACGAGCGAGTAAGACTCACCGTGTCACCGTGCAGACGCAGCACGAGCTAAAAATGGACATATAAGCAAGGGGGTGGGGAAAGACGCAACAAAAAAGAGAAGCGAGAGAGAGGTCCCCTGCTTCTACACCATCCTGTTTTCACAGATTAGCTTTTTATTGATGTACTCCTCACCTGCTCCCTCTCTCGACTTCTCCCGTACACGCAGACACGCTCTCTGTGAGCGCAGCTACCTGGTGGCATCGGCCCTGCGTGTTTAACACCTACACGCGCTCTCACACACATACGCTAACACACTTTTCCTTTTCATCTGAGTGTATTCCTCTCTGCCAGGGCCTTTGTGTGTAGAGAGACTCTAAGAATAGCAGTCAGTCAGATGAACACCTCAGAACGTCTGCTTCTAAAGGAGTTCCACCGCGCGTGTTTGTGTATGGCGCACGTGTCTCGGGAGTAAGAGAGACAGCAGAGAAATGAGAACAGACAGCTTTACACGCACCAGTCTCCTTGCATTATATTTGGATAGTAACAACAACACATACTTACGCACACGTACCCTCAAAAAAACAGATATGCACACGCAATGACAGCTTGCAGTTTGGAACCTCCATTCCTCCTCCTGGTTGGTGGGCAGGGGTTGCGTTTCCATAGTAACAGAAAAAGGTAGCTCCCCAGGCCCCTCCTATGTGCACGAGTTGTAAGTTCCCCACCACAGACGCAAACGCAACATTTTTTGTTAATAACCTGAAAAAGACTAATAATATGCTGTGAATTACAAAACCGCTATTACTATATATGACATTTATGTGGGTATTGCGAAGTATCAACAAACGCTAAAGCGAACTGTTGCAATTTTCCAAAATGTCAAAAAGAACTTTTAAAGCACCTTAATAAAAGGGTCAGATGACCCAGAAAATTCCTGCTGGTTTTCTGTGACCAGACACGGGTCACTTCCTGTTCTGAAGCTGGGTGAAAATGTCTAATTCGGGGATGAGTCACACATCGCTTGCCCTTTATAGAATATATACACACACCAACTCATGAACTCACAGCTTATGAGTTACCTGGTGAAGATGTGATATTTTGTGTGCTGATAACCCTAAGCTGATTTGCTGGCCTGGGGCATGCTAGGATGTTGGTGGTTGTTAGGTTATTTCTACGATGTTGGTTTGTATTAGGGCACCACTAGGCATTTACAACTGCGATTTGGGTGGTTGCTATGGCATTAATAGGGTATTGGTGGTTGTTAAGGCATTGCTTGGGGATTGTTAGAATGTTTTATTTGGTTACTAGGGCGTTTCTATGGTGTTGGTTGTCATTAGACCATCACTCAGGGTTTACTAATGTGTTCTTGATGGTTGCTATGGCATTTATCGGGTGTCAGTGATTATAAGGGCATTTACTAGAGGATTAGTAGTGCATTTGGGTGGTTGCTATGGTGTTTCTAGGGTGTTGGTTGTTCTTTTAGTGTGTCTGTGATTATTAGGGCATTGTATAGGTTTTGCTTATATATTCTGGGTGGTCACTAGGTCATTGATATGTGGTTCCTAGGGTTTCTGGGTGGCTGCTAGGGCATTGCTAGGAGTTAGGTAGTATGTTGTGTGGTTGTTAGTGCATTTTTACATTGTTTATTATTAGGGCATCACTAGGGGTTTGCAAGTGTGCTTTGGGTGGTAGACGTGGCATTTAGGGTGTTGGTGGTTGTTAAGGCATTGCTTGGGGTTTGGTATGGTGTTTCTGGTGGTTTCTAGGGGCATTTCAATTGTGTTTTTGGTTATCAGGGCATTGTTACAGGTTTGCTAGTGTGTGCTATGCCATTGATAGGTGGTTGTTATACAATTACTAGGGCATTGGATGTTGGCGGAATTAGGGCATGGCATTTGCTAATGTTTTCGAGGGGGTCGCAAGGCCATTGCTAGCTGATTCCTATGGTTTCTGAGTGGTTGTTAGTGGTTGTTATCCATTCATTCATTAATTCATCACTATGGGGTTGTAGTGGGTTTTGGTGGTTATAGGGTGTTTCTAGGGTGTTGGTGATTATTAGGGCATCCTAACAGCAAAGCAGGGTAGCTGAGTGGACTCTCAGCCTGACTAGCCGAAAAGTTCCCAAAACCGGACAAACCTAATCAGGCTGGGAGACCATCAAACCAGCAAACCATTTTAGGCTGATGTTGTTCATTAGACAGAGAAAGTAAAATCCATGGATGAATTAGCTTCCTCAGCTCTTATTTGCATGTGAGCACTAAGGAGCTGGTGGGTTTTTTCTCCAGGGACATATTTCACTGTGAGTGTTGATTTGTGTTATAATGTGTTTGCAGCCCCACAAGAGACATCAGCTAATCCTAGCTGAGAACATCAGAAACACGACCCATAATCTCGCACCTACAAGCCACGGCTAAGACAAACTCTCCACCCACACAACAAGGACATTTATCACTCCACAAATTTTCCAAAGGGACGATGAATAGATTTAATCTTTGTATATTCACTGTTTGCTAATTCCCTTGTTCTACACTGAGTCACTGTATACTGTATAATGATTTTTCTTTATTAGCGTCCAGCTTGTACGCCACCTCCACTTTAGTGAATCTCACAAGGGTACTTTGAGACAAATTGCCAGACATCAAACAGCAATTAAACGTTTTTATTGAGTTCATAATTTTGTGTTGATTGGAAATGTAGGAAGTTTATTATTGCTGCGTTTCGTTCAATTCAAATGTGGAATATTTCTACTTGAGATAGCTGACTTACAGGCATAAAAAGAAACAACATGGTTATTCAAGCATTTGTTTTGCAGGAAGTTATCAGCCGGGAGGACCATATTCGTGTTTTACACACCTGTCTGTCTTTATAAACACTGGCTAAAAAGGTTTTTATTATCTTAAAATCTAGGAACTTTGACTCATTGATGCATTTTATTTGTGTAAAGGTTAATGATTATCAGTAACTGCGGTATCCTGGATTCCACTTTCTTTAATGTGACAATACAGAGAAACTAGATGAGAAACTGGCACAACTTGGACCAAGTTGGAAATGCAACTATCACTATCTATCACATGTGTATTTAAGCTTTATTTTAAGTATCAAAATTATTTTGAGAGTCTTAGTTTTAGTTAAAATAATAAAATTGAATATTCCAACTTTGCTAGCTTAGGTTTTTCAGTTTAAAAAAAGCATTATTTGTAGATAATTATGTCAATGTTTACTCAAATACTGAATTGTATTGTCTCAGATCAATTCATTGAAAAAAAAAAATACAAAGCTTCTGCTTATTGAAAGAAAACAAGTTAATAAAAAGACCAAATCCAATATAGATTGGTGCAGATACAGGTATATCTAAAAAAAAATTGAATATCATGAAAAAGGTCAATATTTTTTGTCACTCATTTCAGAAAGTGAAACCCATATATTATATAGATTCATTACACATAGAGGGAAATATTTCAAGCCTTTATTTATTGAAATGTTGATGATTATGGCTTACAGATAATGAAAACGCAAAATTCAGTGTCTCAGAAAATTTGAATATTACATAAGATCAATAAAAAAAAAAAATTCTAACAGAAATGTCAGGCTTCTGAAAAGTATGTTCATTTCTATGCACTCAATACTTGGTTGGGCCTCCTTTTGCATGAATTACTGCATCAATGCGGCATGGCATGGAGGCAATCAGCCCGTGGCACCGCTCAGGTGTAATGAAGCCCAGGTTGCTTTGATAGCGTCAGGTCATCTGCATTGTTGGGTATGGCGTCTCTCATCTTCCTCTTGACAATAGCCCTAGATTATCTATGGGGTTCAGGTCAAGCGAGTTTGCTGGCCAATCAAGCACATTAACACCATGGTCATTGAACCAGCTTTTGGTACCTTTGGCAGTGTGGACAGGTGCCAAGTCCTGCTGGAAAATTAAATCAGCCTCTCCATAAAGCTTGTCAGCAGAAAGAAGCACGAAGTGCTCTAAAATTTCCTGGTAGATGGCTGCGTTGACTGTGGACTTCAGAAAACACAGTGTACTAACACCAGCAGATGACATGGCAGCCCAACTGACTGTGGAAACTTCACACTGGACTTCAAGCAACATGGATTCTGTGCCTCTCCACTCTTCCTCCAGACTCTGGGACCTTGATTTTCCAAATGAAATGCAAAATTTACTTTCATCTGAAAAGAGGACTTTGGACCACTGGGCAACAGTCCAGTTCTTTTTCTCCTTAGCCCAGGTAAGATGCTTCTGACGATGTTTCTGTTTCAGAAGTGGCTTGGTAGCCCTTTTTCTTAAGATGTCTGTGTAACAAGGTTCAAGGTTGTAGGGAAGGAAGACGAGGAAGTCAGGGGTGACGAGCCAACGGGGTCTTTATTATTCCGACCAACAAAAAGGTAAAACATAAAAATCATAAAACTGCCGGTCGGCGGCTTTCTGCTGTCAGTGTGACGATCTCTTGAACAGATTGCACTCGTGCTCGTGAATGCTCTCTCCCCCGTCTCCAGGATTGCGGGGCCCTTTTCTCTTGTCTCTCCGACAATCACTGGAATTAGACACAGGTGATAATCATCATTCACTTGCCCTCCGTTTCACCGCTCGTCTCAGAACCCGCTCTCCCATTAGTGCGTTTCGCCTTCCCACGCCCCCCTCGCCACATACCCCCACTGCCCGTCCCAGGCCGGGGAGCCGTTTTCCCAGGCCGTTTTCCGCCGAAATTTAATCAATACAGGCACTAAGGGGTAGTCCGCCACCTCCCCGTGCACACACCTCACCTTAACCTTGCGGCTCGTATCCAACGTCCCTCTGCTGCATCAGGCTTTGATGGATGGAGGTTTGATTACAGCCTGAATCCACCAAAGCCTGATAGGTACCCCCCTTAATACTCATAGGTATTTGGTACTGCCCGGCTTGATCGGGGGCAGCCCCCGGGGAGTCGGGGACCCGGATCAGCAATCCCACCTCCATCATGGGACAGTGGTCCTGAAAATGCCCCGGGTCCCCGCAGCTCCAGCAGGCCGGCCCAGGCCTTACCGCCGCCCCAGCGGCAGAAGGATGGGCAAGGGATTGTCGGAGAGAGAAAGAAGGCGGTGGCGCAGCGGCTCTGCTCCCCCCCTCGCCGGGGGTATCTATCCCCCTGGCCGTTACCACTCCGCTGTGGAGCGACCTGGGGGCCGGTACGAGGCGAGGCAAGGAAGGAGGAGAGGGAGCGAGAGAGAGATTAATCAAGGGCTCGCCGACCCCGGGGCACGCCACCAGATGGTACTCCGCCAGCTGGATGGCCTGCGTCAGCGAAGTCGGGCGGTGGTACTGGACCCACTCGGCCGTTCGACGGGGCAGCCGAGCGATGAACTGCTCCAGCACCACCCGATCGATCACTTCCTCGATGTCGCGTGGCTCGGCCATGAGCCACTTGCGGCAAGCATCCCGGAGCTGTTGAGTCATCACAAACGGTCGGACGTTGTCCCCTAGCTCCACTGAGCGGAAGCGTTGTCGATGCTGTTCGGGGTTTCAAATTTTCAGGTGCACCGGCCAATGGGTGCGCGCCCAGCTGCACGCCTCCGCTGTCTTCTCGAAGAGGTCCACGAAGGCCTCCGGGTCATCGTGTGGACCCATCTTCATCAGCGGGACGTGGGCGATCGATGGGGCTGTGATGAGGTTGTCCTCCCGGCCAAGCAAGCTCCGGATGACCCGCCACAGTCTGAGTGTGGTGACTCCAGCTTCAGTT